>VXBQ01000190.1:243836-297179 GCA_013400175.1 Phainopepla nitens
GGGCAACCAGCGCGGCCGCGCCCTCCGCCTACGGCAGCCCCTCCGGCGCCCCGGCGCCCCGCCCCTTCTCTGGGGAGCGCGCGCTCATTGGTCGCGGGTGCTGTCACTCCGGCTCGGCCCCGGCCGCCCCCCGGGGCTGGCTCTGCGGTGCCCCGCCCCTTCCCCGGGAGAGCGCGCGCTCATTGGGCGTGGCTGCTGTGGCTGTGGCGCGCCCCCTGCCGGCCGGGGCGGGCGCTGAGGGCCCGGGAGCGCCCCGGGCGCGGGGGGCGCGGCGGCGCTGCTGGAATAAAAGTGCTCCGGGCCCGCGCTGGGCTCTCCTCGTACGTGTCGTATCTGCCTTTCGCCTGTGGCCGCGAAACCGGAGACACGGACCGGGAGGAGCCGGGGATAGCGCTGTGGGTGACAGCGCAGGGGCGGCGGCAGTGCTCGGGTGCGAGCGAGCACGCAGTGGTACCTGGCTAGGTTGCGAGAAAGGTTTCGCACAGCACAGAGATATGTTAAGTTATCCTGCATTTTCATCTCTCAGGCTGATTTGAGCGGTGAAGTGTTTCCCAGAACTCATTACGAGTGTCTGACAACACATTTGCTACGTTTACAGTTTCCAGAGCATACAGGTGTTAGAGGAGGCCTGGAGGAGTATTTCGTCTCAGCTGTTCTTGCTGTCGTACCGTGGCTCTGTTCCTTCCCGCTGCTCTTTCCCTTACCACCTTGGCACTGCAGTTTGCACAGCGGTGACAGTGCAGAGGGCTACTGCCGCCTGTGTCAGCAGTACCCTGGGTCAGTGCAAAACAACACACAGAAGGATCAGAGCAGGGCATACTACAGAAGTCTTCATCCACAGCCCCCAGATAAAAATCTCATAAATTAATCTTTATGATAAAAGCGTATTTTTAACTGTTAGCTAAAGCTACTGTGCTACTCTAGTCTACCAGTCCAAGAGTACGTTTTTCTGTACTCGGTATCACAGTCATAGAATCACAGAATGGTTTGGGCTGGAAGGGGCTTTAAAGATCATCTAGTTGCAACCCCACTGCTGTGGGCAGGGACACATTTCATTAGACCAGGTGGCTGAGCTCCATCCAACCTGGCCTTGAACACTTCCAGAGATGGGGCATCCACAGCTTTTCTGGGCATCCTTCCAAATCTTGGGCCAGCTGGGCTTCAGTAAAAGAGGAGTGGCATTTTCAATATTAGTCTTGCCTTTTTGTCTAGAGAACTTTAACCTTTCTTGATGTGGCTGTTGAAAAGGGTTAATTTACAAGAATATACAGACAATAATATTTTTTCCCCTTTGAAAGCATCATATTCCATATTGTAAATCACAGAGAATTTTATGTAAAAGAGAAGTAATTTAATAGTGAAGGGACATATAATAGCAAAAAAAAAAAAAACACCATGTGCTGTAGGCAATGTTTCACGTTATTAAAGTGTTAAGATACCCATTCTAGTCCTACTAAAAATAGCAAAATTCTAATTTGCTTACATCTGAGATTAATATTTCACTGCTTTTATCTTTGTTGGTTATTTACATCCTGATCTTGCAGCTGATTCTCTTTGGAGGAAGTGGCCTGTTTGTATAGGAAGGTGATTTTACATCTATGGAAAGGAGGGGTAAGTTACTACCCCTAAGGCCAGCTGGTAAGGTTTCTGATTTGGCAGTATTTTACAGTACTTTTGCATAACATAAAGAACTGCACAGCATACAGTGTCATAGAAAAGCATCTATAGTGACAGGAAAAGTGGGCCTTAATTATTTCATGGATGGTTTTCAGTAATTCAGAATTAGAGGAAACCAGCTAGACATACCTTGTTAAGGAATATTACTGCAGATAATAGATTTATTCATAAAGCTTGACAAGCTGAAATAAATCAAATTGACCTTTGTCTCCGCCTACAAAATAAACTATCCCCTACTTTTAATGGAAAAATAAGCCTATTAGATACTATGCTCTCCTAAACCTGCATGTCTGATTGTTACCAAGATCTGCTCAAACTTTAACACAGCTTCCTAATAGTACATTTTACAGTTAATTCCATGAGAATGGATATTGGCTAGCTCTAACCCTCATGGAAGATATTTTGATTTTAAACATAAAATGCATAAGGCTTGTTTTTATCTCTTATTCTGCTGAAAAGCAGTCAATTCACAACATTTTATTGAAAAGAGAGAGATAAAGAGCTGATGTTTTTTTCTAAGGTATAACATATCCAACACAGTGGGTGGAGAAAGAATCTCACAAATTACGCATTTCTTTGGAAAAAGGGTTTTATGACATCAGGGAGGTCATTTTAAGATTTAGACAGAAATTAACATCTTCAACAACATGAGCATACCTGTATTTGTAAATACACACGTGGAAATAGTCAGTGCTCTCCAGAAAATGCTTGGACACTCCCTGCAGTTAATTTATCACATTTACCTGCTGTAACTTGCTATGAAGTGAATTATGATCTCTCTGGGGCTGAGACTATTTTTCACTGTAAGTCTTCTTTGCCCCTTGATCTTAATTAATGCCTGTAGGCACTTCTGCAAAACAGCTATTAAATAACAATCCGAGTGGATCAGCTCCTCCCATGCAGTTCCTGCTGCTCTAGAAGTCAAACGTGCAGACTGGGCAGGTGTTATGGAGTAATGGTACCTAAATTAGTGGGAGGGTAGAAGAGTTGACACATTCAACCTCTGGTAATTGAAGGTAAGGGTAAAGCAAGGCTTTGATTATCCTGTAGAAGTCTTGAATGAAGGAGGTGTACAGAAAGAAGTGTACTTTTCAATTGTGTGGCTAAATGGGGGGACTGGGCTGTTCTTAGATGACAGCTGAAAATAACTGCAAGGTGCATGTAAGAGGAGACAGTGGTGAAAGGCTTGAGCCATGTGCAGAATTTTTAATGCACAATAAGGAGGTGCCTCATTTCTGTGTTGGGGTAATTTCACATACTGATAACTTTTCTCATTTCCTATCTAATCTCTACAGATCTTAGTCCTTTCTGTCTCAGCATTTCTTAGCTCGTGGAAACAACTGCAACTTCAGCTTCTGTGGGCTAAAAACCTTCTCCTCTCTCCTGGGTACCAGTTTACCAGTGTAAATAGCAATACATTATTTTCTACATAGATTTCTTGCATACATGCTATAAATATTTTCCACACGGAAGAAGGCAGGGCCTGGGACAAATCATTGTGTTTCAAGAAAAAGAAGCAGCACCTGCATAGCATGCAGCTTCTTCACTATGGTAAGGTAGTTTGTTGGGTTTTTTTTTTGTTTGGGGTTTTTTTGGTGGTTTTTTTGGTTTTTTTGTTTAGTTTTTTTTTTGTAATTCTTTAATGGCCTGGGGATAATTTTGGTTCAGGGCAGGTTTGAGAGGGCCAGGCTTCCAGTGCTGCAATTATTAACTGCCTCTGAGAAACTTAGATAGTCCTTGTTAGCAATGTGGACCATGAAATTGGTTGAAGTGTTGCCAAGAAAGAATTTGCATGGAGTGGAAAGATAAGATTCTTGGAAATTTTTATATTATTGCCCAGCAGAGACTTAGGTTACCTTTTAATACACATCACCTCCTTCACTGCAGGAGCTGTCTCACAGTGCCCAGATAACAAAAATGCAAGGGATCATCAAACATCTACTTGCAAGGCTGCCTGTATTCTTCACAAGAAATTGTCTTTCATATGGAAATAGCAATTCATGGAAATTAAATCTAGCGGTTTATGAGAGGGTCACTGTAGCAGGACATTAAATCAGAGCTTTCATTAGTGCTGGTCATTTTAAACTTAAATTCCACTCAAGTAGGTATGATTGTTGTTATACAACCACATCTAGTGATGCAGCAGATGAGAAATTCTTTCCAAAGCAAAGATAGTGGGCTTGAATTTCCATGGCCACATAAGCACAATATTCCTTTCATTTTCATTAAATATCATCATTCTGAAGAACAGGCTAATGGCATGTATTATCCAGTTCAATAGCTAATCACCTTAGAGTTATTTTTTAATAGCACCACGTGTTGTGTGTAGCAAACTTGATTCAAATCAAACGAAAAATGAAACATCAGCCAAATGATCCTGAGGCCATATACTGCAGATGCAGAGGGATATGGCCAGAACTAAAGAGCAGCAGAAGACAGAAGCAAATATGAGCAAATGCTGAAGGAGGGACAGGAAGGAACCAGCTGCATCACAGAGCCAAATTATTTGTCAGACGCAAAGGAACGAAATCTTAAGAGGAATGGAATTACTGCAAAGACTGGGCACTGCCAGCTGGTCTACATGATGGGATCCCAACCACCCATCTTCACGAGAGAGATGTGTTAGCAACCTCACACCACCCATTATTGCTGCTCCATGTGGAAATCGAGCAGATTTCTCAATGTATATGAAAGAGAAAATCAGTTGCATTTCAGTACAGTGACATGGCAGACCTAGCTGGGGTAATATGTATTAATGTTTGTGTAATAGCAATAATGTTTATTATTACAGTAACCAACTGTAGCTTGGTTGGACATTCAAAAATTGAAGTAACTTCTCTTCAACTATACCCTAGATCTCAGATTAAAGTACTGCTTTGAATTGTTATATGGTTCTGAAAGTATGGCTTTGAGTTGTTACATGGTAAATATTACAGCAGTTTCACCATGAACTTTGAGAACCCCCTTGAATATGAGCAGTAAGAATGAAATAGCTGACAAATTGCAACACATGAGGTTTTGTTCTTAAAACTATCTCTTCAACTGATGTACAAAATGTTTTGCAAAGAAGCCTTTTGTCATCTTTGCTACATCTACTGAATTCTTTTATAACTCACATGCTGCATGAGTTACTTTGCTTTGATTATTAAAAAGGAGTTTGTGGTAGAAAATCTAATTTATTTCCTCACAATAAATAAGATTAGAGCAGTAGGAGATGGAGTTGCTGTGTGTTACAATTTAAGTTACCACTCTGATTAGACCAGCTAATTAAACTTACTGTCATTTCATAGGTACTTTCACATGAAGTCTAACATCTCTGTTTTGCTACTTTCGTTTTCATAAATAAACATAATGCCACATAGCAGGCTAACAAACAAAAAGCCTCTTCTTTGATAGTGAGTCATCTTAGTTGCATCTTTAATTCTATTCAGGTGTGTTAGCTGAAAGCAAGCTGTACTAACTTATGAATGTTCTTAGTCACACTGAGGGAGTGTTGGCTCAGGATAACTGAAATTGTCGCCTCTGCCTTCCAAGCGCCGTGAATTTTGGTTGTTTCATGCTCTGAGGGGATGGCTGTAATGGTGGGAGCTCAGGGGAACAGCCTGACCACTTTGTGTGCATGTGCTTGTATGAGTAATGCACCTTCTGTCACAGGGTGGGACAGCAGAAGGGTTGTCACCAACAGCATCTTCGGGTTAAGGACTTATATCACAAAACTCTCAGCCACGCTGATTGTTCATTTAATAGCAGAGTGTAATTCATAAGGGTTTAGCACAGATCCCCTCTTCATGTGATACAAAGTGTATAGCCACAAAATCCAAACCCAGACATAGGACTTGTGTTGGGGCAGTTTTAAAGAATAGAAAAAAGCAATTTTTTTGCAGGAACCCCTGGTTTCCACCCCTTCACTAAGAAGCTGGTGCTAGAAAAACCCTAGCAAATATGTTTATTTAATAAATGGACAAAATGCCTCCTACTTTAATCCTTCATTACTTGAGGTAGGGCTTCTCCACCACGAGCGATTCCAGTGTTCAATGTGTGATAGTACATACGAGCAAGCCTTGGCTTGCATGTTTTCTTCAGTGGTTGTATACTGATCAAAGACTGACATTCACTTCAGCAACAGGTTCCCCACCTCTTACACCAGGTTTGTGACAGCACTTTTGCTTTTATAGGGTTTTTTGCCTCTGGAACTACTGACTTGGGAGTCATCATACTCTTCTGTTGACAATGCAGTGCTACTCAATGCTACTGTTTGAAAATCTTGCCAGTTAAGAGAATAGCATCCAATAGATTTTCTTCCCCAGTATTTTTCTCCCCAGCAAAGCCATGGGCACTTCTGAGGGTTTTTTTGTTTGGTTGGTTGGGGTTTTTTGGGTTTTTTTGGTGGTTTTGTTTTGTTTTGTTTTGTTTTATGTATGCCAGAGTAATTCTAAACAGTTGAAAATTCTATCAAGCTGAGATTTCAGTATCAGCTGCCATCTTCTGACATTGCTTCCTTTGCAAAGGGTTGCAGAATTTTTAAATTTATCCCTTTAATATGATGAGAGCAGTTTGCAAGCAGATTAAAAGCAGTACAATTACAAATATAAGAGCAGCATGTTTTATTTTGCCCCTGTATAGATGGGTTTAATATGTGAAGGTATTTTCCCAGCTCCAGAATAATAATGGAAATGTTGGTAGTATAACTACTGCTGTATGAAATGTTGCTAGCTTCAGAGTAACAATGAAGGAAAGAAAAAACTGCTATTAAATCTTGTTTGGTTTTTCCTTTTTTCCTAAAGAACTTTATAAATATTGTATAACTATTTAACATGTATAAAGGTGCTGACATTTGCTGGAGTAGTAATAGATAGGAAAAAACAAACAGACCTTAGACATCAGAACAAAGAAGGCTTTTCTTGCATAAATTTGTATCTCAGTTGATTTACTGTAGTGGAAAAAAAAAGTTACAAGATCTGACTGAAGCTTCTGACTAAGTTTTTTATGGGATGAAACATTCATTTAAGCCAATTATTTCCCAACAATCCATCTGCTTGCAACAGTTACTTATTTAAAGGCTATGCTTTGTTCTTCAGGTGCTGCATATACCCAAAAGGAAGCGCCAGGACAGGGAGAAGCAGGCAGCACTCAGTTCACTGAGCTGGAGTTAGCAGATGGTTAATGAAATGCTTAAATGACAGATACAGTGCACTGAAACCTGCCACGAGAGCATTTCAAAGGCAGTCACAAAAGACAAAGCTCTGAAGCTCCTCTAATTTGCAGGGACTGGCCTGTTCCTGTTGCTGGCTGGAGCAGGGAGCCTGTGCCTGTGTGATGTGCGCAGCTGGCTCTTGGATGTGTTCCCACCGTTTTGGCAATAACTGAGAGGTGATGCCCATCCAGAATACAGGGTTTACTGTGAGAACGAGCAGGCTGTTCATCTGTAATAACTTTGTGTAAATCAAGTTAAGTGCACTCCTTGAAGAGGAAATTCAGTTGCTCATCCCTCCTAAAAAGGCTCAGCAGCAGTAGAAGCAGATTTCACAGAGATTGCACTGCATGGAAATAAAATTTTATGGGAGGTATGCCTAAGCTCCCAGGAGGGCTGTGAAAAATCTAAAGTCTCTGCTTTAGTTTATTATAACGCAGGTAGTACAGTGATAATGTCACAGCTCCTTGAGCCTGGTACTCAGAGGCAACAGCTAAGAGAAGTCCCCACTGAGACAATGAAATAGACCACAAATAATTTGTTTGATGTTCTCTTAATTTATCAGTGCTCTTAATGATAGGAGCTTGTGAGTGCTGCTTATAACTCCTGGTCACATATAGAACAAATAGCATGGAATATAACTACTCTCTGGCTTTCTGAAAGCATCTCTTCCTTAGACGAGTGAAAAGATAGAAGGAAGGGGGTTATTTTTATTTTTTTTAAAGACAGAAACAATTTCTTATTAATTTTATCCGATAACTGAGCTGAAATGTAGTTGTAATATCTTTAATGAGGCAATGTTCCTGAAGAAAAATAACAAATACATGCTTTAAGAGATAATTCAAGTTGGTCTTTTTAAACCACAGAAGACTGGTAAAGCCTACTGAGCATCTCTGCAGTCCACTGGTCTCATTCTCTGCAGTGCTTGCTTTGCTTCCCACCAGAAGTCATTCCCAGGCACTTCATTTTAGCTCTACAGTTGTGGGGCATTTCTGAGTTTTCAAAAACTGTGTCACTGGTGGGATCTTTAATCTATCTTTTTAGTCACTATGTATCTGAAGTGAAATATTTAATATGGCCCAGCAAAATAAAACACAAATTTGCACTCAGAATTATACATGACCCAATTCTTTGCTTGCAGAGAAGGTCATAGTTCTGAGTGACTTTTCATTTGGAGACTTCCCAGCACTAGGAGTTTTGAGCTAAGACTTCCCTGTGTTTGTCCCTGTTCCAACACAACAGCACTCCCAAGTGCAGTACGTGCAAACCCTGATATAGCAGGTCCTACAGCGTTGGCAGCTGTCTGGCAACTGCATCCAGTCCCTGTGCATGTTTGGATTTTTACCATTATATTAAACTTTGTTTCGAAGCAAGAGGGTGTTGAAAATCAGCTTTCTAGGAGGGAATGGAAAGAGCAAAAACTCCTTTGCTTTGATTTCTGGTATGAAAAGTAAACTTCAGTCAGCAGAATATGAATGAGAGCTAAGCATTCTAGATTGGATTTTTCTCAAGTCCAAACAGAGTTGTTTGACTGCCAGTGATAAGAACTACAGAGTTTCAGTGCCTCCAAAGGAGCTCTTTTCCCCCAGGGCCATGGACAGTTCCACCAGCTAGCCTGAACGGTGGCATGAAGGCATGAAGGTTTCAGTCTCTTTCATTGAGAAATGATGGGCATCTTATACTTAAGTACTGGATATTTGCTGCAGTTTCTAAAACTTAAGCCAAATTTACAAAAAAAAAAAAAAAAAAAGGATAATTCTTCTTCTCAGTTACAATACTTAAGAGTTTCAATGTGAAATCTGAGCCTATTACAGCAAAAGGAAAACCAGCTCTTGTCCTAGGGAGCTCCCAGGTTTGTATTTATGATTAGATGAAAAAGGGAAGAAGAAACAAACCAAAGAGAGGACGATGAAAGAATAAGGTTTCAGGGAGGACAAACACTGTGTAGGTGGGGAGGAGTAATTTCATCTCCTTGTTCAGCTGTAGTCTACATTTTTTAAATCTTATCAGCTCACCATGTCTTCTTTTGACGTTAACAGTAAATCTCAAAATTGCTTCAGTGAATGCAAGATTAGGCCTACTGCTTGCTAAATGTTAAAAGCCAAGTCGCCTGAAAATTGATTTGAAAGCTAATCACAGGAGTGCTAGGCAGAAAGCTTTCTTTCACATCCTAGGTTTCAATTCTTGGAGGGAAACAACAGTAAACTCACTTTGAAGACCTTACAAAACCTGTCTCGGCAAAATTGTTTTTGCTTTCCTCTCCCAGGGAATATGATTCAAACAAACCACATCATACATTCCAATTCAATAATATTGAAAAATAAAAGCCTTTCAGAGAATTCGGCACAGCTTCTGCCACTAGAATTGTAAACTCGCATAAAATCCTGGCAAAGTGTTAATTTTTAAATGCATACTTTTTAAGGTCTTTTGTTGGCATCACAGCATATTATCAGAATATAGGTTTCCCCTTCTCTGGCTCTCATGGCCACAGCACACTACTTAGCGGGCTTTAAACAAAGTAAGGAAGGCAAATAAACAAACTTGTGGAGGAACAGATTGTTTAGGTGAGATTTTAATTGTGTTACTGAACTCCAGTGAATGGAGGCAATACTGCAAGAGCCGGTAGTTGAAGTGCTGCAAGGGTAAGCTCTGCAGTTTTCATCTCTCTGAAGGCCTTCCCCTTCACCTCTACCAGGACTGATCAAAGAAGATTAAGAGTCCAGGCAGGACTCTTGGGAGCAGAAGCAATAGTGGGACACTATGAACATAATTTTTTTTTTTTTCTAATTGAATGATTTTATTCAAGGCCTCTCTACTGCTGGAAAATAAAAATCAAACAAATAATACTTCCTTATGTAAGGAAAAAATAAGCATGGACATACTGTAAACAGAATCTATTTAAGGAAGTCTTCATGCTTTGAAGATTTTGTATTTCAGATGGTATATGATAAATATAGGATACATTCAGCACATGAGTAGATGCAACCCCCAGCTGAATCTTCACAGGAAGCATGAGAAAGCTTTAAAGAGGACAAATGGTTATATCCCTTCCTCCTGGTTTACTGATGGCCTCTGAAACCATGGGTCATTCTTTGAAAGCCTGTTACTAAATCTGAGAGATTCTACCTGCTGAGGGTCACTTAGAGAGCCTTGCCCTTCTGCTTAGGGACACCGATATCTGCACAGTCTTTCATCTCAGCACAACTGTAGATGCAGGGATTTTTAAGTTAGCATCACTGCACTCCCTGCAAATCATTCATCTTTGAGTCCTTGCTGAGGATTGATTGGAGGCAGCAGTCTGGCACATAAAGTATATTTGTGTTTCTGTGTTTTCCAGACCTGTGATAAGTCAGAGACAGCCATCAGTAGTCACAACACAGAGGCCCAAACTCCAAGCTTTCACTGGGCCAGAGTGATGAAATTGTGTGAAACCAATAGCAGTAGCCAGCAGACATTTGTTGAAGAATGGAGACAACATTCAAATACAAAACCAAAGCTTCAAAATGAACAAGAAATTTGGTAACCTTCATCCCTCCATCTGTAGTCAGTGAGCACTTTTTGTTTTCTCAGTTCATACCCTTGACTGTGGACAGGACTCCTCATGCTCAGTCTCTGGACCGAAGCCACAGTGATGTCTGTTACCCAGTATAATTCAGTAATAATGAAAGAAAGATCCAACACATTATCAACAGTCACAGTCCTTAAGTCAATCACAAAACAACACTTACCAGAAACAAAATAAGCTGTGCTGCAGAGAGGCCTCATGTCTTTAACAACAGCAGCAGAAGAGTTTCAGGACATGGGAGACCAGACAAGATGCCACCCCTTTTAAAAGCAAATCTTTTCATTCTCCAAGTTGAAGTAAAGAAGCACCTGAGGATTTTGCTATTTCTTTGTAATCACAGCAGAGCCTTGTCTTTGCTTCATACTTATGATCCCCAGAGCAGTTGCTCCCAATCTGGAGAGGAATTTTTATGGACTTGATGCAGACATATCCACAGTTACATCTTTAATAGAGTGTCAAGGCTGAACAGGCAAGGACAAGAGACCTATTTTAGCATATATTGTGTTATAACATAAAAGCTTTACTTCTCAGTTGAGCTGGCCTCTGCCCTTGCTCTGCTGCCCTGATGCCAGGGCTGGTGGAACTGCACCCATTCTTCAGCAGGTCTCTGAGGCACTGCACTCACCTCATCTAATCCTGCTCTGGGCAAGTCCGTGCAGCCTGGCACCCATAACCCGGGCAGCTGTCTGGATTATGAGCAGTTCCTACAAGATGACAGTGCTGAGAAGTGACTTGACTAGGTCAAGCATCCTACAAACACACGGTAAGAGACAGAGCAGCTTAAATGAACAGCGAAAGGATTGAGGAAATCCTCATTTAATAGGCAGAGAATAGGATGAAATTCAGTGATTCACTTCACACAGACAACAGGAAATACATACCAGAATCCCTGTTTGCTGCTTTGAATATCTGACAAGTTTTCATTACCTTTCCTCACACAGTCTTAAAAATGGATCACTTTGAGCTTCTGGAATTCACACATGGGATTACTTGGATGCCAAAGTGCATCTGCAAATGCTAGGATGGGACAGAGTCTGGCAGCAGAAGGCTGCCTGGGCCTGTCTAGAAAGAGTAGGGGATTGTTAGAGTGGGCTTCTTGCCTGTTCTTGCTGGTAGGACATTCACTGCCACTTCTCACCCAAGTACAGCAGGAGAGTAGCTGGTTAGTGTTGGGAAGGACAGCGCTCTTTGGTGCCATTAGAGATATCTACAGCCCACTCAGCTGGTTAAATGGGGACTCTGATGTGCTGCAAGGCCCACTACAGGAAACCTGTGACCTTTCTGAGACACCTCTGTGAAAATCTAAGCCTCGAGGGAAATTTGTAATCTTCCAATCAGTGGTCTATTTTAATCACAATTGTTTCTGTAGCTGCTTGTTCTGTAGCGAGGGTATCAGACAACACAAAGCATGGTGAACTGTTGGGCAAATGATACTAAAATCACCTGATTGCATCCAGCCTTGAGGTTAGTATTGCCAAATGCTGGTAAATCACCCTGAGTCACCTCTGTGATATCTGTTCAAGAGCAGCAAGGAAACTGTGGTCTTCTAGCACAGGTCAAGAGGCTTTTTAAAAATAATCAAAGCATTGTTCCTGCAAAAGCAAACGTGTGTCTCTGGGCCTTTCAGTGGGATACTGTTCAGATTGTTCCATTCTCCTCCGCTTGCCACATGCAGCTAATTTTTGAGGCAATGATCTGCAGTCTAACAAACAATAAAAATCAATGCTTTCACTTGATGCTTTCATTTCATGTGCACTGAGGCCCAAATTTCACTGCTGACTGATTAAATGTGGTGGTAAACTGTACAGTGCTGTGGTTTTCAGTACACTCATAGCAGCCCTTTGAGGAGAGAACACTCACAGGGCGGAAGTGTGGATGTGTTGAAGAAGAAGCCTGATACAGACTGTTTCACCTTCTGCTTACTCCCCTGGAATAATTCTGTCTACTATTACTTAAAAAAATAAGAATCAGCTTACATATTCTCTTCTGTAGGGGCAATTTTCTTCCCCTGCAGTGCAAATATGCTTTAATGTCAAGAGGAAAATGAGAAACAGAGGGAGAAGGGCCAAAATAATAATCCCTTAATTTTATGCCATGGTGGGGCTCCCTGTTCCCATTGGTCAGCCCTTCTCCTCCTTGCACCTTGGAAGTTTTAAATGAGGTGAGTGTAGTATATTAATTTTTAGCATAAGGTAATGGGCTAACAGGCAGAGAAGGTCAAAGTAACTTTAGGCCAGTCAAGAGAGGATGTAATTAGACATTAAGGACATGTGGGAGATTGAAGATCTGATTGTGTTTTCAGATGTTTCTTTGATTTTAGCATCAGAACTCCTAGCCATAAGTAGGGAAAAGTGTACTATTTCTTTATCTAAAGACAAAATTATTGTCTTTAAAAAAGAAAATGCAAGGATTTGTAGAGTCAGCATAGCAAAGTATTATCTAGCTCTGGTTTAATTAGATAATATTTTTTTGACTTATATACTTGCATTTGGCTCAATTAAGCCATAAAGGCAGAACTTCAGTGAGATGCTGCTGAAGCAGTTGTATCCTAAAGCTAAGTTTGAAGGTTTTTTTCCAAAGCTTTCCTATAGAGAAGTCAGCTCTGAAGAAGAATCTCAGTACATGGAAAAGAATAGCCTTGTTTGGGCCAACTTTTTCTTTTTAATTATTTTACATTCAGTAAAAATGAAGACCTCGAGAAGATTACAAAGTTCATAACAAGAAGTGTTCCTGTAGCCCATAAAGATGTCTAAAGATGTCTGAGAGCATCTCCTGCTATAGTCTAGTGAGCAAAACATTTTCTGTATGATTCCTCAGTTCTCCTGTGAGAGTACCATAATCCTACTGTCTACCATCTGCCATCACCAGCATTTTCTTGCTGCAGCTGAAGCCTGTGTGAGTCTGCACTGGCAAGAAATCAAACCATTCGATTGAATTTAGCTGCATTTAACATAATCATTTACAGCAGATCTAATTCTATACAGCACTATGTGCTGTGGTCAAAATGGGTATTTAGAGCAGCGATTCCAGAAGCTGACTCCTGTCCTGTGCCTAATCTGTAGTTATACTCCAAGATTATGGTATTTTATGTAATATAAATAGTACACAGTACTATGATATCCTGTTAGTTATAAGGATTCCTAACACCTTTCTGTTGCAATGAAATAAATATGAAGAATGATGCTGTGTTTACAACCAATAGAACATGAATGCTTTCTGTTTGTTAGTAGCATAATGAAACTCCTACATCAGGGTCTAATTTGGCCACTACAAGTAGAGTGAACATACTATTACTGTGTGATAATACTGCAAGACATAACTTATTCTTGACTGAACTTGACTGTATATCGGTCTGCAAAATTTTTTCTATTATGAAAACAAGGCAGATAGGTTTGATATGTGTATTCATAAAGTTAGGTGCTTATTTTCTTGAAAACAGCTTAATCTTTAACATTTCCAAGCACTCACAGTCCATCCTGTCTGTCCTCCCTCCTTCTCTTCTTCTTCTTGAGAGAAAGAAATACATCTTTGTGTGTACTGCGCATATATGCCTGAAAAATAAACTTCCTCACTGGCAAGTAAAGCCAAGAACAATGTTGCTAGCAGCTGTTGTGCTTAAAGCCCAGTGGAGAACACTGTTCCCTTATGAGCTCTCAATGCTCTTCTCAACATCAGTAATCAACATGCCAGAACAATGTATTACAAACTCAAAAGCCCAGGCCAGGAGACACCACAAAAGCTCCTCTGTCTTGTGTGAGGGAACTGAAAAGAGGCTTTCACAGTGCTGGAGAATATGCTGGCAGACTGTGCCAGTTCAGAGCCCTCAGTGTTCTGGAAGATGTTTATGTACAAGGACAAATCTTGTCTAATCCTTGGTTCAGAAGCTACTATAACTGTTATTCTTTAAAAATGAGAAGAATCATATGTATGTGTTGAAGAGGACAATCAGATAATTTACAGGCTGTTGAGTGGCTGAGGCATTGAAAAGGTCTTTGTGCTCCTTCCAGCCGGGGAAGGACATCTTATCTACTCTTACAAATAAAAAGCAAGGTGTATCCTTTGAAAACAAACGTAAACCTAATTCCTTCTATTTTATACAGTAGTTATTTCTTTACTCAATTATTTTGCAAGCAAAAAGTTATAGAACCAGAGAGCTGGATTAACAACAATGGTGTTTTTTCCTTAAAGATGAAAATAACAACCTAATAGGCACCCAGTTCTTTCACTTTCACTTAGGTTTGTAACTGTCAAGTTGAGAAGAGTTAACCTTCCACTGGGTAAAATGGCACCAAACTAAAACCAAGTAACTTCTCACTGCACTGTCCATTTAAAATGAAGGTACCTAGTTGGTTTTCAGCAAGTCTTGCTAGATGCCAGTGGAAGCACTGCCCTACAACATGTCAGAGAGAGGAAGATCAGCTTGGCATATAGACTACTGGTTTTTGTAACTTTATTTTAAATGAAATTACATTCAGATACAGCCCAGCTATATTAGCAGACATTTAAACAAATGTTTAAAGCCAACTCCTATAATAAATCTCTTAGCTTCACAATTCTTTTTTCATTCATATTATGAGCTCAGACTAAATTCACTCGTTTTGCATTACCCTGATTCAAAATCCCAAGCATGTTAAAAAAATACAAAAATGTCTAAAATTTCACTTTCCAACCTAACTTACAAGAATAATGAAACTGCTGAAATGCTGTCATTAAAAAGCCACACTGGTATGATTTACAGCTGTACAAATTGTTGTTTAAAACAAGCATTACTGGATAAGTGATCAAAGCAGTGCTAAAGATTAGAAGTTTTCCCACTGCCCTTAAGTAGATTTTTTTCTGGCTGAGTTACAAATAAAAGCCACTTTGAAAACATACTTTTAAATTCACCAGAATAAAAAAAAAGTTCAAGTAAGTGTGCCTGAGAGAAAAGAGAAAGCCGTATTCTGTGGTGCCTACTCACATTCCAAATTTCCAGAAATGCTACTGAAACCAGGGGTTTCCTTGCTTTTGATGTGCTTGATGTTTGTCCAACACCCGCACAGAAAATCAGAAAGACATCCTGCACCTGACAAGGTGAACAGTCTGCATGCTGAAGAACTGAGTACTGCTGAGGAAGGCAACTGAGGTGAAGTATGGCTTAAGAGCAATCTGGTTAAGGCAGACTTTATGTTTTCAAAGCTGTTACTTTTGCTTCTACTTCAAAGCACTAGTGCACTACAACGTGTTTAAGAGCTTTAGTTAAAAAGACCTGGTGGAGCTGGAGCTGGTTCACAGATAAATCTAAAGGAATTCATTACAATATGCTAGACAGTCCCTCAAAAAAACCTTTGCTGATTTCATAATCTGACAGTATTCAGTCTAAAGCTCCACACATATATGTATTAACAAAGTAAACAAACATGTTAAACCCAGCTTTCTCCAAATATCCATCCATTATTTGCCCCTTGTGAGCCACGACTCCCACTGTGGATCAGATATTATCTGAAATTTTCAATGAGTGTAGCAATACGTGGGCCTAGTAACTAAATCAGGCGCAGTCCTTTCCTTGCAACTGATAGTTTTATTCCTCTATCAGGCCAAATTCTGCACAGTATTATCTTGACCTTAATCTAAAGGAATTTCTGTGGCATTAGTTTGGATTTTTAAGTAAAGACAGAATTTGGTCCATTTTAGCACATTAAAATAAACTGATCCACAGCTTGTCTTTAAAGTATCAGCAGATTAAAGAAAATGCATTTCTTTCTTTTAAGATTAAAGATTGGTAGCACTTTCTGTATTTACTGCTAGGAAAGCCCCACTCACCCAATTTGGCCAGTTTACAATTATCATTTACCCTGTCCAGTGCTAAGAATTTCTAGGTCATTCACAGAAATACATCAAAGCTCAGGAAAGTGATGCATCATATTGTTGCATAAACTTATGCTTAAAAATACTAGAAGGTAGCTGGGCTTTGCTCATTCTTTGGCTTGAAGCTGGAGTCTCCTTGGAGAGATCAGTTCTTCCATTTGTTTGAGTCCCAAGCCAGGAACCAGCCTGTGAATGTGGGGGGTTCATGCCCTTGCTTCACAATGACAATGGGGGTTCCCTTATCTCTGCCAGAAGGATCTGTTTCAATATAGCGTTTGGCTAAAAACAGAGAGGAAACAAAACATGGAATATATTAGTTCATTCATTTGGTATAAAAAATACATTAAAAGCCACAGTAAAAGAACACAGGGCTGCTATAATACAGTATGCAATTAATTATTTCAAAGGCAATGAGATGATCAGGTAAAGACAGATTTTTCCCAGCTGGCAGAGAAGGAATTTTCCATGAAATTAAAACAGAGGGATTGCTTTTCTGAGCAGGTTGTTGCCATACAGTTGGGTTTTGGCTCTTAAACAGAAGGCATTTGCTGGTGCTGTGAGGATGCACAAGCTTGGTTCCCATTTGTCCAGGTCAAAGCCAGTGAGTGTAGTTTCCCTTGACATCTCAACGTGACATCAGTACATATGGAAACACAGCCAGGTAACCCTAGCTGCTCCAGGGAAACACATGCAAGGGTTTTCAGCATGAAAATTTGTCAGAATATATTAAGTCATACCAGGGATGACACATGATTTTTCAAGGAGGTATGTGCCACATAAGACTTTCAGAGTTTTAAAGTGCACTTAGAGGTGAAAATAATCATCTCCTGTTTGAAATCCTAATAAGCTCAGTAGCACTTTGAGGCAATGTAAACATAACTAGATTTCTTCTAGTCTTCATATTTTCCTCTTCATTAAGTAATATTGATGCTACTTCACTCAGAAATCTGCCAAATTGATTTGATTTACCTGATTTAACGGATTCCCGTCGCTCAGTTTCATTAGCGTCCTTCCCAATCCAGATGAAAATCTGCAAACAGAGGAAAGACAAAACTCCCCTGGTGTTATAAGGATGTTGTGTACAGCTGGTAAAGTACAAAATGGTTGATTCCTCTAGGAGAAAGAATATACGCTATGAAAAGACTGCAGAGACACAGAGCTCTCACAAACCACAACTGATGTTCTTTTTCTCTCCCTTGTGAGGTAGTTATGCCCTCTGAAATCTCACTGACACTGGAAGGCCAGACCTTTATTCATTCTGATGAAAGGATCTCTAATTACCTTCTCCATAGGTATCTTTTACACTTTTACAAGGAAATTGCTCTGTGGGTGCAGGTAGTAAAACTGCCTCTGGTTTGAGCTCTGTGTGCACATCAACATTTGTGCCCTGTGATATGTGCTACCCTGGGTGGCTGCTAGACAGCCAACTGAAAAACCCAACAACCAGAGCCTTGATCTGCAATCCTCCACACCCCTTTTTCTTTTCTCTCCAGAATTTGCTTGGAAACCAGCTACATGTCCCAGGACTTCTTACCTCAGTTGGTATGTCCCAACTACTTTCCATCCAGCTCTTCCTCACCACCCCCCATCACTCCTTTTCACATGAACCATGAACACTCCTTCTTATTTCCAAAAACCTCAGCCTTTTGTTCCCTAGGGGTTAGGCTGGAGAAGACAAATAGGGTGTGGGCCTTCTCCTCTTTCCCTCCAAGAGAAGAAGAGTAGAGAGAATATACTGTGAGAAACAGATGTGTTCTCTAAATCTGCAGTGAGTTTGCCTGTCATTCAAAAAGGTCTCCACATTTTCAGTTTTCAGTGAACTCGGCAATGATGGAGATTATTTCTGTTACCCTCCATTCACTTTCTAGTATGAAGAAATTTTTGTAAGGGTCTGTCTGGTGTTGGTCCCTTTCTCTACTAGGACTTTTTGTAGGTGGCTCCTGCTACAAGGATTTGGTGGATTCTAAATACATTTAATGCAATTTTTTTTTTAATTAATAAATTTTTGTGATAAGTCAATAACACTATTGAGAACCTTCCCAGAACACTGCTGGGCCTTATACTCTTGCAGCCTCCATTGGTTTAAGTAAGAAGCGCCTGCCATGGTCTCACATTATGCTTGGAAATTCAATCTCATGTGTGAACACCAGCACATCATTAGTACAGCTCAAAAAATACAGCTCCTTTTAGCAGAATTTAAAGAAACCAAAACTGCTTCCATTCTGTCAAGATGATTGTTCCTCTTATCTTACAAACTAAGGGATTAAGAATAAATTATCCTTGTTATCACAAAAAGCAGTGGTCTAATACACAGCTCACCTGCTCCCAAGCATCCAGCAACATGACATCATCTTCAGCCAAATCATCCTGAGTGAATTCTCCTGGGACCTCTTCAATCTAGGAAGGATAGTATGTTTTGAGGGCATTTTTTTGTTTTTAATGATTTATCAAAACCTACAATTTTGCAATGACCTAACCTATTTTTATAATGTTAAGTGCGGAGGCTGATGAAGAATTCTTTCTCTGAAATAAAACAAATCACATAATGGCATGTCCTATAAAATCAGCTCCCAGTTTTTCAGAATTGGTAAGATATCTTCAGGAGAGGCAAAGATCTACATTCTAATTCTTGACTACTCTAAAGTTGAGACCAAGGTGTGCCAGAAGAAGGAGACAGGGCAATTTGAACCTTGAACCAACCAAGCTGATATCAGCTGATACATTCATACAGCTTACATACATTAATTAGAAAAAGAAACTGCTTTGGTTTGCAGTGGGTGAGCTCAGAGATGAAACACACACCCAACCAAGCTTCCCAGTCACTTGACAATGGGACATTACAGTTGACTAAGCCACTGAGGATTAGTCCCCAAAGAAAAGGTAGACTGCTTGCTTCTTCCAAGGATGGGCAGGAAGACAGAAAGGCAGTTTAATATTATTAATATTATTCTGTATGAGAAGGAGAGATAATAATGTAGCCAATGGTTCCTACTATTAGAGGATTGTCAAGGGTTTGGCTATGTGTGGTCATGTAGGAGCGCTAAAGGGACGATAAGCAAGTGGTGAAAAAGACATTCCTTTTCCCCACCCTGTGTTACAGTGGCCAGAAAGTCAGACTGGTTTCACTTGCCTCTTCTGGGACCTCTAACGGTGGTGATTCAGTTACTAGAGAAAGGCTACAGGAAAGAGGGGATTTCACAGAATTTGGAGGGAATTTAAAATAAAAAGTAAGTCCATAGCTCCCAGCAGACTACCGCAGAGAGGCTGGTTCCTATTACTGTATTCCCTAGGAGTATCTTCGAAGCTTGTCAGAAGAATACACTTTCCTACTCTCATAAGATTTTAAAGTCCTTATTAAAGGATCTTATTTGTTTTATCCCTCTCCAAATGACTGGGCTGTGCCTTAAGGAGACTGCCAGCTATGTCCCCTGCCTAGAAATGAGTGTGTCCTTGCCAGCTGGTGACACAGCACTGCCCTCCTGGAATGCAGTAAGTAATTAAGCCTGAATCACAGACTTAATACCCAGTGCATAGCTCTGGGTATTTCTGCCACGGAAGTAGGTCTTCCTACCTCCTTGAGCACAGGCCAATACCTTAAAGGCATAATTACACATCTTAAGTCTCTGTGGAAAATTTCAGACTGCTAGGGATTTTTGGCAAGCAGCATTTCTTTTCCTCACCACCATGTCAAACACGTAAGGGGTAAGGCACTGAACTGCTCTTCCTCAGCAGATTGATACCAATCTGGTGATGCTCTGCAAGAATTAAATCACTTTTGACTGGGCAAATACCTTCTCTTTTTGCACCTGCAAGCCTCTGTTTCCAGGCTGGAGCAGGCTCTGGATGCAAACTTCTGCAGTATTAATTATTCTGTTTATCCATCACATTTGGATAGTTTAAAGCATTACATGTCCACTCTCTATTTCTTGCCAAGCCTGGCTAAGTAAGCCAGATCCACAAATTCATTTACTGACCACTGATTTCCAAGGCAAAATATATAAGAAACTATATAATTAAACAGAAATTATCCATGATATACTCACAATAAATCTGCCTGTCTTATTAGAACAGCCATACAAGCGAGGGGGATGATCTTCAGCCTTTGTCAAGAGTTGTGATGAAGTCTGGTAATTTTTTTTACCTCCAAGTGCCTTCCAGAATTCCTCTAAAATACATAACATATAATTTATTCACCAGTTGATTTAACATTTGATGTTTTAACTTGTTAGACAGTGTTTCAAAAATCTCCAAACAATCTCTTTGCTGTCTCAAAGATGAACGCATTTTCTTACAGTACTTCCTGCAGTTTGTCAAAATACCGATATCAGTTGCATACCTAGAAAGAATCATAGAATTATAGTGGCCTGGGTTGGAAGGGACCTTTAAGGATCATCTAGTTCCAATGCCCCTGCCATGGGCAGGGACACCTTTCAGTACACCAGGTTGCACAGAGCTCCATCCAACCCCTCCTCAAACACTTCCCGGGATGAGGCGTCCACCACTTCGCTGGGCAACCTGTTCCAGTGCCTCTCCACCCTCACAGTAAAGAATTCTTTCCTCATATCTAACCTAAACCCTCTGTCTCCATGCAGTGCTATGTATTCTCAGCTGTCTATTAACAGCCACGTGACCTCATACGAACCTGGTTCCTGGCCTTCATTAATCTTAGCAGTCTGGCATTTGAGAACACTGGCAATGTACTGAGCTCCTTGTTCTTCTTCTTTACTTGCTCCTTTTCCTACCCACGTGTAGCCAGAGTTGTTTGGCAGTTTCAGAACAAAGACATCATTAGAGTTTAGTGACACTGCGTCAACATCAACCTAGATTAAAAAAGAAATAGTTTTATTCTTCAAATCTTCCAATAATGTTATTACTATTTTGCATGTTTATATAAAATGTGTATAATATGAATACACATTTTATATATATATATGATATGTTAATCTGCTATGCTTTTGGTCTTCAGTTCTTCCCTAATTTTATATTGATACAAATTAGAGAAAGATTTAAGATAGGGAACTGACTTGCAGGGCAAAACTTAGGACTGTTTGCAGTAGGAAAGACCACCTCATAAGGGTTGCTGACTTCTTGTCTGTTCTTTGTCAACTGACTGTTCACTGTGTGTATTCTTACAGTTCCTCTGAATGATGTAGACTGATTCCAGCCAGCTGCAGCATATTCTCTTTGTTTGGTTTATTGGACAGGTTCGTCAAACAGAGCAGTGGACTGGATCTGGAGTTGTGTGTTGCTACCAGGTATAACTCCCCAACAAGATCAGTCAGAGAAGCTCATGGCAGCTCTATCATTTCCCACTGGGAATGGCAGCTTCAGCAGGTGACCTCACCTCCACAATCCTAGTGATGGCTGCTAGGTTCCTGCGGATTTGGAAGAGTCGTGTGGGTGGAGCAGGTTTCTGACCCTCCTTCTTGGATGTCCCATCCTTGTAGACTATAAGTGGTTTGTTTTTGAACAAGCTCAGTAAGTGTGCAGGCTCTTTGCCTTGACAGACTTGGATCTATACATATGTGAAGAAATGCAATAAAAGAAACAAAAGGACACAAGTAGTTATTTGTGGTCTTTACCAATAGCTTAGGGGATCTTAGCCAACAACGTTAGCAAAAACAAGAAATGGCAAGCTGAAAAGATCTAAAAATATAGTTCCAGACATACAGAGTTAGAGCATTTGTGAGATTTTTTTTGTCAATCACGGTGACACAAAGATAAGATTCAAACTTCTAACACAATATTTAGCTGATTAAAATGGCTGCTATCAACTGTAATAAAACAATCACTCATTTTCAAAAGAACTGTCATTTCATAGTGTTTTATAGAATGACTTAACTCCCCTGAAAAATGGTCTTGGAAGTTTGGGTGCCATGTATTTAAGCAGAAGAGAATGGTTGTTCATTTTATTCATTATTTCTATATGTATTTTATCTGCAAGAGGATGAAAAAAAGAGTAGCATAAATTTCTCATCCAGAGGATAACATGGATGACAAAAATGAACTTCCATTACAGACGTAAAAGATGTTGCTGCCATCTAAAAAACCACATTGCACGATGAAGAATGACTATTTTTAGGTTAATGTATGATAAAAGTTATTTGCATTTCCATTTAATTTTCCTTTATAATAGTACCATTGGCCAAGGTAGAGGGCTGCAAGTCCCTGCCTTCCATTCCCAGAAAGAAAGGGAAAAAAGGGAATGAGACATGCTGTGTAGCCAGCAGAGCAGGACAAGTGGAGAGCCCTCAGTGAGGCCGGGGGCAGCTGAGAGCCAGGGTGCCCAGAGGGGCAGCTGCAGCTGGGTGCTTTTACTTATTTCACAGGTAGACAGACTGCTACAGTTGTCTGGTGTGGATAACCCAGGACATGTATACTTGTAAGGGACCAACTGCAGCAGGATTTTAAAAATGGGAAAAAACCAAATCTCAAACCACCAAAAAAAAAAACAAATCCAAAAAACAACAACTCAAATCACCCAAACAGCACAGTGAAACATATCTTGCAAGCCCAACGTTTTTTAAGTCATTTGTACTGTCGTGCCATCTAGTGACCACACAAAATAGCACACTTGAAGCTTTCAAATAATGTTGATGCAGATGTTAGGCACAGGTAATCTATTCTGTTTGCACAAAAGGGCACACATACATACATACATATATGCATATATACACACATACATATGGATATGTACACATATATATTCCTGAACTCATTGCAGGCTGGGAGAACTTTTATGTATCACATCTACTGCAGTGAAATAGATCTCCTTCAGCTTTAATAAGAAGACCTTTTAAGCACCTTACTATTGCAGTAGTAAAACTGTTAACAATAGCAGTAATATTGTTATTACTTTAAGACTAACATTAGCCTTAGGTATGAGGCAGGACCACATTGTGCTGGACATGGTCCAAATATAAGCACATGTTAGGAATATTTCAAGCAGTAATTATCTAAATGTGTTCTAATGCTTCTTTAATATGATTTCAATCAGAAATCATAACTGATTATGGCTAAAAGTATGGGCTGCCATTTGAATTAACTGTACCTTGGTGGGTGGGGGAAGCCTTTTGCTTTTGTAATTAAGAAATAGGAATCACAGAATTATCTCCAGCTGCCTAGAAAATCTCTGCTTGTCCCTTGTCATCTTACAGCTTGAGCTCTTCTGTGAAAAGAGACCTCTCAGGTCTTCACCTACTCATCACTTCTCAGTAGTGATATAAGGAGAGCACATCCAGTCAAGCTAAGGACTAGCTTATCTACTCACACCCTTTAGTTGCCAGTGTCCTGTGCCTTGCTTTGCACACCCCATTCTGCATGTGAGGATGTGCATCCTGCTTTCCTGGTGCTGCAAGCACTATGGGATGGGAAAACCAAAGTTATGTTCCTCACTGAGGCACACAAAAGTCAGAGCCTGTTGCACAATTCCAGCAGGCTTTCTTCTGTCTTTCATGTGGCTTTCAGTTCTCCCAGTTTTGGTCCTCTAAAAGTCAGGTGTCTTGTTGGGGCTAAATATCACAACTTCTTCCATAATCAAAAGCAGACAGGGGAGCTCCCACAGGGCTACTGACTTGTCACACTCCTGTTTGGAGTGAGCTGCCCTGGGACAGTCTTATCATTTCAGTCTCCACTGGCTATGCACAGGGTCTGTAAGTCTTGGCAGGACTGAAACCTAATTTTAAAACAGTGCAAATCAAAGGAAAGAAAAGGCAGTTTTAGCTTCTGGCATATCTGTGTTCCTTTGGACAACTGCATACAGAAAGGATGATTCAAATGGGCAGTCTCTGTCAACTTCAACAGGATCCCATGGTGCTTGGCTTGACACAGACCTGAGCAATTGGCATTTCCAGTCTTTAAATGCTAGCTCCTCCTTTCAATTCTCATCAAAACTTGCATATATCACATGCTCTGTTGGATTTTATCCAAAAGACACTAACCTGCACAGCCTGATCATTTAATGACCGATCCAGCTGAACAGTCAGAAATGCAGATGCAGTCAGTTCATCTTTTGTAGCATGGGCTCCTTGCCTGAGGAAGACAAGGAGAAAGACAATGCTTAAATTTAGCTTCAAAGTAACCCAGACTATGTGCTGTATGACAAACTCGCAGTGAACGATCTAACATTTACATATGTTCTACTCAAAAGGACAAAGTCCTTTCGACATAAAATAATATCCACACACTGCAGGTCTGTGCAAAGGCAACCAAACATACCATGTGTAGATGATCTGCCCCTTAGGATAAGTGTAGAGAATAATATAACAGTCACCCCCATAGAACTGTCCATATGTCTCAGGTCCCACAGGAACTCGGCCACTGCTTTCCACACGCCAGATCTGGGGAAACAGGGAAATCACTGGAGATTGCTGAAACACTTCCTGAGAC
This sequence comes from Phainopepla nitens, assembly GCA_013400175.1. NCBI lineage: Eukaryota > Metazoa > Chordata > Aves > Passeriformes > Bombycillidae > Phainopepla > Phainopepla nitens. The sequence continues at coordinate 268,505 of VXBQ01000190.1, forward strand.
TATTCACAATCTATCTTATTCCTTGAGTGTCCTTTCTGTTGCCAAGTGTTATTGAACAGAAATAGGGAGGATTCTTCATGAAGTAGGTAAATACATCCTGTGCCCACTGAATTAATGACGACCAATAACAAGGAACTGCAGAACACTTCTCTTTGTCTCGATGCTTTATTGCCACATGATCACTTCACAATGCTATGCTGAACTTTCTTAACACCTTAAAGGGACAACAGGACATGGCACAACATTATGATCCATCATAAAATTAACATATCATTTTGGAGAGGCACACTGCAGTCAGATAACGCGGTGTTAGGCAGATTTCTTTCCATTTCATTCACTACAGCCCAGTTCAGCTAACAGTTGGCTGCTCAAGCCTATGGACCATCCCAAGTGTGAGGTCAGAAATCTAGAAAATACACCAATGAGACTATAGGTGTCTATCCCTCCTTTTTCTTCCAGCAGCCCAACATGCAATTTGCATTCAACAGGCAATGGTTGATACAATGGTGATACAATGCCATGCCAGCCCTGCGTAGTCCAAAGACAGTCCTGAAGCGGAATATGGAAAGGTCTACAAAGACTGTACAGTCATGTTTTTCTCTCCAAATCCAGGCTACCTGAGAGACACACTAGGGACAAAGAAGGCTCCTCTAGAAGCCAGACTGGACACCTACATAAAGACATAGAATGGATTTCTGATTCCAAGTGCAGGTCTTCCCATTCCAGATTTCAAGCTGATATGAGCTTGAAGTTTTTCCTTTAGACTAAGAATCATGTTTAAAGTAAATATTTACAAGGTATCATGTAAAAGGGGTCATATTTCTGGTGTTTGATTTCTCTTGATGACTGGTACATCTTTCATGAGCACCAAAAGAACATAACCCAGCATACAGCTGGTATTGACCTTCTACTTCAAGGTATCTTTTGTGATGCCAGAAGTAACACTTCCACTAACATAGTGCTAATCTAAACAACAGTATAAAAAATTTAAAACACAGAGTAGCAGGTTAGCCCATTACAAGTAGCAGAACACATTAGCTAGATAAGACAACATTTATTACAACATGAAAATTACCTCTACTTTCCCTGAACCGTCATCTACCATGTTATGCTGGGCAGCCATTTGTGGAGACTCATGTAACTTGGTAGCATCAAATTCAATCTGCTCAATTTTAGCCACTCTCTCTGTGACATATACTTTGCCAAAGCCATCACTTTGATCTTTATCCTTCCAGTCTCTGAAAAACTGTTTGAACATTGGCGTTTCACCTCCTTCGGGAAGGACTTGAATCTGAAATGAAGAAAGACACATGAAACAGAAGGAAAACAGAACTGACACAGTTACTCAAACAGAAACTTTTCTAGACTATATGTGAAATATTGCCCTTATGTCTTGTAAGCCCTTAAAAATATTTTTCCTGCTGACTTAAAAACAATGTCTTTAACAGAGCTCAAGCTCTCCTGGTATCCTCTCCATAAAAAGACCGCACCTGTGTGTTGGCAGGGTAATTCATCTGCTGTACGAATTGTTCAGCATTCTTCATGGCAGCTCTTCTCTCTTGAGGGTTAGCATTTTTGCCTGATTAAAACAGAAGGATAAAAGTACATGGGAAAGGGCAATAAGCTCACAGAACCTTCAAAAACAAGTAGTCCTCAAGCCAGGTTCTCTTTGGCATTGCTCTTCCTTCAGTCTTGAACAAACACAAATGCTGGACACAGCATGAGCAAGAAGATCCGCATGAAGTTGAATGGCCAAAACAGTACTTTGGTAGCTTTGAAAACAGGTAATTTAAGGGGGAAAAAAAATAAGAAAAAGAAAAAAAAAAAAAGGAAAAAAAGAAAGGGAGAAAAAGGGGGCATTTTGTTTTACTCAGTGTTTCTAAAAAATAAAAACTGGTTAATAATACCTGCTTGGTTCAAGGTACCCTGGGTCTTTTCTCTGACTCTTCCTTTGCTGGGCTGCAATTTGGTCAATAAAGCTGAACTGCCTCCCCTTCTTCAGGCAGTGCAAAAGAGTAAAAGGAACTCCTGTTTTGTCTGGCTGGGCTTTGCAATTTATCCATTTCTCTATCCACTGCTCCTTGTTCAGCCTTGCTCAGTGTTAGCTATCTCTGCAAGTCTTTGGGATTGACGCTGTCTGTAAGGTCTGTGTCCCAGCAGGCTGCAGTGACTACATTCCAAAGACCTCACAGCCTAATCAGGTGCTCTGATAAGGTATTCATTTGTATCTCATTCTGAATGACACTATTACCGAAGTAATTCACACTTCTCAGCTCCGCGGCCTGAAGATTTCCAGCAGAGATGTTAGCTGCGGTCTCCTTTGCAAAGGTGAGACTCACAATCTAGTGGGGGTTTTCCACACATTATTTTTACTGGGAGTACCAAAGTAAGGATACACAAAGGAGCACACAGGCCCACAGTCAAACCCAAATAATATTTTATTTATTTTATGCCTGACTCTGTTGGCTTGGTTCTTCTGGGAGCTGTCATATAGAATGACAACTGAGAATCAGGGGGTCAGACAGACCATAAGCCATCTGAGCACAATGCTCCCCAAATGTTTTCTTTTAAAGGATTTTTCCCTAACTGCAAATAAAGTTTCCAAGCAAAATGCTTACAATGCTTCCTGGGCTGACTTGAGAGACTTGACAAATGCATCAAGTAATTATCTGGTACTGAACATGATAAAACAAAATAAAAATGCCATAGAATAATTAATGAGTTGCCTCAGACCAAAATTAAAAAAAAAAAAAAAAAGGAGCAACTCAGCACTGGATTTAAGGGCAGCACTACAGCAATCCAGTGCTATAGTGACTGTGTAGTGACTGCTGTAGTGACAAGGTGTCAAGACCTAATTCCACAGTAGTAGTATTCTTCTCCAGGGAAACATTCAGACAAAGCAATTGCCAACTGATGATACCTCAGAGAAATATTTGCAAGAAAAAAAAGAGACATCAAAGTATTTGCAAGCTTATGATTTTAGTTTATGCCCTGGACATGTACCTTTCAATTTCAAACCTCTCTGGAGATGCCTACCCAAATGGAATGTTCAGTGTCCAGATTTTTGTCCCAGAAGATAGGGCTTTGATGACAATATACAGAACTCATAGAATTGTTTATGTTTGCTTTGTATTTGCCATTTAGATAAGCATTTAATCACCCAAGCTTACAGATATCTCAAAAATAGGGTCCTTAGACAAGACTCAGTCTTGAGGCCCTTACATGAGAGTAATCCTTGTCCACAGACCGTAGCAGGGAAGAGCTGTGTGCAGGGTACAGTGTCCAGCCAGTATTAAATTCTTGCTAGTGTCCCAAGAGTGCTGTGTCAGCTCCTTGGGTATCTCTGTGTAGCTGCTGCATTTGCAATACAAGTGACCTCTTACCTTTCCACACAAAGATCTTCCTGGCAGCACCATTGTCCAAAATGAAGCACTCCTCAGACAAAAGCATAGCCATAGAGAAGGGGTTTTCCTCTGCTACCACGGACACCTTCATGGATCCACTTGCATCTGACACCTAAGAAAACAATAATTTCAAATATGGAGCAACTCTGGCTTTTATAGACAAAATAATTTCTGCTCCTGAAATTAGTATAAAAATCAGTTGCCATTCCTAGATAACTGGCTACATGAAATTTGTGTACTGCTGGGAAGTAAAGTAGGCTAATGATCATTATTTTTTTGTTTCATTTCATTTTACATCCAATAGAGGGAGATGTAGTGCTAATTTTAGGGAGTTTGTTGGATCCTCGTTTGGCAGCTTCTTAAAATAAATCCGTTTCTCTTCCTCTGGTATAGTCCTGCTGCCAAGCAACTCATACTGAAGCCAAAGGTACATGTACATGCTGAACAACAGCATTTGGAACCATAATAAAATAGTCCTAAGCTTACACTAACAGGTGAAATGCCTGCATTTATAAACTGCTGTTCTTTAATTAGAAACTCTAATGCAAGACCTGTTGCAGAATCTGCTTTGTAACCTCTACCACCACTGTAAATTCATGCAGGCCTTTAAAACCTTTTAAAAATCACTGCTGCATAGCTGAAAAGACCAGTTATTACTAGTGAAAATAGATTATTACTATTGTAATTGCTTCTCTATCAGTCTTTATTTCCTTTCATAAGTAAATATTGATTTTAAACACACCATTATATCTTGCATTTTATATTATGGAAGTACAAAGAGGAAATTACCACTGCACACAACAAATAAAAATCAACCATTATACCTACTTTGAGAGCTCACCATGGACCTGTCTCCTGCCTTTAACACTCACTGTTATACTGCAACACATTTAAATCTAGCTAACAGAGCTCTCTTAGCATGATCTGTGTACTTACACTAATTTATCAAAGATTCACAGATATTTCAGAGAGTTTTTAAGATTCAAAAATTCACTTTCCCTTCTCTAGTTATGTTTTACTTCAATGGTCCTAATCATATATGCAGGCCTTCTTTTGTTTTCCATTTTTGTTCTCTTAAACCGCTGCTCTGAAGAGAAATATGCACCAGATTTTTGGCATGAAAGGAGTAATAAAAGTGAACTAAAGATAACACATAGACAACTGTGACTACAAGTGGCTTTGTAAGAATGATCACCTCATAGAGGCTTCTTGTAAATCCCACAAACACCCATGGGTAGTGGGAAAACCATCTAAGAGGCAGGGAGAGAGGTGGCTCTGTCCTGGGGTCTGAGTGGTGCAGGAGCTGCAGAGGGAGTGATTCATCTTCTATCACACCTCACAGCAGCTTCAAAGTTATTGCAGATGGCACCTGCAGGGTCACACACACGGGGATCCAGCAGCACTCCATGCTGTCAGAGGGTTACCGCTCGTTAGCCAAATCCTCCTTGTTAAATCACGATGGGGAAAGGAATAAAGTTATAGATATATAAAACAGAATGTAACCTTTTAAACTCTGCTAAGAATAACTAAGTCATATATGACTACTAAATGCCTCCCTGTTAAAATTAAGAAGACAGGATGATTTAAGAGCAGCTCATTCTTCTTTGACCTGCACTGCACGGTTCATAGGCCACGCTTACACGTTTCCTGAGTAAACAGAAATGTAATCCATTTTTTTCCCCTCAAATTACCTGGACTATCTTGATTAACATCCTTTGAGAAACTTGTCCATAGGCTGCAAATTAACTAAAATAAGAGCAGTTCTGTAAATGAAGCCAGAACTCCATATATGAGAAGGAATTAATAAAACCATGACTACTATTGAGCATACCTAATTATAAGTAAATAGATAAATAACTTACCATATATAGTTTAGCACTTCTCCTGTTTGTGATATCAGCCAGCTCATCCTCATCATCAGTACACTCAGGAAGCTCTGGCTTGTCACCTAAAACCTGTATAAGAGAATAACAAATTCAATGCAGATAGAAAGTGGGTGCTGTAGCATAATTATCTGCACACTAATCTATTGTCACAGTAATCAAGTAATTGGGATAATTTTCAGATATAAGACAATCTAAAACCAAACTCACAGCTGACACAAACATACAGATAATTTTTAAAAACTGTGTCGTCAGATCTCCAGCAATTTTATACCTACATGATATGTCTTTTCCACAGGTCAATTTCCTGGTTGTCTATACACTGCAAGACACACATAGAAAGGTGCATGTGATCCTATTCCATGTGTGTGTTTACCCGTCTGTCTTCCTTTCTTTCTTCCAAGTAACTTCTGAACTGCTGTCAAGCACATCTTATAATTTTTGGATTGACATTACTCTTAAAATGTTTAACAATACTAAAATTGAAACTGACAGAATTAAATATATTAGTTCAATTAACAATACAAAATGTAAGATCATGAATTCATTAATCTTAAAAAATTACAGATTCTTAATCCCATTTTAAGGGGAAAATTTAGCTAGGGGTTGAAAAAAACTTAAGGTGTGAGAAAAACATTTTCTTGCTCTACCACTGGAATATCAATTTTAACAGTGTGGTAATTTTACACCATAGGCAATATTATAACAGCTATCACTACAGGAATTTTTCAGAGGTTCATCGAGAATATGTTAGCTCAGGTAGTCCTTATTAAGTCCTAGTTACCCTTTATCCATGATCTTTCCTTAATGATTTATATATGTCGACAGATACAAAGGTTACACACAGAATATTATGGATTCCTATGAAATTATGTCCCAGAGACTAAATATTAACATAGAGTACAAGGGCAGCGCCAGCCTTCCTGTGAACGTGAGCATTATCAATATAACATGCTGTGCAATATAATGTGGAGCCACAGGCAAAAGCCTTGTAAATATTTGATAACAGGGAAGCCCAACAAAGTATAGAGCTGCAAAGAATTTGGAAAGAAAAACAATACAGAATAAATATTTAATAGGAATCTGCCATCTGTGGAGTTTTCTTACCTGGTAAAGTTAGTAAAATGGTAAAATAAAATGAAAATAGCCTTTTCAAGTGTGATTGCTGCAGTTTAAGCCAGAAAATTTTATCTGCGACTCACTGAAGACAGGAAAGCAATGCCCTGTTTAAGAAAGATCTTACCCATAGCTCTTCAGTAGCTATCAGTCAGCATTTCCTGAATTTACACTACATGGCTGCAGATTTTCTACTCCATGGGCCAAGTAGGGCTCCATGTCCTCAACAGAGTGCCACCGTGCTGGTGGACAACTACAACAGTGGGCATATGCAGTTTGTTAGCATCAGATTTCTAAAAAACTTTCCCTTCCTACCTGTTTTTGTAATGCCAAGGTCCCAAAATCACCAAATAACAGGCATACATCTTTACCTGAACAGACACTGAACAAGTTTGAGGGTTTTATAACACGTGACTTTCGGTAACTGGTAAGAGGGTAAAAGAGTCCTGTCAATAAAACTCTCAGAAGTTTGTAGTCACTAGTGCTCTGCTTAATTAGGCATTTACAGTAAAAGAAAAACCAAAAAACCTCCAAAACAAACAAAGAACTGAAAAAAAAATCCACAAAAATTTTGACTTCTGACAGAGTGTTTTCCCTTGCTGTGCATTTAGAATACCTGTGGCACCACACTTATTTTGCAGCATCTTTGTAAGTCATGCACGTTGATAAAAAAATCTCTTCTTTTCTTTTAACTAGCCAAGTGTCATTCTGAGTATTTCAAAGCAAATAGTGCCTGCTGGTGTTTGTGAAAGCATCTTGACAGAAGCAGCCACTCTATTTACAGCAAAGTCTAGGTGCTGCAGTCTGGCAGCAATTAGAGTAAGCAGCCCCTATAAATTAAAAACTGAGCTTTAAATTTGGGCCCAGCACAGGTTAGATTGCTGGCCTGACCTGCTGCTGTCTTAAAACCAAATGCAGAAATGTTTTTCTGAAGTAGATAGCAGCAGAATCATTGTCAGACTCACGAAGCTGGTGTTGGGAAATCTCGGTTCCTGGGTACTAACACAGGGAGAGAGGTTAGAACCCCCTTCTGGTTCCAGGGAAACGCCTCCACAACTCTTTACACAGCAGCTTGCACAGCAGCTTCTCTGGCCAAAGAGAGCTTCTCTAGCCCTGTGCTTCAGCACAGGCAAACAGAAAATAAAAATTATTCATTTCTGTAATTCTTTTTCTCAGAAGAGCCCAAAAACAAATGGAGAAGAAGGGCCTTGAGAGTGTCCCCTTCTGCTGCATTTTAAGTCACGGTTGCTTGTAGCTCCTGGCATTGTGGTGACCCTTTTTAAGAAGGACACAATGTGCTTCTCCTCCCACCAGGTAAGAAAACCCAGGACTTATGAGGAGGGCTGTGCAGCCAACACAGCTGTCAGAAAATGCCTTGAGCTCAGACACCAGTGCTACCTGCACGCGTTGGTAGCAAAACTAGAAGATGATACAAGGTTAAATGACCTAAGGCCTGTGAAGGCTCCAATTGTGAAGACATGTGGCATGTATACATATAGATATATACTCAAATATATGAAGTGATATTGTATGAAATATATTTAGTCAGTACCCATCTGTTTTGTTAGGAACAATTTATGCAGTTTCCAACATGCATTTGTTGCCAGTTGTCTTATAGACTGGAGGATCAGACAGATCATGGAAGGAAAAATTCCATACTTAAACACAAAGCATGAAGAAGTGATGAAATAATGTTCTTTCCCAAAGAAATGCCTTCCAGTGAAGTTGTCTTCACTCCTCCTGAGGCAGACTCCCATGCTATGGCTCCACACATCTATGTCTTCATGTTATGACAATTAATAGTTTTATCAGTAAGATTACAACAGTATTTAAACAACAGCTAATTGCTTTGCTGAAATTGGGCTGTATCATTACATAAGCACCTGCTGGCTGAGCCGTAGCTCTCTGGGGCACCTCCCTTTTTACAGGTAATTCTCATGTGATGGATCAAAAAGAAAACAAATCACTCCTGCTGAGACTGCAGTCACAGGGCTCCCAAAGCTTTACAGCAAGGTACCCCAATAAAATCCTTTATGCCAACAGAACCATTTGTAGGGCACTGGGTCTTCTGATACTTCCCTACATACACTCTTAGTTTCACACAAATCCTATGGTAACTACATACACAGGACCGTGTTCATATGATGCTCTCTGTACAGTCAGGCTGCTCCCCTGGGTCTGACACCGTACGGTCCAGTGAGCTGACAGCCCTAGGCCGGCTCCCCGGCGTGCTGAGGTGGGAGACACTGCCTTACAAACATGCCAAGAACTCAGACCCACAAATCCACCCCACACACCAGGAAACAGCAATGCTCTCTCAGGTACACAAGACAACCTAGCCACACTTTCCCCCAGATGTCCAGCCACACTGGCAAACTTCCAGCCTTACATCTCATAAATACACAGGTGCACACAGGCCTTAAAACTTCTTTTTAAATCATCATTATTATTATTATGTTTATCATATTATCATTATTCACTACTACAGTAACAGCAATATAAAGAGTAATTAGGGGCCCTGGATGCACATCCATGCCCCACCTTCTTCATTCTTTGGCTTAGCATTGTTTTAGCAGAAGTATTCATTAACTCCACACCTTAAGATCTTGCTTGAAGGCATATAGAAGTCAGTCTGCATTGATCTTAGAATTTTGATGGTTTTAAATTCTGTTTGACTTTTGTGTTGACACTCAGTTAGCACAAGAATCCCATTATGCAAACCAACAGAACATCAGTTCCTCTACAATTGCCCAAGTTCACTCTTGTGGTAAATGCAACATAGCTTATCCTGCCTGCAAAACCTGTTTCATATTTGCATGTGCACAAGCTCTTCTCTGTAAATATCTGCACTCCCTCAGATAAGTACAAAATACTGAGCCAATGCTTTTACTCAGAAGTGAAACTCCACCCTCAAAAAAGAATAGAAGAAATCACAGACAATAAGTTTTTAATCTAAAGAAATGTGACAAGGTAAATAATTTAAAACAAATCATTAAAAGAAATTTGGCAAATATTTTCTTCATAACTGGAGAAGCCAGCTCTGCATCATAAAATAGTTGATATTGATTTAATGGGAGCAAGAAGTTTAAGGAGTTCAGTGAGGCTGAAAATCCACCTAGGAAAACAATACCTGAACAACATGTCAAGTGAAGGTTAATGAAGAGGGAAAACCAGTTTTATACACTCTAACTTGTGTACAGTAGCATTGTGTTTGATTTTCTTCTTCATATACATACATTGGGTTAGGTTTCTGGGTCTGAAATTGAACTGTTTGTTGTGGTCATGATCCTGAATATGAGAGCTCAAAACCACTCAAACTCCCATCTTTATATGCTAAGAGCAACAGAAAGCAAAGCAAGAAATTTACATAGCTTAAAGCACTCTAAGTGATATTTTATTATTTAATACTTTTGGAAAACAATCAGGGTAGTAGCTCATAATTTACTTTCCTGTATGTTTTGACAACAAGCAAGTATATCCTGCTCCACAAATTCAAGGTACAAACAGAAGTAGTTTGTGACAGAGAAAAAAGCCACTGTGCAGGACTACAGGTGTGAACAACAGACACATAAGAACTCATAGGTAGACAAAGGCTTAGATTTTTATTAACCTTCAAAGCAGAGAAGAATATTACAAGGAACAGTTCTTTGAAATAAGTATTCTCTCAAATATGTACTTGAGCAGGAAAAAAATCCATCAGAGAAAGGAAGGGAGGAATGTGATGCAGGCCAGTGACCACCTGGCTGATCCCAGGTTGATCCTGGGTACCAGTGCAGAGGATCATCAGGCAAAGGTGGCCTTAGGGCTTCGCTGCTAAAGTAACTAGCCACAGTTTAACTTCTAATTGTCTGGGGTTACTGGTTCCTCTGACACAGCACAACCACTGAAGATATTCTGGGCCAGAAAAAAATTACTTTTGACATTTGTCAGATTATGAATAACCAAAAATATGCTTATTTTACTGGTTATTGCAACCTGGAACTCTTCCCATCAATTCGAACAAACATTCACTGTCTTATAAAAAATTACACTCCCAACAGGAAAAACCCATCCTGTCAATGAACTGCTCACAGGGTTTCTGCCTGAAATGGCCTCTCACTAGCAATTCCAGCAACAACAGATCTCATTACATGCTCACCTTGAGCAGATGACCTCCCACCCTTCTGAACACAGACTGAAAATAAGATGGAAGCAGCCATAATGCACTGAGAAGTGGGCAAAAGGATGGTTGATGTTAACAAATAATTTTGGCATGCAGTTAATTTCTGGGTGTTTACCATGTAAATTATCAAAAAGACTTTCTGGCATTAAGGTCTAAATATGATCTGTATGAATTCAGATTGCTATAAAACAGCAAAATGCATCAGCTGCTCGTGGCACTTTTCATGCATAAATTATGCATTTTTAGCCAGTTTCTGTTGTCTCAGGAATTTCGAATGCAAATCATAATTTTTTCAAAGCTCTGTGCTTAACTGCCTAAAAATAGGGCATTAGGTTTTGGCAGCTTTTAATAAAATATTTGCAACTTTGCATATCTGTCTAGGATAATTGGAATATAAAGCCTTTACTCACATGATAACAATATTCTAATATTAACTGTCTGTTCCGTGAAACTGGCCATGGATAACATGTTCACAAAAAGGTGTCTAGATCAGTCTTGTGAGTACAAATTTGATTTTTTTGATAGTTTGGCTCCAAGGTAAAACAGGCTGCTTTCTGTCCTGCTGGGACTGCACAGCTGGCAGTACCTAAGCTAGTTATTTACTTGGAGACTGGGTGTGCATGGAATGAGGAAATCCCCAGCCTACATTATCTTCAAATGTCTGGCTTTTAGGATGCCTCCAAGGTAACTGTGATCCTGTGCTAAAGAAACCAGGAGGGTGAATGGCAGTAACTATGAAATGCACGAGTCTTTTTCTAGCCATTACTGCTGCTGAATGAACATGGGAGAACTGAGCTGTTCAGCACCTGCCTACCTGCAGCATAATTAAAAACGAACTAATCAATCACCTCCACATCTTGTTTGCATTTATACTAATTCCTTTTGCCTAAATTTTTAATCTCACTCCTTTGTTAACATCATCCTCTGATACCAGAGGTAGTGTTAAATACGGGACCCAAAGCCTGCAGAGACTTGCACATGTACTTGAGTGCCCATTTTTTCTGCTGTATTGGAACATAAATCGAGGCACACACTGAAGCCTTTGCAGCTTTGCAGATCTCTGTTTGAAGGCCTTGTGGATCAAGTATCTTATGTGCTGCGTGACAGTGCATGCTTATGTGTTGGATAATAATGAAATAAATCAGTAACTAATGCCAACAGGGAGCCTCAGACATAAAGAATATTTATCTGATAAAATCCACAACACTCACAGCTTTTCATTCCTTAAGTGCCTCCAGTTTTGCAGCTGGTCCCAAGGCTGTGGCTGGACTATACCAATATGGGAGTGGAAAGAGGAGTGTGGCAAACACACTGAGATGGAGGCAGCAGCCCACAGCTGGCAGCCGGAGATCCCGCTAGAAAATCACTTCCCAGGGGATGCACAGCAGTTGGAACAGCAGCAGGCAGCTGTGATACACAGCAGCATCAGGGTGAGCAGAGGATCTGCAGCAAGGTGTTTCAGCACCTAGACCTTGAGAGGGGAAGGTGGAAAAAGCTACTCAAGGCATTGGAATATTTTTGCAGTGCAACGCTGACGGTATTCACGAGCTCAGCATTTCCAGTCCCATACAGCAAACAGACCAGATACGCCAGGGGATCCTCTCTGATGTGACACCAAACTCTTCCGTCCAAGACAGAGCACAGACTGGACTCTAATGTTTAAGAAAGTAATTCAGAGAGTATTTTGACAGATGTTCTCTAATGACTCCTGCTGATGCTTAAAATAAATGAAATATTTATTAGCACAGAAAGAGCAAGAATGTTCCTTTCACCTGGTTGTCTAGGAGATATATCCTGCCTAGCTCTTCAAAAATAATTTCCTCCTGCTAGGTGCCCTTCACTAACTGATTTATGTCTCTAAGTTCCTACATGTCCTAAAATTTTGGGTAAAGGAGCCAAAATGTTCAGCTATGATTTACAGCTCTTCAGAGTTAGAATCTACATCACTCATTACTGTAGTATTTAAATCCATCTTAATTTACCTACCTTTTATTTTCAAAGGTAAAGCCAGATAGCATCAAAGTCATAGGCAGTTGTGTAAGCAGAAGACCTGGCCCTAACAGCCTGCTCTGCAGTACCTGCAATAATTATATTTACAGATTTCTTCCGCATCACACACTGTGGTGGAGAAAATATTGAATTGATCCCCAGACTCATGGGATGCTTTCTTCCATACACCTGTGCTTCACTCTGGCCCAAACGTGAGAGGATCCTTATTCCAGTTTTACATGGCCCAGATGGGGAACAGCAAACTGTGCACATGCAGAGTTCTTTTAAAAAACCCAACAAAACAATCTGTAAAGTTTTTCCTCCCTGAGCCCTTTCTGCACTACAGAACTTTCACTACGGAAAGTTCAAAGGCAACCTTGCACACAGATGCCACTGGCTCTGCAAGGGGCTGGGAGGAGACAAATCTGCAGAAAAAAAAAAGGGAAAAAAAATATCCTTTCAAGGTGCATTTTTTTTAGGGAGATTCAGGATTCCAAGAAGAGACTTTCTCAGAGCTTTTTACACAGCAAAGAAAATCTACCTTTTCAGGTATTCTCCATGAAATTCCCCTGTTGCAAGAAAGTACCTTGAAATAAGAATTGACAACCCCATGTGACGGCAAGTGCTAACAACTCTTGTCTTTGGCCTTCTCTTAATTACGTTCATTTAGTAACTGAAAATTACAGTACTTTTTCACCAACAGATTTCTTGATAGTATAACACAGAAAAAACCATTACAAACTCTATTCATATTCTAACATGTAATTATAAGATTATAATTGACTTATGTGGTAGCCCTGCGAGCACTATAGCTGCTAAAGAGGGAAACATAACAAAGATGAGTGGTTTTCTCACCCACAAGAATGCAAACAAGACACGTTATAATTTGATCACAAGCACTTCCAGAAAATCATTAGGATCTTAGAAATTCACTGGAATACATAGTTTAGAAGCAACTTTCCTAGCCTAAGAAATTAGGTTTTCAACCACCTGCTAGTAGAGCTGTTCATAAAGAATTTAGCTGATGCCATGCAGTATGATACACCTGAACATTTTCTTTTCTGGAATTAAATTGCTAATGCAGGCATTGAAATTCATATTTAGAGATTTAATTAGAAGCCTGGCTTTCAGATGTGTTTGCCACCTGCAGCTCCTATTCAGCTCCCTGTCATTTAAGTACCTGGCTTCAGGCAGCCAAGACTGAAAAACTGCAGCTTGAAGAATATTACGGGCAACTCTCAACATTTAGGAATATTCTTCCTTACCAGCCTCTGCAATTCTCTGGCCAAATCCCTCTTGATCTTCCACATGGGGAAAAGGCTGGGCCAAATGCTCAGCTGGTGCAAAGCAGCTAAGCTGTACTGGAATTCAGGCCATGCAAGTTTTGTCTGAGTATGAGTTGTGTAATTCAGTCACTTAAATGTAAATGTGCATCAAGAAAAGGGACTTTCCTTAATGAAGGAGATAGGCTCCACTGCTGTAAAGGAAACAGGACTCCTGGTTTTGACAGCTTGAAACAGGCACCCTGAAGAGCAAGGGGTTTGCACTTTGTACTCACATTCCAGTGTTTAATTAAACTTTTAATTAAAAGTTCAGTAAACTGCCACTCCTCAGATGGAACAGGTGTTGCTGTGAAAGGTGCACAGTCATCTGTAGGGTTTTACCCCAATGGGTTTATTCCCCTGGACTGTTCTGAGTTGTAGCCAACAAACTCTTACTGTTCAAAATGACAGGACCCAAATTCTTGCTGGCACCTGCATATACCCAAAATCACTCCAGTGAAGAAGCATATTAGTCTTCCTGAGGAGTAAATTTGACCCATAGTTTCAAAGCAGCCTGAAAAAACTGTCTGTTCATTTGAGTAGCCAATGCAACTACTAATAGAAACTACAGTTAGTAGCTCTGCTATTTTCTGTGCATTAGCTTTCTTAAGTCTTTGCATTCTCATGAAAATGCAGTTGACTTCTCTGTGTGCCTGTGTTACTGAAACTTTGCACTGGCATCTGCTACAACTTCCATTGTCCTCATCCCTCTCTCAATGCATTCATTTTCCTTTGTACATGACTGTTCAATACTATCTCTACCCTGGGACCGAAATTCATTTCTAGTATTTATTTCATAAAATTCCTCAGAAAAATGTCTATTTTTCCAGCTGTCTCATTTAGATAATAAAAGCCATTACTTTGGTTTACATATTTCCAAAGCCATAGACAGGACTTCATTACTTTTCATATTGGGCATTTTTTTGGTCACTAACAGATCAGGCTGGACCCTGACAGTAACATGCAATTCAGAGCTTATGAACATGTAGCATTTGAATAAAGCTGTGCACAAGGCACACAATTAAACAACTGTTTAATCCCTAACAAATGCCTGGAGTTTGTAGCCCACAGAAAGTTAAAATAGAATATTATTCTAAGAAGTTACCCCTCTTCCTCCTCTTGCATCACCCTCACTCCCACTGTTCCTCCACTCCTCTGTATACAAAACAAACAAACCTCTCCTTAGCATGACTTGAGTTCATAATACAACCAAAAGCAAGGGAAAAAGAAGAAATATAAGTGTTGAGAGTAGCAAGAGCAGTTTTTGCTTTTGCAGAGTTGTGATGACAGACCCTGCTCCTGCTGGCTCTGCGAAAGGAGCAGGTACCAAACGGGTACCTTCACCAGTGAGGCACGTGCTGCTCTTCCAGCCTTACCTCATGATCCATGTGACAGGGCCAGGGACTGCAGGAACCCGCTCAGCTCCTTCAGAGCAACATGTCCTTGTACTCTCACACCCACCTACATGTCACAGCAAGCCTCACTTCTTCCCAGCTACCTCACTGTGCTCTGTGATGTCCTTGGAAATTACGTTTGGTTAGTAAAATATAATTTTTAAGGGCTTGAATTTAATAAGAAAGGAAGGGGTGATCCTGCTCTTCTATCCTATGGGCAGACATCTAGCCAATTAATTTAAGGATTACCGGAGCTTCATGTTTACAACAAGTTTGCATTATTTGGGTCTCTAGAGTCTAGAGCCTCTGTAACTTGCATTGGCAATGGAATCTCTTCATTGTCTGTGCTCTCGGGATTTTATCTACAGGGCTGAGTTAGCACGGGTACTGCCGCCGGTCCCTTTCCAGCTACAAAGGTAGCAAGGTGTGACTGGCTGTAATATGATCAGACCATTCACACGTAGCGTTTATCCACACCACAGGCAAAAACAATCCTCGCTGAATACAATGGCATTCGGGAATTCCCATGATTAAGCATTGCTCAGGGGCTTTAAAGAAAAAGCAGGAAGGAGAAAGGCTGCTTTATCAGTAAGGAGGAAGAGGTTCCCCCTATTGCTCAATATTTACAGTATCTTTACTTACGCAAGTATTTTATGAGAAGTTTGGACCCACCTGTTGTAAGGGCTCTAGAATGCTCACAAAAACAGGCACGTGACAACTGCAAATGCTGAATAATTAAAAGTGGGGGAGCTTTATGTTTAAAGGCAGGGGAGTGATTTCAAAGATGCATACTAACAAGATGATTAATTTTCTTGTGGTTTTGGACCTCAGCTGTCACATTTCTCAGGCTTCATTGTTTTCAATCACGAAAATAAAAAACCTTCACAAAAGCACAACAAAAAGTCTCAGCAGTAAAACCCAAAGCAATCATATAGTACCAAGCGTTGCAGTTTTAAGAGAGTAATCTGTAGGGGAACAATAAAGCAGTTCTATGAATGAGATAGGATCAGAGAAAACTGAAGCATCATGCAAAGTGCTGGCTGAACATGACATGATTAAGTAGAAGGGGCAGACACAGGCTTAACACTTAGTACTGGTAAAATTCAGTCTATCCTACTTTTTCATTGGCTCTCTTACCCTGCCGACTGACACAGCTGCCTGACATACTTCAGATGTATCACAGGGAGATGAGTCTATGTAGACAGAAAGTACTATCAACATAAATATATTTTAAGGTGCCTAATATTTCAAATTACATAAATAGAGGAAAACAAATATACCAAGACTTTCTCCTCCCTTCTACTTCATCTCTAGAGTTACAATACCTGATCAAGGGATTGCTGTAAAATTGAGGATTGGATGCTTTGCATTTTTCCCTTGAGTGACTCAGAACTGAATGCTTCTATGCTTCCTGCATTGCTGCAAGCACCTTCACCTTGCTGGCTGACTAGAAATCTTCACAAACACAGTAATTTCTGATTCCTTGTTTCTCCAGTTTGCCATTACTCCACAATATTAAATAACGAGATTATAGGAAACTCTTTTTAAAATACAGCTTCTCCAATTTTGTCATCTCTTCAAAATTAGAGCAGAGGTTCCAACTAGACCAAGAAAATTGCCTGTCCTGAGCATGGCTGCCTATTACTTTGGCTGCTCTCAGTCCTCAGTGATCTCTTGGGCAACTAAAAACAGTGCTGTGAGCTCTCTGCTTACCAGTGCAAGCAGTGAGAAGGATGAGTATGAGTGTCAGCACAGTAGGCCCAAGGGTGCAGACAGGGCTAGCAACAGACACTAGAGGATTTTGGTCTTAGGTTATCTTTGAAATAATATATTTAGTCTTTCTTCTTAAAAAAAAAGAAAAAAGAAGTGTAGGTAGCTCTAATCCTAACATGGTCACTCTGCAGCTACCAAACTGAGTCAAGCATTGCTAAGATCTGTTTTTGGATTTGTCCCATGAAGGTCAAAAAATTCCTGTAAAATAATTCAAACATTCAAGTGTAAGATTCAGCAGAATGGGTAACTACTCAGCTGCTTACATGCAAAAATCAGAGCAGAGTTGGCATCTAGTGATTTTTTTAATGTTCTGTTGAGACTGGTGACCAGTCACAGCAAAAGCAGCAATTTGTCCAAGGTGGTCTGTTTCTCTTTTAATTAGGAAGGTAGCAACCCTGTATAGCACTGCTTCTTTAAACCTGCCAGTCACTACCTCACCTAAAGCGCAAACATGGAGGTGAAGCCAGACACATAAATATCTTTGATGTGCTTGCACAGAGAGCTTCTGCCTTGTCTTCACAGTCAGCGTTCTAGTGATCCCTGAAGCATCTTATGAGAACTTCTGTGCACCCACTGCAAGTCTGAGCTTTCCAGACACGCTGTGTTTCCAGAGTGCAAGCACAGGCTGGTCACTGTGTGTTCCCAAGTAGCCTGTGGCAGCAGATGAAAAAGGGCTTGCTGCTGTCAAAACTACTCACATACCCAGCTTCTAGTAATTCTCCTTTCCCAGGGCAAGTGAGCTGTATCTGCTGGTCTGCCACAGCAATTCATCCAGTCCTACAGCAGCTCCAGACAGTTCTCTCCCATGGGCAAATTCAAGCAGTGCAGCCTGTTCCCATTGCTAAAAATGGTAGCTGGGAGCAGGTAACTGCCCTCATCAGACAAGTTCACCTCACCCACAGCACCACAGCTCCCAGCAAGACAGTGGGCTGGCGGGGAAACATCACCTCATCACAGCACTGCTGTCTCAGCTAATCCTACAGCAAGACACAAGTGTGGCAGGGTTAGTTCAGCCAGCCTGTGTCTTGCCTCCATGGTGGGGTGCAGGCACAGAAGTTTTGCTTTTCTGGAAGGGAGTCACAACTCTGTGCTTATGGAGCTGGAATAAGATCAGTATTGGCTCTTTCTGCTGGTACTCATGGTGGGTACGTCAGCCTCTGCCTGAAGCTTCTTCTGGCACTGCCTGAGCAAGTTTGGCCGCTGATATGGAAGCAGATTTCTAGCTCACAGGAAGGGGAATCATTCCCAACATTTGTCAGAGGTGATAATTTTAGGAAATCTCTTTCTGATTTCAGTGGCATACTGGATGACAAAATGCATATTTAAAGTATGTAATTCTTTTCCCTAGAAAATAAATCAACCTTTTTCTAAGAAAGCTGGAGATGCCAAAAATCCACCCTTCCTGATGTGGAGGGAAGAAACAAACACAACGTTAGCTCAACAGCAGTTACCCTGGGAGAGTGTAACAGCAATTTAAGAGACAATTTTGTGGAAGCAAGGAGAAATCCAAACAAAGAGTACCAGGAACTGGATACAGTTTGAGCAGGAATAAGGATTAATACATTTTATATGTTTGTGAGGTTAACTGCCCTCCTGACTTATTGGTAGCCCATTTCAGAGTGGACTGGGACAGCCACAGCTGAGCTGCAGACCCTGTTATGGAAGCAGCACTTTAAAAAGCAAGGCTGGCACAGCACAGACTAGAAGATAAACCCTGATGACAGACACACTCATTCAAACTGGGCTCATCACAGTGGCAGCAATAAAAACAATTCATTTAATTGCATTGAACTACCCATTTCTGTTCCCTCTATATTCGGAATCCTAAAAGAAAATCAGAAACTTCTTCATACACTGCTGTGCAAATGAAGAAAAAATTTATTCCCTGATACAATAATAATGCATTACAGGATCAAAAAATGAAACCTTGGTATTTTACTGCTCTTAATCATCTGTCAAGGTTGCTACAAAACAACAATTACACACAAATGAAAGTCTGGTAAAGAGATGCAGGGGCAAGGGCAGCATATCCCTTCCCCTCAGAGCCTATGGAGGGGGATGGCAGGGAGGCAGTCTGCAGCTGGTCCATGTCCTCACTGGGGTAATATAAAAGTCCAACTTATCTGTACCTGCACCTTAGCCAGATAAGAGGAGCAAAGGGAGCTGCTCTGATCAATGCTCCCACGTCACACATGAGTGTATCAGAAGCTCCATTCAGAGCCTCCAGTGGTAACCTCAGGATGGGCTTGGCAGCAGCAGCTGTGGCCAGGGGCAGGATCCCAGCCACAGCAGGATACAACCCAGTGCTGTGATTCAAATCAGAAGCAGGAGATTGCTCTCTAATTGTCAGTCTATGCTCTTTTCAAAAGAGTTACACAGCTAAAATATGTGCTACATCAGAGCCAGTGTGCAGAGTCCGTACCAGGAAGTAGAAAATCAGATAGAGGATTGTTTGCTTGGGTTTTTTCCCCTCTTCAAAAATCTCTGGTACACTGGGTGCCACCTCCCCTACTTCTGAACACAGCCACATCTGTGCTCACACCCACAAGAAAAAAGGTCTTTACAAGCCCATGGCCAGTCCACCCAAAGGGGTCCCCACAGCCAGCATGGCCACGGGCTGGTGGCTCAGCACCTGTTTTGCTGCTCAGGCAGTAACTAGTTATGCTGCATATGACCACACTGAATGAAAGCACCACAAAAAATAACTGCACTCCTGCATGCACCATTAGCTTTACTTCCTGAACTTACTGTGGAGTACAAGACAATATCCTAGCTGTACATATTCCATTTTATTGAAGGACTGCTTTGTGACCGTGCTTCCCTCCGCCTCCTTTTTAGAGAATGAATAGAAGAAGATTAATTTAGGACACAAATGCCAAGTGCCAATGCTTTTATTAGTATGTGGCCTGCAACAACACATGAGTGTTTGTTAATTTTTTGAGATCTGAAAAATCCATAAACTGGGAATTTTTTTCCACTCTACTTTGATCAGCTCAGTTATGATATCTGAAATCTGAGGATTTTAAGTAAATTTTAAGTAAAAAAGGTTAAACTTCCTAAACATATGAGGAAGGGGCTCACTGGAGTTCCTAGAGGCTAGGTGCATATGTTCTTGAAATAGAAGCAAAAGAAGTATACAAAGCAGTGTGCTTGGTCCCCTGCATCAAGACGCAATTTGCGACATTCTTTTACTTTCTACACACAGTAATTCTGTGTCTTTCCTTGTTTGGTGCTGTCCCAGATGGATGCTCCTTCCTCACACTGAGCTGATAGCGTGCTTTGGTGTGAGCCATGCTGTTAATTTAGTCACTGTACAGCTAACTGAATAAAGCAAACATTTGTTCTTGTAAAAGTATTCTCAGATGATTAATTATCTCAGACTGTAATGCCCAATTAACTTAACACTGCCTGGATAAGGAAAGAAGGAAAAGGTATAAACTGTCCTACTGTACCCTTTGTCTGTCTTCCTAGCTTCAGCCCAATCTGATTTAGTTCCTGAGATGCAAAAGCTTTTTATTCACAGCTATGTCAGCAACAAGTTTGCACATTACAATACCTCTATGAGTTGGTCTGGCTCACTCCCTTCTTCCACAGTAATTAATTTAGACCTTCCATTTCGTTCATTGTCCCGAATGCCAACAGCAACCTGGGTAGCCTTCAGCCGCTCGTATTTATTGCATGATGAGCCACACCACTGGTAGATTTCCTGAAATAATGAAAAGAACACACACATTAGCAATGGCTAATAATGGCTACATAACCTGTAGAGAAGCTAGAGGCTGGGCTGGAAGGAGCCAGTTCAAGGAAATGACTCATCTTGGCTGGTTGCTTCCACTACCTTCTCCTGGAAGAAGGTAATCTAATTCTTCACATGATTCTGTCAAATAGCTCAAATAGCACAGCAGTAAAGGTACACAGTCATTTTCAGCTTTAAAAAGGTTCAACTGGTTTGCGTTCATCTGCAATGAAAATTTTAATCAGAGCCCTTACTGAATAAATTACTTGGGCTTAGTTTTATGTTGTATATACAACTGTATAAAACTTAGATTTGAGATGAAAATCTATTTCATAAAAAAAAAACAAAACAACCAAGTTATTTCTGCTGACCACTGCTGGTCTTTAACAGTACTTGAAAGAGTGGCTTGAGACCAGTGAGGGATGAAGCACAGCTTCTCAGTACTAGCAGATGCAAATTTTTAGAAGACAGCTAACATTAATGGCACCTGCATGCAAAACAGAGCGAGTAACTTCCAACAGTTACTTTTCACCAGTTTGGAGAGAAAAAGCCCCACACAGAGATCTCAATGATCCTTCCAACCTCCCTTCCTGCCTTCAAAAGCATCTCTTCAAAGAAAAAGTTTTAAGCTTTGTCAGGATTACACCACAGATTCACAGAACTGTATCCCTTTCAACTTTCAGGTGTTATGCAGTGAAAGCCGTGAGGTTTTCAGCTTGCCTTTAACAACTTGACTGTAGGCTTAAATAAAAAATTTGCTTCTAGGTTCTGGTTTAAATACTGTCAGTTTGCCAAGTACCCAGAATCTGGAGACATAGATGGTATCAGGTCTGAACCTTATCTTAAATCCAACTTTCTACATTTCCCCTGGAAACCAAATGCCTGTGCATACTCAGGGAAATAATTTTCTAAAGAACTGAAGGTGTAGAAAATAAAACATTCCAATCTGAACAGATTTTTTAATACATTTGTTACTGCCAGGCACAGCTTCAGTCCTTTTCTACCAAATCCATGGAGACTTTCCACAACACAGACTCCTTAGCATCATTCTCATCTTGGCTACATCCTACTAATTGAGCTTATCTGCAATTATGTGAGAAAACAGGAGTCACTAGAGATACTGCAGCAATAAACAGGAATTCTTTATTTCCCATAGTCTGCAGAGGCAATAAGGAAGAGTAAGAAGTCATATATTAGAGAACTAGGGAAAGAGGTAAGGCAGAGGTAATTGCCTTATCTCAGTGTTGATGTGGCAGTTGGTGGAGATTGCTCACTCAGAAAGGTAACAAGTGCAGCTTCAGCTGTACTCATTGGCATTCTCTTGGTTTTTTTTGGTAACTGATGATGGAACCTCAAACAAGTAGTTGCATCTACAAAATGAATATTTTTGCTGTACTGACCACAAAGAATATTGTAAGACTTAAATTGCGTGTGCAAATTACAAAGACCTTTACTTCTTGGACAATAAACTCACATTTTCTTTTCTCAGCATGTCCTAAAGGCCCCACTGTACCCAAGTTACTCCACATTCACAGTTTCTTCTCCCTGTCTGCCTTCAGTCAGCAAGTGACTAAACTCAGCTCTCCTACAGTCCACAGGCTCTAGGCTTCAAATGAGCCTGCAGAAGGAGAAGGACCTTTAAAAATCTACAGTAATGGATTTCAGATTTTTAAATTTGCAGGTTTCATTATTTTCCTTGTGGGGTCCATGTTCCAGGTTCTCTTCTACTGCATAAACTACCACTTGAATTAACAAGCAGTGTCTGTAAGCATTCTTGATCTGAAGATTCAAAAGCTCCATCTTACATGGTTATTTTAAAAATATTGATTTTAAAAACTAGGGAAATAAGAAGCTGCTTCTTTTTAGCACTAGAGAATAAAGACACTATTCTTTATTAAAAGTCTGAAAGTTGAATTTCATGACTTCATCCTTCAAATAGAAGGATGTGAGCAGCCACAAGTCATGAAAATGTCCCAGAGTATACACTATAATGTATTTATATTGTAATAAATATTGTAATGTATTTACTATGATCATTAAAATATCTTAAGCATTCAGTGCTAGAAGCATTCAGGAGCTTGATTTAATTAATTATCTCTTCTGAACTAAAATAATCTCATTTTCAATGTATCTAATTTTGAGGCCTCACAGCAGAGAAGCTGAATATCTACAGGTTTGCCTTCCTGATATAACTTATCCATTTCAACCTCAAGGCAGATTCAGTTTTTCAACAATTTAAAACCAGAAAAAGAGTTTTAGAAGTTAAAGTGACTTCTTGAGAAGGCTGATATTTAGATGTGGATTTACATGAAATACAGTCAATTAGTTATCTAACCATATCCAACAAATTGTTGAGCTTTTGGGTCACATTTTATTATTAACGTATTTATTTTTTAGACAGATAAAGTGCTCAACTGTGGGCAAAATGTGATGTTTAGCTTTAGCTCACTCACTAACTTTCACAATTTCCTAGCTGTACTACACCTTCACTATTTTTAGGTTTGTTTTGCTAACTTTATTTGGAATTGGCAGGTGGACAAAAAATGTTTCCATTAAAATGAAAACAGACTTCAAGTGTTCAGTCCCCTCAAAATAAAAGAGCTTCATTCATCAGTAATTCCTGTGCCAAGCCCAGCTTATTTTCAGAAGTTTGCACTAGCAGTATTTATTTTTTAAAACCTCTTAAACAAAATTCTGAGAGAGATACCCTATATTAATGTCTGTTGGTAGCAATATAGTTATTAGATCACGGTGGGACAACTAACAGTTGAGGGTGAGAAAATATTATAAAGAATAACATTATAATGAAGGGGGTACAGTGAAAAGTGTTATAATGAGTAACAGTGACCACCCTAGAGCTCCTGAGTGAGGCTGGGAAGGCAAGCTGGGTCCATGCCATACACACTGTGGTCAGAATGAGCTCTCCCCTCAACTGCACATTTTGGGGACACTGTTTGGTCTTCCACTCATGGTGTCAGAATTCATTGCTCTTACTCCTAACAGCTTCTGGCTTGCAGAGTGACCTTGTGCAAGTCACATGAGATTTTTTTTACAGCACACTAAAAATGACCCAACATTTAGCTTCTATACAGAAGTTGTGCATTAGGATGATTATGCATGGCTCATGTGTAACCCTGAGCAAGAGCACCTTGGCACATTTCCCTGTATGGAGGGAGACTGTGAAAGTACACCTCCTGCTTCCTGCTCCAGCCCCAAATGGCATGCAGAGCAAGAGAAGGAAAAACAAACAAAAAAAAGCACTTATTTCAGAAGTGACATAAAAACCAATTTTTTCCCTTCCAACACACAGCCATCTCTGTATTCAACTGGTAGCCTCCTTACTCTGGAGGCAAATGAAAATATACTCTCTTTTCTGGATCTTTTGTGGCCATTTCTGTGGAACTTAGCCAGGACAACGACAGGAAAAGTCATAGACAAGTCAAAGACAAGAAGCTTAAAGCCAGGAAGTTGTTTTTCTACAGTTAAACATATCCTAAACATGAAAGCTTTTCAAATCTATATGTCTGTTGAGCTATCTACTAATTTCCAAGCCTCTGTTGTAATGAATGATTTGCATTCTCTTACATGAAAAGACATTAAAAAGCTAAACAAATTAAATAGGTTTCAAAATCCTAATTTGAAACAAGTTTGTGATGAAACTTCCATTTAGAAGAAGATAACAGTGAAATGTTTAAGTCTCACCAACCTTAAAATACTGAAATAAACTTTAAACTTTCATTAAGGAAAGAATTTAAGCCAAGCATCACAAGCTGGTATGCCTCTATTCTTTGTCTGGAGGCCCTGATACACCTTGAACCTGTCCACCTTTGTCCAGACATACCCCAAAACATGCTCTCAGAATGTAATAGAACCTCAATTACAAAAAAAAATACTCTTAGCTCTCTTAGCTGACAGCTACAATCTGTAGTGTGGACCTTTTCATGCTGGCAAGATGCAACTCATGCTAACTCAGCATCTGTCAGGATAAACCACAACATTTGGTGCAGCAGAGGTACAGCTCTAATGCAGAGGGATTCAACATGCGAAAACTCTTCAGCTAAACCTGCTCACTCCTGTGAAATAAATGCATTTTCTTTAGCCCCACAACTCAGACTAAAGGGCTGAAGGCAAGAAAAGAGTATTTCTGAAGTTACAATTGCCTTAATTCCTCTCTTCTCTTTGATTTAGGATCTGATCTGCTGTTGTTCAGAAGCAGATCAGAGCCCAGGCAAATAAGCACATCCCAGAAGGCCACTGCAGTGGTTTCACAGCAGGAAGAAGAAAGGCTGGTGAGGCTTCCAGTAAGGCTGGGTGGGTCAGGAGGAGAAGAGCTGTGATGCAGGGGTCCCCAAAGGAGCCAGCCCTCCTAGTACTCACCTCCTCAAGGAAGTAGAATAAAAAAGCCCAGCAATGCTAGAGGCAGATGGAACATTCATGAATATTGATAAAGCTTTATCCACATCTTATCATGCTACTATCAAAATAATGGGCAGGCATTCATTCACCTGAGACTCTTCAGGGTCTTTAGTGATCAGTTGCTCTGATAAGGCATGAGTTCCTTTTAGCTTAAAAGTCTAGTCCTGTAATTAAACTTTATACGTTTACAGGAGAAACGCCAATACAAAATAGAAATAAATTTGAAAAAAAGTTTGTATATGAACTGCAAACAACAGAAATACTTCTAATGCCTTTAATTATAAGTATTTGTAAAACAGTGGAATATTACTTTGGTATTTGCATTTCAAACACCAAGTTTTTGGAAATAAAACAGAGCCCCCTAAAGTAAGAGTGTGGAGCTTTA
Organism: Phainopepla nitens; assembly: GCA_013400175.1. Classification (NCBI taxonomy): domain Eukaryota; kingdom Metazoa; phylum Chordata; class Aves; order Passeriformes; family Bombycillidae; genus Phainopepla; species Phainopepla nitens. Next base: position 294,085 of record VXBQ01000190.1, read on the forward strand.
TTTATTTATTTAAAGTACAAAAAGTGCTAAATCAAGAAAACAAGGTCCACATGGTAGAGAAAATAACTGAACTGAACAAAAATAACTGGAATGTAGTGCTTTTTGTCAGTTCACTGACATCCAGGGTCTTTTTAGAAACTAACAATATGTATGTATTAAGAAGAACGTTTGGGTTCAACCAGATTGATATAAACCTCTGAAGGTATTTTTCTTCTTAAATTATTCAATTTTTTTTCCTTTGTTGACTGCTGAATTCTTGATACAGGCAGAGAAAAAAACCCTCTCATTTCACATATCCATCAAATCTACCTTTTACATTTGTTGAAACTGCAATACAGTGAACCACTGAAAGTTGTGGAGTTTTGATAATCCAAAACAAACTCCAAATTCATTCAGCCAGAATACCTCTGAGGCCACCATGAGCCTGGCCCTAGTAAAATTACAATGGTTCCTCTGTAACTAGTCTTTGGAGTGTCCCATTTGACTCAAATGGAAAAAATTTTCAGACTAAAAATAAGTCAGATATAGCAGAGTCATGCACTTAGTACATTCATTTTTCCTCTCATACCTGTTTTACTACTAGGAATAGGTCTTTCTGTACCACAGTGGATTAAGGGGTCAATAGCAGGATAATCTTAATTCTAAACAACAGCAGCTCAAGCAGCAAAACATCTAGATTTCCTACAACATCAGGAAGAAAACTAACTTGAATGAATCCTTGGGGGTACATGTGTGTCCCATCCACCTGAAGCTTAAACAATGATCTCTGGTTCAGTTACTTTTTTGTGTACAAGTGGAGGTGAGTGGAAACTTTCCAGTCCATAGAGGATGAAGAAAATACATACTCTGAATACTTCAATGGAAGTGGGGGGCAGAAGGACTTAATTATTTTTTTTTCCCTCCATCTGGTGACTCTGAGACTATAGCAACTTCCAGAATGCTGGCATTTACACTGCTGGAGTAACTGGTTCACAGAACTACAGAAAAATTAAGATGCTTGCTTTCCAAGACTGTATAGACATTGTATAGACAGAGCAACATTTTAATGCTGTTAATAAGTCTATAAAGTTAATAAAGAACCTAAGCACTTTAGTTCTTCAAGCTCAGTTACCCGTTTGTCAGCTCTCAGTTGCTGCATGAGCAATAGTTTAACTCTCAGCTGGGGGAAACTGGGGAAGAGGTTAGCTGTAGCAGGAACATGTGAATGGAAAAACAACATGAGTCAGTTGTTACAGCCAGGGAAAGCAACTAGAAATGTACAATGATGAACTGCAAAATGCAAGAATCTGTTTATAACTTAACAGTCACTTTATTAAAGCAATTAATATGCCTGCTGTGAACTGCTTTATCCAATGGAAGAGAAGCAAAGCCACCTAAAAGAAATAGTGAGGGAAGAAGATTACAGAAGCCACCAAGAAAATTGTGCTTCAGGTTGCAATGTGACGCTGAATCATACCCTGTGGTCATAATCATAAAGCAAGTATCTGTTATTTTGCTCTTTAAAAAGCAGAAGTTACTTTTCTTTTTGTAAACATAATTTAATCTATACCAAGTTAACAGTTATTATGAAAAGCAACTGTCACAAAAAGCCAGCCTTTTTGCCTGATGTATTTCTTCTAGTGCTTTGTTGCAAGGCAACAATTTCTCCTCTTCTGACATGCTTATTATGTGAGGTGTTCTAGTAGGAACATACTTAGAGATACACGATGACAACAACTCTGTTCAGTCTCATACTTTTGACTTCTAACTTCATCATTTTCATTTGTATTCATTACGCCCTTGGGAAATAGATACACTGATTGCTAGATAGCACAAGTTGTTTCTGAGAACATTGTAGGCTCTTACATTTCAAACCAGCAACTTCTTAGCTGTTTATAGATCAGTTTAGAAGCACCACTATAGGAACAGTAAGAATGGACAACTGAGTACAGTTTACCTTCAATCTTCATTTAGCTTGAACTATAGTTATCACCTCACCCATCTGCACTCTTCCTTTGGGGGAAGGGAGATGTTCCGCCTGCAGAACTTTTCCTGTACTGACAAAACTTTCCAGCTGCCATCACGTCCAAGCTCAAACCTCAGGGGGAGTTATCACACATCACCCTTCACCCCCTTATATTAGCAACTGTCTCTTAATTTCTTTGAGAAGGCTGAGCAGTGCACAGCTCTCTGCCTGCCCTTTCCAGTCACCTAGCTCATGGCACTGCTGCTGTCTCCCATCAAGAGAGACAAGTCTTGCATTTCATAAAGCTCTATCCAAACACACACACACAGAATGATTTTTTTTTTTTTTTGGTCACTAAGGATACAACTTCAGACAGCCTTCATACAGCAGGGCTTCCCAAACTGAGCTGGGAAGCATTCAATGAAATCAGCTGATCAATTAATGTTGCTTTATTTCATTGTTACACTCATTATTTCTGCTCCATGTTTTGATAACTTTTGACACACCTGAACATTCCAATTTCATAAATAACCAGCATACACCAATATACATAGGGTTAATTTCACAATACTGACAAGTTTCCTTCCAACTTTAAACCAGGAAAATTGACAAAAGATATGAAAGTCTTTAGCACATCTTATCAGAAATATACACATATACAGTATATTTACATGTGCATCTAGATAAATACTAAAATAGCCTGAAAAACTCTATGTATGTTATTCAATAAATGGCACAGTGATTCATCTTCTCCTTGGCCTTCTCTGATCATTTTCTGATCACATCCTCCTGCTCCTTGCTGTTTTGAGAATTGTCTTGGTGATGAAGGAAGAAAAAGGATTGTGTCTAAGGGGAGGTGGCTGGAGGATGGGGGTGAAACAGAGCTGCATCTGAAGGTAAAGGGGAGCACAGAGCAAGACCAGGCAGTTTAAGGACACCAAGAACTGTCAAACCCATGCTGGTGCCTCTCAGGTGGATACCAGCAGTTGCTCAGGACAGGACTGGAAGGGTCTTGAGGGGAAGCCACGTGAGGAGCAGCTGAGGTCACTTGGCCTGTTCAGCCTGGAGGAGATTGAGGGAAGACCTCACTGTGGGTTCAACTTCCTCATGAGGGGGAGAGGAGGGGCAGAAACTGATCTCTGCTCTGTGG
>VXBQ01000190.1:297194-307441 GCA_013400175.1 Phainopepla nitens
GGCGACCAGTGACAGGACCCAGGGGAGTCGCCTTAAGTTGCATCAGAGGAGCTAAGGCTGGATATTAGAAAAAGGTTCTGCATCCAGACAGTGGTTAGACACTGGAATGGGCCGCTCAGGGTCACGGACACAGCACCAGCCTGCCAGAGTTCAAGAGGAATTTGGACAATGCTCTCAGGCACACGGTGTGACTCTTGGGGCTGTCCTCTGTGGGGCTAAGAGTTTCACTTTACAATGCTTGTGGGTCCCTTCCAACTTAGCATATTCTGTGATTGTGGGGTAGAAAATAACAGCTGCTGGGAGGCTTTGAGCAGAACTCTGCCTGGACAAGACACACCAAGCAGCACCTGACAAAGTAAGCTGTGCTCACTCCAGGCCTTCTCAGCAACTGCCTTGCACTTGTCTTGCCTGCCCAAAGGCTCCCTTTACAGAGAGATTCCCAGGTTCATCTAAGAGGTGTAATGGAAATCCCATGTAGAAAAAACACCCCTACTTAAATCAGGGCCTGGCATCCCAGCACTCTCCTGGATCACTTGCTCTACAGGAAGATCTGTACAGTCACAGCTCTCAGTTCATGGTGTTACAGAAGACTGCTTGACTCAAAGGTCTTCACACGTTTCCCACAGACAACAACTCCCCTCATACATAGCACAGACAGTGCTTTCTCTGCCTTCTGCAGCTATTTTCTCCTCCAGCCAAGAGAATTCAAAGGAGGCAAGATGAGACCTGGGCAGGGTATTTGAAGTGCTGTAAACGTGGCTTAGTAACAAATTAGCTGAGGTGCTGTGTGGGTTGTGCACGTGGGACACGGCCCCATGGGATCCCAACCACTTTTAATAGAGGGCTTAGGAGACAGGCAGTTACAACGCTATTTTTTGATCTTATTTCCAGCCAAGGTTTGACTCCAATGACTTAGAAGGCTGAATCAAGATAGAATAACCTTCATTCAAGGCCAGGTTGAACAGGGCTCAGAGCAACCTCAGCTTGTTGAAGATGTCCCTGCTCATTGCAGGGGGAGTTGATCTAGATGACCTTTAAAGGTTTCTTCCAACCAAAACTATTCTATGATTTAGGTATGAGATAAACATCAGAACTTGAATTGTAAATATATGAATTTAGCTTGAACTGCCCCCACACACTTTTTGCCAAAAGAATTATCCCTGTAAAGGAAATCCTAGTGATAGGCAATGATTTTATTCCTATGCATTAGTATCTTTCATAATTTCCCCTTATCTGTTCAAACCATGAGTTTAAAATATTGCAGTAATTGAGCAAACAGGAAAACTGAAAAAAAATTTTCATTACATTAGATAAGTGGCTTGATAAAATATAACAGGAAATGGACAGCACAAGCAATTTTTTAGTGCCACAGAGACCATCCTTCTGGTTAGCTAAGAGACTGGGTAAAGTAAATCTTGGAAATTCATCTTATTTGACACACTACAATAATTTGATATTAAAAGCACTGACCATAAGCTCATTATTTTATGCAATTACCACCCATTATTCTTAGACAATGAGTCTGCAGTGGTCTGTAATAAATACCAAGACTCAAAAGCAACCCTATTTAAGATTAATTTTATTTCAATTGTTAAATAAAAGATTCTACTTTAGCCAAACTACTTTTCTTTTTTCAAAGGAACCTTAAATTCAATTAAGAGCTCCTGTAAAGACTCACAAAGCCTTGCCCATTTACAATGGGCCTCTAGTCAGAGAAAATTTCAATCTGAAATATGGTTATTTCAGCTCGAAATATAGTTCTTACAAAACTTGAGCAAGGTTTCTCCTGTGACACTGTATTTTCTATCACACCCCTTTATTTAGAGGTACTTCACTAGACTTGTGTATCTTAATCCTGAACTGTGTCACACATTTTCATCTCCCACAGGCACGGTCTGGTTTATGCAATAACCTATGACTATGAATATCTAGATGCTAAAACACTTTTTTCCTTGTCAATACATCCAGAAAAACCTATCTCTCTTACACAACTGACATGACAAGACCAAGAACTGTTTTAGTCATGGGATTTGACTGACATTTCCCATAGAATGGCAAAAACAAAAGGGATCTAGATATTGTTAACATCTAATATTTCTTCCTATAAAGGCACAGTGTTTTGTTTACACACTGCTGCTTGACCTCTGTCTTGTCAAACAGTGAATCAGAAACCAGTGACATTGCACTAAAAAAAAGTAAAAGGCTCCCACTGTACACTCAGTATCAGGTGAAGACTCTAAAGCCATATTGAATTGCTTAGTGACAGCACTCTCCTTGTCACCAAAAAGGACAGGCCCCAAGCTGTACATGTGTCACTGCAGTACACCCGTAGTGCATTTAATCAGTGTCACTGCCAAGCCTGCAGTGTGGCCTGAGTAATTACTCAAGCTCATCTGGGTAATTCCAGCACAATAAGGGTCAGAGCAAGCTGAATTCATGGAGTACATCCAGTTCCACAGCATGTCCACAGGAGGTTAACTCTAGAAGACTCAAGCCCAATTACAACTTTACTGCAAAAGCAGCATTTTCTAGCAGTGTTTAACTCCAAACTTTTCATCTCCCATGGGTTAACTCTAGAAGGGAATAGATGATTTGGATATTCTGTGCAAAAAAACCAAAAGTGACATTGAGAGATTACTCTGGATACTGATCACCAGGCTGTTCCAGATGATTAAACCACGCTGACATAAGAGGAATAGGATAATACTCAAAAAACACCATTTGGCATTCCATCTGAAGGCTGTGAAGCACAATAAAATTCACAGACACATTGGTATCAAGTATATTGACTATCTTCAACTGTCATACCAGGGGACACTTTTCAGAGGGAAGAGCCAAATGCACACTGTGAATTCAGAAGAGCCCATTTTTCAGTATGTCAGGGGAGCTCTGAAATCTTGAAGCAGCTGACCACTCCCTTGTGAAACACTACAGTTAAAGCAACTGCAGATAAACGATTTCCTTTCACACGCTTTCCATTCCATACATGTGAACATATCAGGCATGGGAATAATTTCAAATTGGTAACTAGCATCTAATTAGTGTGGTCTACATCCCAGGTGCTACTCTTAGTGTCAGAAAGTCTTAGCATGTATTCTGAGGTGACAGCACTACACTTTAAGCCATTTGAAGCAAGCAGAATTCTCTTCTCTTCTGTGTTGATATTCTTCTGTGCTGTCTCTACTTATTTGCAGCAGAAAGCCTGGAAGCACAGGATTGTTTCTCAAGTGATCTCTTGAAATATTCAAGCAGTTTAATAATCACTTTTGCAGCTATTTCTTTAGGGTCAACTGTCACTATGAAAGTTCAATGACTATGAAGAAATGCTCTTCAGAGAATGGTTGAATCTGTGTTCTGCTCTGAACACTAGCACTGATCCCATTCATCTGGTAGAGAGTGCCAAAGTCACACTGGACTTACAGTGAACTGTTTAAGCTGTTCAAACACCAGTAGTGAAAAAGTCCAATGCCTTGAATGGGAAAGAGAACTGTTTCTTGAGGGATGATCTGTGCACACTTCAGGAAACATTTAGGGCAGTTTAAAACCTTCCAAGTGGTGTGACACTAAAACTAATTTTCTAAATCAGATTCTTTCTGCTGGTTCAAATGAGTGACAAAATCTGTTTTGCATTTAGGGGATGGGAAGGGATGCAGCTCTTACTTTTCAGTGCTTTGCTCTAGAAAATACTTACACTTCCAAGGTCAATAATGAAACAATCTCCTTTGTTGAAGCTGGTCCAAGCCAGGGGGACTTCTGTGGCTCTTACAACTCTCCGGCCCTTGACATGCAGCAGCCTCTGAGCACTCAGATCATTAGTAATAACATGATTAAATCCAGAGGCAACACCACCTGCCTGAATAAAGCAAAACAGAGAAGTCAGCTTTATTTCACCTTGATTTCTGCAAAGTTACTTTTTTTTTTTTTTTTTTTTGCTACAGATGAGGAGCTAGTAGTAGAAAAAAGTTGTTTATGCAGTGAGAAGCAAGCCAAAGCAATGCAGTGTTTAAGAGTGCTGACCACAGACCAGGCAGACACCACTGCTGCTGAACTCTCAGGTGTGAACCTTTGGCCAAGGGAGCAGATATCACCCTCCTTCAAAGGGTATTCAGATAAATAGCAAAAGTGAAAGCACAGAATTTACAGCACTCTTCAGCCTCCTTCAAAGGATGAGGTAATACTGAACCTCATTGTTAGGACAAAAGTCAAGGACTGAGGAAAAGCAGATAAATATGCAGCTCCTTTTGAAGTTTTCCAAACTTGAATCTCAGAGATTCGGGTGGTTTCAGCCCCTGGTTACCTGTAGATGGATGGATAATTTGATAGCAGCTCTGTCATTTTATGAAAGGAATATTTGTAACTTAAGAGTCAACCTGGCAAGGAATACCAAACTAGGACAAGTGAGAGCAAACTGTTGATTCACAATCTGTGAGTGTAAATATAAGCATAATCCTGTAAACAGGCTTGGATGTCTGCCTCTGTGAGGCAGCATTCTCCACTCCTCCAGGAGACCCAGACTTTGTGTTGGAACAGAGAGAGGCTCTTGAAATCATTAAAAAAAAATAAAAGTTACTTTTTAGTTATTCAGCTTCTGGAAGTCACACAAGGACACTGACACTACACCTTTCCAAAAGCTGCAATTTTACAAAGAAATGTGGGAGACTGTTTTATCTACTTCAGGAAAAAAAAAACTGCAGTAGGACTGCAAAAGCATCATTTTTAGATTCAAGGGAAGTTCTCGTCTTTTCCACTCTAAAAATGTTTCTAACCACTTGAATGCTGGGTTCTGCATTTGAACAAAAATATTTGGTCTCCAAGATAGAAATTATTTTTGTGAGATTCAACACCTCCCAAACACAGAGAATCTCTACTGTGAGCTCTCTTAGACATACAAGTATAAAATTTCAGGACTGCTTTATTTTGGGGGAAAAAATTGGGAAAGGTTTTCACACATCAGAAGAGGCACTGACAAACAAACTGCTGCTTTCTGTACAAACACTGGCATTCCTTCAGTTTAAGATGGGTAGTTCAGATCTAAACCCACAAAGCATTAATAAACTATTTTTAAAATCTCCATTACAAAAAAAAAGAAAAACATTTGATTTTTATGTAGGGAAAAATGTTACATACAATTTCAGAATGTATTTTGACAGACTCTTTACCTTGTATTTAATTCCTCCTTTGAAGTAACCCACAAACTCAGTAGACTCATATCCTTGAATTTCTCTACTCTGCACAGGCTTTCCTCCTAGATAGTCATCCATTTGAACAGCAAAGATAGCTACAGCTGTGCTTTCATCCTGGGTGCATTCTTTCCCTGAAATAAGAGGAAATATGCCAATTAAGCATTAATATAATTTTGAATTCTGTTGGAGAAATTATTTCTGCAACAATTGGGCAGTGCCTTCAGCAGGTTGTATAACCCATGTTCATGTGGAAACAAAACACTGAATCACAACCTTGTTCACCACGAAATAACACGACCTTCCAGACCATTTCTTGGCTACTTGTAAGAATCCATTCATAAGGAAAAAAGAGTGAAAAATAGTGAAGCTCACCTTCTCTTAGAATCTTCAAACAAAAGAGTAATTTAATTGAGTTTAGCATGACAAGTGTCAGCTGTAACGATTTTTGGACTTTCAGCTGAAGATCAAAGAAAGAAAGGTCATGTGAAAGGACTGTCTGGATGGTAAAACATATATTTATCCTAAGAACAATTCACCTAGCCATAAAGCCAAAATAATTCAAAAGCAGTCCTCTTAACACTATAATGCAAGTGAGATATTTTGCCTGGTGCAGCTGGGAGAAAGAAAAGCAGCTTTGGGGCTCAGATATTTGCTTCATGAGGTCACACTTTGTTTTGTACCTCATAGAGATCAGCCTGTTCCCAAGACTGTGGCAAAACAGCCTCCTGACCTAGTGTGCTGATGCCTGTACATGCCAGAAACAGGCTGCATTTTAAACCAAAGATTTTAATGTGTGCCTATACATTTTTGATGAACATTTTCACCAGTTTTAATTGTTTCAAGAAAAGCACAAATAGAATCAAGTCTAAAAAACCAGGCTTCTCAGTAACTATAGACAAAAAAGGAAAGGTTCCTAATCATTTGGTTCCCAATCACTCCATGATAGAACTTGCTATGTTCCAATATGCTTTCTCAGACCAGGGTACCACCTTAAAGTTGGTGGTAAAGCTTTGAAGGTTTTAGGGGTGTTTTGTTTCTTTTTCTAAATAGGGGTAATCATATCCACTAAGACTAGATCCTTCCAAATTATTATTTGCAATTACATAACAGGGTTCACAGTTAAAGAAAAACGGTTTTTGAACAGAGTCAGAGATAAGAGCTACTATCAGACTTGGTCTCATAGCTGTTAGGCAATAAAATACTGAGTGAAACTCCAGTAAAAAAAAAAAAAAAAACAATCAAGTGAGCATCAGCCCAAACAGAAGTTACTCGAACTTACTTGTATGAACACCAGATTTCAGTGAAAGGCACAAACAGCTATAAATAAGCCAGAGCATAAAGGAAAAAGAACAAATTTTTACCAAACAGATCCTGGTTTACATGGACAGATCTTACTCCTTCATCTCTGGGGACAAGGGTTAAAAAATAGTTAAAAAGCACCATGCATGATTTTATTGAAGATACTAAGTGGAGGATAGCCAATCTCACTCGCACAAGTAGTTTCATACTGGCACAGTGCATGCTGTTTGCATTAATGCTAGTTTCAAGTCCAGACAGCTCCCTTAGGATTAGTACAGCTACTAAGGCATCCCTCAAGTGCCAGTAGAGACAACTGAGTCAGGATGTCTGAGCAATGTTAGAAGTGGATACAGCTGCAGCAAAACAGATCCACACTGATTGCCTGTCCATGCCAACAATGTTGATACACCCAGGTTAGCTTGCTCAGAAATTATCCAACCTCAACAGCATCTCAGTATACGTGAGGTACTTGGCAAAACAGTGGCTTTCCTGTAGGAAGCTTCAGCACGGCAGAACAACTGTGGAGTCACTTTACCCAGAAGATGCCAGTCGCAGCTGAAGACTGCCAGCACACTGGGGTCACAAACCATCCTCCCATGGTCTAGACCTTTTAACCCCTTGGCTGTGCCTAAGCAAAGAATTAGGAGGACCTTTGCCACTATGTAATAGGAAAATTGGATGTTGGGGGTCCTTTTTGCTGGTCAGAATCCATTCACACTCACAGGCACCATATGTGGCTGCTACAATAACATACCACAGACAACAAGCAGGAGCAGGGCTGTGTCACCAGATGGCAAAGCCATTATAATGGTAAGGCCCAAAGTCTACAGTGTTTTCCCCCAGCACAAGAATTCGTTCTTTACATCCCCAAGTGTGAGTGATGGTGACTGCTGCAGCTATCCAGAGACATTTATGGGAAGCCTTCAGAAAGACCCTATTGTGATCTCCCTGGCCCACGGTTTATACAGTCTTAGCTTACAAAGGAAAAGTTTGGTGTACCTAACAGCAGTGTGAATCAGCTAAAAACACCAAAATTATCCTATGATTCTATGGCCTGAGTGTGACTGGCCCTCCCAATATACCTTGTTTGAAGTCCAGGTCCCCTGTTGCTACTAAGTGTGCAGCAGTGTTTGAGATTTTTCCAGCCCGCTGAAGGATCTTGCAAGCAGGAAGGGATTTGCCAGCAGTGAGCCTCCCTGCTGCCGCCTTGCCAGCTGCACAACAACAGTGTGTGCCCAGATCACCTGGAGCCATTTAGACTATCTAGACAGCACCACATCAGCACAACACGTGCATCAATGCGTACAACTAAGGCTCTTCAGCCACCAGCAATGAGGTTCTAACTGCTGCAAATGTCAGTCACTGCTCCACCTTCCCAAGAGCTGCAAACAGTCCTTACATCACTCCCTGTGATGTTTCTACTAAACCTTCACTAAGACAGGAGTAGTTCCAGCTTCATTACCAGAGGTCTACACAGCCAAAGCCTGCTACCAATTAGCAGCATTGCTGACAGAAAAGTCTCTGCCAGAAATTCATCCACACTGCCATCTATGATTATACTCTTAACCAGAGACAGACACTATCCTGCTTGCCAACTGGAAAACTCCGAAGACATGCAAAATTCAATGCGCAAACATTTATGCAGAAACAATGCAAGCTTTATCCCAGCAATAATTTTTCAATGCATGCAAAAGGACAATGAGAACTGCAGCTACTCAAGCACATATTAATGTTCATTATTATACACCTATCTTTACGTGCATTCATTGAGATGATTGCCTACAAACACAAACTTGTTGGTGAAACAAGAAAAAAGTTATAGGTTTCAGGCAGCTAAACAGCAATTACGGTGGCAGGATGACTCTGTAGCCAGATGGGGAAGTCACATGAAACCTCCAGGAGATGAGGAAGTCACGTAAAACACAACCTTACGTCAGGATTCAATTTAGATGTAAAGTGGGCTAGTCAAAGTGGAAGGCAAAAAACATCAGCCCCATTCCAATCCCAGTAGGATCTCAAAGAGGTTTTAGAGAAAACCTGGTGTCTTTGCACATGATCTCTACCATCAGAAAGCAAAACTAATCTAGCTGGAAAAGGCACACTCGGATACTAAGCAGGCCAACAACACCACAGGGACATGGCCAAGAGGACATTTTCATCTAGATAGAAACAAAGGCAAGAAAACTCTTCAGCTGAGCGAAGGCAGGATTTCACTCTAGAACCTCTGTCGTGCGCAGCCAAGATGTGACTTAAACACGTCAGTACTTTTCCAAACTAACAGCATAAAGTGAGCAAAGTTTCACCTTTCTGCCACACCCCACTGTCCCACCACTTAGTCCCCCAGCATCGGAAGAGATGACGCCTGGCACCACCCTGATTCTTGGTAGCAGCCCCACTTCTGCCTCCACCTGGAGTACCCCCTCTCGGAAGCCTCGCAGCCGCAGCCTCACTGAGAAGGGCGGGGCAAACGCCGCCCCCGGTGCCCCGGAGCCCAGCCAGCCCTTCAGCAGCAGGGTGGGCGCTGCGGGCTCCCCCCGCTCCTACCGAGCCAGTAGTGCAGGCGGTAGGCGAGGCTGTCCCCGCGGCGCTCGGTGTGCAGCACCAGGTACGCGTCCCCAACGAAGAAGTCGCCGTGGCAGCTCGGGGGCACCGGCACCAGCTCCAGCTGCTCGACGCGCCACACCTGCAGCCCAATCTGCTGCCCGGCCCCGGCGAAGGCCGGCGGGTGCTTGTCGGGAGCCATGGCTGGGAGCGGAGAAGGGAGCCCGCTCCGCTCCGCACCGCCCGTTTATAGCGCGGGGCGGCTGCGGAGGGATGCGCCCGTCCCGCCCCTTCCAGCCGCGCCCGGGGCCGGCTGAGCCGGCCTTTGGATACTCCATTCTAACACGCCTCTAAAACAAGCACGCCCGGAGTCCCTTCTGCTTCTGTGCCCAGCGCCGTAGCAGGGGTGTTATAAAAAATTCATCCACCCCCACTGCAAACAGAGAACTTTTCTCTATTCTAAATTAATAGCAGAAAACCCTGGAAAAAGACAAGAAAGAAAAGTACAAGTGGGCTAATCCAGTGTCTGCGGATGTGGTAGCATTGTGCTGTTTGCTTCTATAATTACCACATCTGCCTTGCATGAACTGCTCATACCAGAATACGAAGAGTTTAAATGGCTTGCACTTGCGGCAGAGCGCTTTTTCATCCCCGGCTGGAATGGCACAGCTCTCATTCACTCAGTAATCTCATATCTTTTGTTCAATACTGATAGGAATCTTTCTGGGGGGCAGAATCTTTCATCTGGGATTCCAGATGAAGCCCAGAATTTATATAAATTTCCCTTTCTCAGAAAATTTAAAGAGTTCTGCTGGTGTTTTTCCAAAACTGTGCAGCAGCCTAAAAGGATTTAAACCCACTTCCTACTTGTCTGTCTTCTTTATAAATGTTTGGTACATCAACATGACAATTGCAGTTTTCACTGCAATATGAAAATTATAGCAAATCACTGTTTTCCATCTAATATTGATAGGCAGATCAGTCTGGGTACAATACAAGCAGATGCCGTGCAAGCTGTCAATATATCAAAAGCTACATTTCAGAAAGGGTTTTGTTTAGCTTCATCATCGTATCCCATTGGGTTGCTTTATCAAGTTAATACAAGAAGAGTGCAGGTATCCACCTGTAGGCAAATCAGGGCTCCCTCAGCAAGTGGGAGAGGCACTGCTAAATGCAGCAAAGCAGCTGGAGAACATCTTTGCTGGCCTAAAAAAAAAAAAAAAA
>VXBQ01000190.1:307469-355341 GCA_013400175.1 Phainopepla nitens
AAAAAAGCACACCACAACTAAGGAATTTGTGTAAATTTGTGTAACTATCTTCCCATATTCTCTTTATACTCTCTTGAGACAAAAGAGGCCCTTACCCTGTGTGTACCAAATATCATCTCCCATTTTGGTGAGCACCCTGTCATCTGTTTGCCAGACAGAGAGGCACAGGCACCCTCAGCTTTATCCTCACTGTTTAAAAAAGCAACCTCTGTGTGCTCTGTTTTGTCTAAGGTCCAGCTCAACATGGTGCAGCTCACCTTCACAAGTTCATGGCCAAGCACTTTATCCCTCATTCTGCCAGGGCTGCAGTAAGCCTGCTTGATAAACAGTGTAATTACCAAATAAAATACCTTTCTCAAGATGTTCATCATGTGAAAAAGAAAAGGAAGAGTTGCCAAAAAATTCCAGCAGTTCCAGTTTCAGTACGGTACCAGAAATATTTTGAAATATTCAAAAATCATGTCTCAAATTTGTCCTCACATTTATGCCAATTGTTCTTCTGTTCACTTTTACTCACTTAATTACACTAAGCACTTTTTCTGATTGCATTCCTTTTTCTAATTGCATGCCTTTTTTGCATTGTTGTGCATTAGTTTGCTTCAGTCAGTGAGGGCAGAGCTTACCACATGCTTTGTAATTGCATGGGTTTACTGTTTCTTCTGGAGTTGTCTAGGTGAACTGGCTTTGCAATTGTGCTGTTTTGCCCATACAGGAGCTCAAACCAGCCCGGTGTTACACAGCTTCACGTCTCCCACATGTTCTGCTTGTCTTGCCAAGGTAAAATTGTTTGTGCACAGGTTGCAAAGAATAGGTTGGTTAAATTTATATCTCCTTATTACAGCTTTAAATTTTAAATCTACAGACTAAATACTGCTCTAAGCAGAATGCCTCTTGCTGGCATGAGGTGGATGCTGTTTGTTTAGCATTGACCATTCCCAGTATCACACACCAATGGACAAAGGTTAAAGACACAAGAACAGATTAATTACTTTGTCTCAGTGTCTGTGGCACTACTCAGACACAAAGGATGTTAGTACTGATAGCAGAGTTTTCTCATGCCTGAGTTTGTCTTACTAGGATTATGTAATCACTTACTGGCTGCTGGCAAAGAAAAACTTGGATTGGAGTTTGTATCCTAAGTGCCAGGATACTTGTTTGTACTCTTCAGCATTATTTTTTGACTGTTTGCACATCTTGCTTTTGCAATCTCACTTCTAATGAAAGTTATCAGAAAGTAATCTCAGTTCTAATGAAAGTCTTCTGTCTTGATCCATCCTTTTTTGTAGCAAAGGTAAGAACTAACAATGTTAACATGACAGATTTTCATAAATTTTTAAATAATCAAGAACTTTCTAACATGGTTAATCGAAAGTGAAATTTTGGAGAAATTTTGGAGTATCTTAAAAGTTGCACATTTGGAAAGAATAGTTATAATTACTTTTTATGTGCTTTTGCATGTCCTTTTACGCAGTAATTGGAGAGGACTAAAATAACATTGTTTTTGTGACTCAGAAGTCCTTGATCAAATAGTAATTACTACGCTCATTAGAAATGTCACTGTAATGGAATTTCAGAGTACCTTAGGGTTTCAAAGAACTTTTTTTCATTTTTAAAAGATTATATCTTGCTGATAAACTATGGCTTTCTCAGAAGGATGACAAAAGCCTATTGCTGTTTTAGCTTTGTAGCAGCAAGGAGAAATAATTTCGTGTCACACCTTTCCGTCAGAGGAAAGGCCGGATGTAGCAGCTGGCTGCTGTCACAGCCCAGGGACACAGTTATGGGGTAAAGATGCAGATTTCTGCCTGCTCAACTGCACTGTCTGAGGTATGGTCTTTTTCCCAAGTCCTGACAGATCACACTGGAGTGTTAGAAGATGTTCATGCTCCTCATCTAGTCCTTGAAAAAGCAGATTCAAATGTACTGAATTTATAGCTCTGGTATGACTCAGAGAATTCAAGGATTTATGAAAAGCTTTGCCATTTAATTTTGCTCACTTTTTTCCTAAGTATTTTGTTATATTGAATAGGGGATCTTTCTCCCTCAAAGTATTGTTCTCATATACTGCATACAGGCAGAGTGTGTGTGCATATACCAGAATAGCAGAATACCAGAATGCAATGTCCTGAGTTCTGATTTTTGTCCCAGTCAGGGGAAAGGTTCACAAATACACAAGGTGTTGTTTCCAGGTGACAGACACAAGGAATCTAAAGGGGTTCCCAGAAGTTAAGCCCCAGCATCTTTCCCAGCAAGAATAATTTTCAGTTTATACAAAGTCTAAGGTTTAAGTCCTTCTACAAAGCCTGACTTACAGTTCCAGGAACTAACAATGGAAGGAATGAAAAGGAACGAAAGGGGAGAGCATATTTTGAAGTGTCTCATGTGTTTCCTTCTTCAAAGCTTATTTCTTCTTCACCACAATTGGCAAATGCCCTCCTGAACTCTACAACCCTACCTAAACAGGGCGATTAGAGATGTTTAGTTTTGCTTCTAGTTTCACATGACAAAGTTTGCTGTACGCGGAGTATGTCTGTCAAAAGCACACCCTTGTCCAAACAGTCACAGAAGTCAACATCTGTTCTCATCTGTTCTGTTGCTGAATTACAAATCAATAGTTATTTCAGATTTACCCTAAATACAGCAAGTCAGTTCAAAGATCTGAGCTGAATTCCAATATTCATCTCAAAAATAATGATTACTGATAATGTAAGAGCTGAGGGAGAATTTGACCGTACACCTTTAAAAGCCAAGTTATCAAAACATGCTGTAGAATTCTGTGGGTAATTCTGTCCACTCTCCCATCATCCTTCCATCCTGTATGGTAACTCAGCTTCAGCTGGAGAGAACATGCTGAAGAAAGACTGAAACCCAGCTTTCCTCCTTATTGGCAGGGTTTGAATTATGAGGCTGCCAGATGAGAGGTATGAAAAACCTGGCATAAAAGTATGAAGTCCTCCGTTACCTTCAAGACAGGAATCTGGTTTTAATCCTTCTAGTCCTGAGCAAATAAAGGACCTTAGTGTGTAGCCCTGAGGCAGATGTCTCAGCATAGAGAGGGTGGGATCACAGCTACACCACATGCACCACTTGGCAGCTGGCTGGCTCCTACCTACTTGGTGAGCACTGTCACTCCCTGTGGCAGTCCTTGTGCTGCCTGGACAGGCCACGAGGGATTCTGCAGTGGCACCCACCACTCTCACCTGTGCAGGCAAGGACACCATGTGCCCAGCAACTGAGAAGCTCTGACTCTCCAAATTCATCCCTCAGCAATGGGACTAAGTAGGGCATATAGAGAAAGCGGTCTGAGTGTTGGCTTCAGTCAGAGAATCTAGGCAAGCATTTTTGACACTGGGATAGTGAGAAATGAAGTGTTAATTATGAAATATGTTATAGCTCCCTGAATTTTTCTTATGTTCTTCCCTTGAAATATTCAATGAGCAGCAAAAATGTTTAATCAAGAAATTCTGAGTTTATGTTCATCTCAAGCCACAGTATTATAGCATTATATGTTATATTTCAAAAAGTCAGAGAGAGGGAATTGAAGCACTCCTTCAAAAATCACCTATCTTCCAAAAGACAGAATGTCTCCTTTATGTTCCTGGGACATGACATTTCATGTGATGATCATGAGATTAGATAAAATTTAGAAAAATATATTCTCAGGCTCATCATTTTACCCATCTTGACTATCTAGGTAGAGATATGATATTTCTAGAGAAATGTTGCCATGATTCCCATCAATGACTAATCATCCTGTCCACATTATGTGCTCATTTTGTCTGCCAAAGGAATAACTCATGCTATTCTCTATGTGGCCCAGTAAGTTTCACCAAGACCATCTCACTGATCCTTAGGTTTGCTTCCTTATATTTAGATATAGTGGTCTCAAGTTTCATGAGGAAAATATCCAGCCCTTTTCAAATAGTTAAAATTTTAGTGAATTGGTGTATGTTTATATAAAGTAGAAAAATGGAAAGGCCATTCTTTATTGAGAAATATTCAGAAGTACTGACCAGAAGGTATTAGTCAGAAAGTTTAATTAAAACAAGACCATTTTATATCAGGTGATACCTTTGATTATTGCTACAAAGCCTCTTTCACATGCCTTTATCAATTTCCACAGTATTGCTGGGACTGAGGTGCACACTGCTTTGTGAAAAAATATTGCAAAGGATGGATGGGAA
Source organism: Phainopepla nitens (assembly GCA_013400175.1). Lineage (NCBI taxonomy): Eukaryota > Metazoa > Chordata > Aves > Passeriformes > Bombycillidae > Phainopepla > Phainopepla nitens. The sequence continues at coordinate 311,654 of VXBQ01000190.1, forward strand.
TTAAACCCTGGTTTCTAAACCCTGGTATTTATGTATTTAATTATTTAGAAAAGTTCAAATACATAGCCTAAAGAGGGCTACTATAAGGTAGTTACAGAATTTGTCTGCACAGACTGATATTCTGTAAGTGTCAAAAAGAATGATTATCTATTTTGAATTTGAAAATACTGTAAATTTGGTCTGACTATAATTTCCTAATGCTATTTTGTGTGCTAAGAAGTCATAATGGAAGCTTCTTATTTCTATAGTGCAGATACAGGTTTTGATGATGACTTAAGTTATTTTTGAATACTTGGAAAAGGGAGACAAGGAAACAGCCAGACTCCCATTTACCATCAGTGCAGTAATTAAAGTTAAAAGCATTTAAGTAAAACTAAGGAAGAGAGAAGAGGAAGAGAGTTTTACTCAGAAGCAAGAGTTCAAGAACAATTTGAAGAAAGCACAGTCATCTTCTGGACACATTTAAAAAATATGCATCATCCACTAAGGTCAAACTCTCCAACAAGAGGTCCTTAAAGGAGTGGCTGAAATATTGGATATGGCAGTATGGAGAGTGCAGAGAACCCAGGGAAAACAATCTTCTCCATCTGTACAAAGCAGTGGCTTTTCTACATGTCTTCTCACAAAGAGGGAAGGGGTAACAATCAAATCTATAGAAAAGTGGTAATAAGCAAAACTGCTGGTGGTTATCTAAATGGAGGGAGGATTTCAGTTTAACTTATTTCATTACATTCTTAAATAGATGTTTCCCTCATTATTTCCTTGATACTAACTTGTCCAAGAAGATTACTGAAATCAATACAGAAAGGAAAAATCATTGTGCAATGTTAAACTAAGATCCTCAGGAAAGGATATTTTTTTATAAGTTTCTAATTGCAGGTATGTTTTGAAATAAAATTGTTCTGAGATAGCTTTTTCTCTTGCATGGAAACTATGTCAATGCCTTTATGCACTTAAAGGTGCTGGGTGTGAAAAGCAGAGTACTCACAGCATGTGCATCTTCTACCCCTGTTTAGCAAGTAGTGCCTCTGAATTCTCATGGCAGGAATAAGCTCGTTCATTGTAGCTGATTTTAGTGGTAGATACCCATGGAATAGGCCAGATAATCTATTCCAGACAAAACAGTTGTAAGATTATTTAACCATGAATAAAAATAGGATGTGAACTTCCTTAAGCTTTTTAAAATTTTCAGAATAACACAGTACACTGCCATGGTATGGCTGTTTTCTAAATATAGAGTAGCTCCTGATTTTCATCAAATCTCACACATAAACTTATCCTGGATTTGGAAGCCATGTATTGAAACTAATTTTTTTTTAAACATTCATTGACATTCACGTAAAATTTGAAAGAACTTCTTAAAGTTTGCATCAGTTTTTAATTCACTGACCAGGAACACTTACCTAAGTCACTAAAATATCTGAAGCAGAAAAGAAAGGGAGGAAGAGAGGAAGCCTTTCTCTTTTCTGACTCTGAAAAAAGTCTCCTTGAAGGTTTATTGAATTTAGTACACCAGCTTGAAAAAATAAACATTTTCTGGACTGTTCAAAATATCCAGTTCTTACCAAGCTTGTATAGGAAAGTGCTTATGCCTCAAATTTATTTTTTTAAGCACAAATGCATTGTTATACTTTCATTAATGAAAGTGGTTTTGAACTCTCCAAGAATAACATATTTGAGAATTATGAACTTTGTTACTGTGTGTCAGCATTTATGTATGAGCCAAGTTGCCAACACAACACTCAGATCACTAACAAAATTCTTACCACAGCATTTTAGAGTTGATAGTCTCAGCACTGCTTCAGTTTCAACAGAGCAGCAAAGCTTCCCTGATCAGCCTTCCCCAATTAAATGAGCAGATCTAAGATCACCGACATTTATTGGGGATCAGCCCACTGAATTTAACAGATCTGAAAGCAAAGTTCTCTGAAGAGCAAAGGCATCCATACATCCGTTTCTACATCAGAGGCACCAGATTTATAAAATCAACTTCTTCCTTTTCTCTGAGGTATTGAAAGTATACTAATTTACCAAAAAAAGCTGCTGACATTTGCAATCCTGCTGAAGGCAGCTTCTAAAATTATTATCTCTTGGTAGCCCATGTTCAAGATGAGATCTTGATATTGCTCAAGAGGTCTACAGAAAGATCTATTTTAAATCAAATTCCTGTTCAAGAGTCTGAGACATACTTACTGGAAAAGGACCCTACCTCTTTATTTTCTTATTAGCACTCTACCAAGAAAGCATTGGAGGTGCCTTGACATTGAATGTTCACCTGCCATCTCAACATTTATTTTGAAGTTGGTTTTGTAAGTCTAAGTGACAAGGAAAGGCATGGAGGAATATATTGTTATGAGTGGCTTTTTTGCCACTCATCAGGAACAAGAGAGAAAGTCTGAAGAACCCATATTTCCTGTCAACTGAAGTCTGATTAGTAAATCATACATGTCCCTCAGCCTTAGATGCCAATGCAAAAGTTAATCTTATAGGAATCAATATACTTTCTTAGTGTCTTGTTTTCAGAAGCCTGTTATCCTAGAGAAGCATGTCCTCAGGGACACAGTGCATTATCTTTGCAGAGCCTGTTCTCCTGATTCCTCTTCCTATTTGATTGTCCACTGACAAAAGGCAGATAGCAAATAAAATAAAACATAGGGTAAAATGCATAACTGATTTGAAACAGTGAAATGTGCAGTTTATTTACCTCCTCTCAATCCTAGCTAGCATTAGGCATAACTCCCAGAATAAATTCATTTTCTCACGAAAAAAAGCCTTAAAACCTATTGTCTCTGATATTCGTCATCCCCTTATTTCCTTCATGTTAATAATACGTGAGAGACCGGAATGTTAATGGCAATGACTCAAAACAATTGGCCATTTGCAAAAGCCACAGAGTGCTCTGCTGACCTCGGGCAAAGCAGCCCAGAGATGTGCAGAGGGGATGCACGTCCACCACGGAGGCTACAAGCTGGGGTTTGAGGCCAGTTAAAGGAAGAGGCCAATAGCAGGCAGATCCTGCAAGGTGAGGTAGTGCTTCTTATCATGCCAGTGCTCTCTCTTAGATAATTGGCTCCAACATGAAAACTGCTCTCTGGGGAGTACGGGGACATTCACACACAAGCCATAATTCACTCAACTATGCTGATGAGAGGCAGCTGTAATGTCTTAGAAGGGGTCATAAACCATCAAAAAGCCCCAAAGTGCCCCATGATTCACAGTGTTACATCATACAGTGTAAAACTCCTTGCCCCAAGAAGAGGTACTTGGGCATTCCCACCAAACCTGAGAGTATGTTAAGCCATTCAACTTTGTTTTGTGGGCTTTCCCCATCCCCGATGGATCACGACTGCCACCCTCACTCATCAAAACTGCAACCAAGTAGTTACCACAGATGGTAACTGTATACCCTTCTACTCTTATACTTTCTTTCTTTTTCCCTTGGACATTTTCTTAAGTGTTATTTTCATGCTTTTTATTATTATAGATAATAACCAAAATGTCTACATAGTGCTTTCCATTGCAATCAAATTGTTCTAAAATAAACCCTACAGATATATATATTTAGAAACATTGGTCATTCAGTGTCATTTCACTCTAATGCACCCTGAGGGATCTATTATTGAGTACCTGTCTTACCTTCCCCTTCTGGGGCAGGTTGTAACAAAAACTGCATATACATGTGCTCCCAAACAGATCTACAGCATTCACTACTTCCAGAATAAAACTGTTGAACAGATACCAAGCAGCCTTTAGCTTTTCTTTCAGATCAGTAGCTTAGGTCTTTTCCCTGTGTCTTCAGTTTATCCTGCTAACTTAAATCCCATCCCACCCCCTCTGTGCCATGCTCTGAGGTATCTCTGACATTTTCCTGTCCCATCTTTCCAAGCCTTCTTGATTAGACTGCTAGAAGCCAAACATAAATGTTCTCTGTATCCCAACCATTTCCCCTTCCTATATGACTTCTGAGAGTACATTTCTCAAATTTCTATTCCTAAAAATAAAATCCTAAATAGTACCAAAAAGAATGGGTGATGCCCAGTCTTACAAGACCTACAATGCTGTTGAAACTGCAATATACTGTGTGATGCTAGGAAAAAAAAGAAACCAAAACAAACAAAATAAATAAAAAAAAACCCCCCAAACCCCATCACAATAAAGTCAATAAATACATTTATAAATTTTTGGCTCTTTTTTTGTTCAATGAAGTTGCAACAGAAAAAAATGTACATGGACAGCGTGCTTGAAATTGCAGATATGAAAGGCACTTAAGGCTCTTAAGGCACTTTGTCCTTTCTGGATTTGAGAGAAGTATTTTTCTTGCTCAATCCAAGGCAGCCAACATGACACACTTACACGGCTCCTGCATGGTAGGGCTCACGTTTTGCACAGGCCATGCCAGCCAGCTTTTAAAGGCATAATCAGAAGGACGGGTGCATATTGTAACATTTGTTCCAGTACAAGCCATTATATTCCCTTTCCTTCCTTGCCTTTTCCACAAGGTCAGAAAATTTCCTCTGTTGGGAACAGAAAAATCCCTTTGCAATCCTTTGACTTTCTCTGTTTTTTGTTGTTTTTACTAGTAACATTTTGTTATTTACTTTCAAAAGTACATAACCATCAACAAGAACAATTATACTCACAGGAAAACCACACAGGAACACAGCTTTTTATGGCTCCATGTATTGACATTCCACTGGCTCTCAGATGATTGCTGCTTTCCAAACCATCTTTTGAGACGAACATTCAAGAAATAACCATCACTGCTTGACTACCATTTTCTTCAAATAAGCAAGTAAGAAACAAGTGAAAATAACCTGTTCCTCTTTATGAAGTAAAAAATTATATGCAAAGAGTCAGTTGAAGAACAGGTTATTACAGATAAGTTTATCTTCCAAAGCATAATTTTAGTACAACCTGCATGACAGACACTTCCTTGATCTACTTTTTCCAGCTAAGAAAAGCCCTCTGTGGAGGAAAAGTAGCACTTCAATGCTATAAAGCTTGATTTTTTTCAACAGTTACAGAATAGAGTTTCTGTGTTTCACACACTGTCTGCTGGTTTGTAACTCGAGGAAATCCCAGGATACTAAAACCAAACTGGTTCTTTATGAAAAGAACCATGTACAGGCAGCCTGCAGCCACAGCTGCCTTTCCAGCTGTGCACATCCCACTGCCTCTTCCAAAGCCCTCTCCTCACGACTCCACAGCTCCCTCTTCTTTTCCCAGTCTTATCCCTGCTTGTTGTCCTTCACCATGGTGTGCACAAAATTCAGCCAGAACAGTCCCAGCACTTCCTGAGCTGTTATAGTGGTTGGTGTCAAAGGAAAAGAGGGTATTATTCTCATCTAAGTGAAAGGAGGAATCCCATAGTATTTTTCATTTGGCTTCATGCCTTTATTTAGCATTGCAAAGGTCTCTATGTGTCTTTTGGGATGCAGTTAGTGCCTTATTAAAGACAGTCCCTTATTTAAAACAAATTAATATTTTTTCTTTCTTATATGAACTAAATAGTGTGGTGTTAGCTAACTGCAGTTGTGTTATTAAGGTAATAAAATTACCCCACTGCTATCAGCACAACATGATAAGGTATAATGCAGTGCTCAAAGCAATATTCAGTGGAGCAGAGAAGTATCTAGAAAATTATTTTTTCCATTTTTTCCAGTATATTAATTTTAATTGCGGTCAATACAAGAGTTTTTCTTTTTTAATTGCAAAACAACCTGCTATCTTTACCATCTTTTATAAATCAGGTCTCAGACAGATTGGAATAAATAATTCTTTAAATGTTAGATTTTTAGTACATTGTTAAGCTGATTATTTTGTGTCTTTTTATGGTTTTGTTCCACAGGAAAGGCATAAAATTTGGTATTTCAGTGTGATAAGGATATTAACACTTTCAACAGTACTTAAAATTTGATGACCACCTGAATACTCTGGGTGTGTGTGCTAACATTTTCAAATGTATGGGTTTGTCATGGAGGAAGGATATAGAAAAGTGTCTTTTAGTTGAACTTGGGCATAAATTCATGGCAAAGAATGTAATTAAAGTTATAGAAGTATTGACAAATTTTAGATTAGAGTTAGGAGTCACAGGATCACAGAATCAACTAGGCTGGAAAAGAACTTTGAGATCATCAAGTCCAACTTCTGACCTAATACCACCTTGTAAACTAGACCATGGCCCTAGGTGGCACATCCGGTCCTTCCTTAAAGTCCTGTGTGTAATTCAAGCACTGATTTTAACCTGCACGTTAATCATTCATGAGTTCCAGATATTACAGTGGCCATGGCTGAATCAAACTCAGAGTACAACAGTTTTAGAGATAACATTGAACTTGAAGTATATGGGGGATGGCAGAGGATGTCCTGAGCAGAGACCTTGAAATCTGTTTTACTATAAAGTTTGTTCTATAATAAAGATACATAGGGTAAGTTCTATACATATGCAAAATACTAGCATTAATAACTCACAGAATCTACTGATTTGTCTTCATAGAGTCAGTATGTGTGGGTGACAGAGCTGAATATACTTCTGTGTGACACTTGGTCCTTCTGGTCATTTAAGAAATCACAGTATTTACAGTTAACCTGCAAAGCTGCTTCCTCCTTTTAGGATTTTGGGAAGTATCCATATTCTCTCTGCACCTATATAAGCTGTAGAGGTTTTCATAAAGCAGTTTCTAGAGGAACAATCTCATAGTGCTGCCTGAAACAAAAGAATTCACCTCCATTAAGTCTGTTTCAAAGTACACTGAAGTTGATGGAAAAATACTGACTGACTGGAGCAGATTTTAGATCAGTGACATTTTTGGCAGTGGCTACTGTGCATTACTCGCATACTGGGCTAGGAGGTGTTCACACAGACATTGACTGTGTGCCCAAAGGCTGACATGGATGTCAGCAGCATTTACAGTGCATTTTCACCCCCACAATGAGCACGCAAAAGTAAAAAGAATGAAGAGATTTTGCCTGTATCTCTAACTGCTGAGGCATGAGGTCATCACTTCAGCTAGCCCTTGATACAAAAACCACATTCTGCTTCCTCTGAAGTTTAAGAGCTTTGCAAAGTGTATCAGAGGAGATGGAGATCAGCCTGAATAACAAACATCTCTGCAGGGCAGTCTCAGGCCCCTTCAGACTCTGGGTGTGTAACAGGGGCACAAGCTGATGCTAATCTGAGGCCAACATGAAGGGTTGTCAGAGCACTCTGCTCGGGTGCTGCACTTCTTCCACATGTACCTGTAAAACAGTGCAGTGGGCAATGATGCAGAGACACAGCAGCATGCCAGTGACATTGCACTCCTGCTGGGCTCTGCTGGATGCTGCTGCCATGCACCAAGCCAACACTGCAGTGCAAGCAGAACTGCTCTCTGCAGAGCCTCTCAATCTCCATGTTGTAATGCAGCATCATCAACATTTTCAGACCAAGCCACTGCACTGTATTGGTAGGCCTGGGTGGGTAATGGGGGCATCTGTCTGCACAGCTGGATAACAGCACTGCAGCTGCCTTCCACAACAGCTACAGTTAAGTGTCACACCCCTGAAGGAATTTTGAAGCAAGATATCTGTCCTGCCAGTAGCAATAATGCTTTTAAAGCTGCTTTCTTGCAAGGATGTGCTGTTGGAAGAAAAGGAAATTTTATACATCTTCCCAGGGTTCTTAACAGGAATAGTTGGGGTTTTCTTACTCATATATATCACGTATGGTAAAGGCATTTAGTATAAACAAAGCAGGCAAACAAAACAAGCAAGTATTTTCAACAACCCTCTCAGTTTATATTCTTAGGATATTTCTTATTGTATATTTGGGAGTAAAGAGGATTATCCATGCACAGATTTACTGTAGGTACCTTTGTTTCCTTAATAACCTTTGTACCCCAGGGTTTCCCGCAATTGCACTCTCCTCACTGCAGTGGTTTTTTCCTGACTCTTCGAAGTGAAATGGTAAAGTTGCCTAAGCCAGGAAATGAGTGTCTGTAACATGTCCATGTGTCTCACTCTCCATTGCAGACCAGCACAAGGGCCTACCTCCATCTTGTTGGCCAAAATGAAGACACCCACATTTTTAAATGTCATGAGGTGTCATGCACAGAGGTTAAAGACAAGTTGATTTCTCTTTTCCTCACAAGCACTAGAAATGTCGTCACATGTGTTATAAGAGATCAAAGTTACTTGCAAGAGTTTGTCTGAAATGGACTCTTTCCTGAGGCTTTTGGGGCAATTAATTTACCTGCTCTGTGCTTCCTTTTTCTCCATCTGTCAAAAGACCAAGTCAAGATCATCCCTTTGAAGGACTTCCCTGTGTGTCACTTGATTATACTGTCACTCCTATCATTATGGAGAGGTCCAGCTAAGACTTTATCATAATCCATGATTAGTATAGATACAATGCTATTATTGCATGATTATGTCTACCAAGCTCTAACAAGATTTCCAGATCCTAACAACCTCTGAGTTTTAACTTTGAGCCTTTCATTTGCCATGCACTGAGAAATCACCTTTTACTAGGCTAGGTTTGCGTGGCATTCAGGAAATTAGTAATTTACAAGCAGGCTGGGCACTTTACACTTTCCAAACTGAAATCTGGGGAACTGCAAGTTTCAAACAATGTCTGGAGACTCATTGCAATTGACAGGAAGCTCTCTTGAACAAAAAATATGCACTTTTTTTATTGTCAACATCTTGCACAATTTTTATTTTCAAGTGCTGCATCTGGGAAATCTTGGAGAAATGCCAACCTCCACAACAGTGCACAGAGAGCCAGAAGATCCTCACATTAAGTATTCTTACTAGTTTTCCACAGTTTCCCTAGCTTTCCACAGTGGTATGTAGCTCACTGTCTTTGGAAAAGGCAAAATGATCCAATATGCAATTTTCTATGCTAAATCACTTCCTGGGGGGCATTTACTGTGCAGTTTACCCACAGTTTAAGTCTAGAGATTTGTGTACAAGTATGGCTTTGGCTCTCAGTAATCCAGACTATGACTAAAAAGTGCTTCCCCCTGTTGCACTCAACACCCACACACACATTGCTTAGAGAAGGAACTGAAACTACCTGTCTGTGTGGAGTTTTCAGCAGTCCATTCCTATAAGGCAGAGTCAAGAGCAAAGCAGATGTGTCTGCTGAAGGAAGAGGGAATGTATGAGAGTTTATTTTGGCAGTCTGCTGATCTCCAGCTCCTGGGTGCAGAGGACAGGCAGTTTCCAAAGTAAGCTCATGATAGCACTCAGCATCAGTAGTGACCAGGAGCTTGATGGGCTGTGCCCTTTCTTTCATATTCAGATAAATGAGGGGCTGGTTAGAGAAAAGAATTAGTGATTTGGAAATGTTGGCAAGTAATTGTTAGCAATAGTGAGGGGAATTAGAGGGTAATTTCTTAAGTAAAAATATATAATAATATTGATTTCCATGCTATTTCAGAAATTGGGGCCTATGGGGAAGAGGTCAAATACTCACTAGTATACCAGACAAAGGGCATTTAGTGTGTTTCTGCTGCATGCTGGTATTTACGTGTGTGTATATATATATATGTATATATATATATATATATAGGTTATTTTCCTCTCAGTGCTCTATTTGTTAATCTTCAGTAATGTAAATGGGAGCTGTTTTATAAGCAAAGGCATTTTGATTTGGAGATCTCTTCATTTAAGAGTTTGGTGTGTATATGTAAACCAGAAAAACATCCATCCAGCATCTCCTTATTCTGAAATAGTCTGTGTCTTTAAACAGTCCAGTATGGACATCTTGATTCCTAAAAATGAATTGCCACATGCAATACTGTGTAATTTTCTGCTACAGGCTGAAGTAAGAAAATGTTCTACAACAGACTATCTTTCCAACTCCATCAAAGCTCTCAACAAGAGCTAGGGAAAGAATCACACTCTTGAAAAGCTAAAGGAAATCAATGGCCCATGTCCCTCACTCTCCAGTACAGTGACATTTCCCTTAGCATACGCCAGAGATCCTCTCAAGACTGGGTGATTCAAAATATTCTGAAATTAATATAACCATTATTGTTCTTATTGTTATTGTTGTTGTTATTTTGAAATATTTTTGATGGAGAGAAAAGCAAGGAGTTGTCTTTTAATTTGACTAACCGGTAACGAAGCAGATTTAGGTGGCCAGGGACTCTTTGGCAGTAGCAGCTGTGGATCCCACTTGCTTTCATGAGGCTTGTATGTAAGAAATCTCCTGTCAGAGTCCTTCTGCTTTCAGTGGTCCAAGTTCAGGATCTGAAAATATTAAGCAAACAGTATTTATAAGCTATAGGAAAAACTGTCTGGATTCTAGGGCTTGAAAAGCTATGTTTATTGTTAGTCAGCTAGCATCCAGAAAAAGGAGCACTCATACGTGTATAGTAAACGTTATAAGCAAAAAATATTCTGTCCATGGCCTTGCTGTGAACAAAGCCTTGCCTTTGCCTTTGATTACAAGGAAAGTAGTGTTTTATGCTACGTGGTATGCATGTGTGTGTACTTTAATTTATGTGTAGTTAATGATTTTCAAAAAAAAAGCTGTCCTTATAGGTGAAGCTATAGAAACACTAGAGGGCAGGCACCCCATTCTGGACCATCCACCAGAGCAGGAATGCAGATATGGAGAATAGTATCTACACTGAGTACAGCAGACATTGGACTTCAATCAGTTGCCTAGGAATAACCCCCATTACAAGGCTCAAACTGCAGTCTTATCTGTATAAATCAACATTAACAAGCAGTTTTCAGCTAGTAATCCTGCTTGTGTCAGGTGTCCTTGAATCTAAGTGTCTTTGCATGAGTGAACTAGTGTATTTTCTGTGATCTGAGTCTGTTACTTAGAGCTTGGAAGTGAAATTTCTCTGATATTGAAACTTAGGGGAAAACTACTCTTTGGTCTTCAAGTTTCACCCAAGGCCATTTAAGACAGGTTTGAGGCTTCTGCGCTCTTATTCCTGCTCCCTGCTGTTGAAGTAATGTTCCTAAATTCTAGACCACACACTGCTCCCAGTGACAGCCCTAACCACACCTGGGCACCACCACTGAGGATGCCATTAGAGGGTTAGAGTTAGGGGTTAGGGTTTTTTCTGTGGAGAACTTTTATTCTTGAAAGGAAATAAAATCTTGAAGTAAGTGCAGGAAGTCGAACAAGCAGTCTGGAAAGGACATATGATAAAATCAAATGCAATTGAAAAGAAGAAAAAAAAAATAAACTATGGAAAAGGAGTCACTGCAACCACAAATTGGGTGGGATGAAATGAGGTGGAGTGAAAAGGACTGAAATTTGCCGAAATTGTATGCAATGAAATCTCAAAATGAGGAAACCAAGTGAAGTGAAGAGACAAAAGAAATTGAAGAAATGAAACGCCATTTAAAAAAAGTTTGAAACAAAGTGAAAACAGTACAATGGAAAGGGATGACATGAAGTGCGAGGAGATGGACCAAACCTTGTCGAAATCATACTCATTGCAATTGCAAGGTTTCATTTTCTTTCATGAAATGAAAGGAAATTAACGTGAAATCAGAGAACAAAGTGTAATTAACACTCTGGAATGGAGATACGATAAAATCAAATGAAATTAAAAAAATAAAAGGAAATTTGGAAATGGAGCAAATACAACGAAATGGATTGGGATAACATGAAGTACAGGGAGATGGACCAAGCCTTGCTGAATTGATCCTCACTGAAATCACAAGACCGAAATTCTTCAAAATGAAATCTTGAAATCAGAGAACAAAGTGTAACAAACATTCTGGAAAGGAGATATGATAAAATCTAATGCAATTTTTTTAAAAAAATAGCAAATTTGGAAATGGAGTGAATACGATGAAATGGACCGGGATGTCATCAGGTCCAGTTCCAAGGACTGAAACTTGCCAAAATGATACTCACTGAAATCTTGAAATCAGGAAGCCAAGTGAAATGAAGGGACAGAAGGAATTGAAGAAATGAAATGCCATTGAAAAAAAAAAAATCCAATTGGAGTGAAACACATGAAATGGGACGGGATGACATGAGGTGGAACGAAGTTTGTTGGTAAAGAAAGACACGTGTTCCTACTGAAGGGGTAGAGAACAGGGCGCGGAGAAGGAAAGCGAGAGACGAAGAGAGAAGACCAGGACAGCATTACCGCTGCACCTCGGGGCTGTCCGGTGTCTGTCACGGCAGACAGAGCTGTCTGTCCGGCAGACGGATCGTGCCAGCAGCGCCCAGCCTGCGCGGCTCTCCCGCCCAGCTGGGCAGAGCGATTCCCAGCGGCGGCGAGCAGCCCGGGGCTGGCGCTCGCCCGGACGCGCTGAGGGCTGCCGAGGGCTGCCGAGGGCTGCTGAGGGCTGGTCCCGGCAGGCAGGAACGCCAGGGCGGCGGCGGGCCGGGCGAAGGCCGCGAGTGCCGCTCGGGGAAGGAGCGGGGCGCGGAGCCGTCACGGCGGGAGCTACCTGGGGGAAGCCGTGAGGCCGGAGAGGCGCGGCGCGGACAGGACAGACAGCCAGGGAAGAAACGGCACCGCAGGGAGAAAAAGGAGAGGAGGGGGCAGAGCTGACGCTCCAGGCGAGCCCCCGCTTCGTCCAAGAGAACCAGAAAATTGCAGCCCCTGGAGTGTCTGCTTTTATGTACTAAGGCTCCTCAACAGAGCCCGATTTACCCGGCGTTTTTTCCTCCATCTAACCCACCTGCATGGGGGAGGCCCTTGAAGCCAAATCGTGGAAGCTTCTCTCCCCTCATTGTCTGTCAAATGAAGTCGCTCGGGGACTGGGCTTCCTAGCATGTCAGTACAGCACCTAAAGAAAGTTTTCACTGGGGCGTAATTAAAACCAGGTTAGTCCCTCCATGCCTGGGTGGTGCCCGGGATCAAGGTGTGGAGGGAGCGATGCTGGGGCAGTGCCGTGCTCCCCTTGGCAGGCCTTTTGCAGTGTCAGGGTCTCTGGAGCTCCAGGCTTTGTGGTTTTCTGAACCCCAACCCTAGGCATAACCCTAACCCTAAGTGGAGCAGTACGAGCTGCCCATGGCTGAGGCCGAGATGCCAAACACATGGGTGTTGCCAAGGAAAAAGGTGTGGAGGGAGCAGTGTTGGGCAGTGCTGTGCCCTACTTGGCATGGCTTTTGTACAGTCATTGTCCCTGAAACCCTTGGGTTTGTGGTTTTCTCAGCCCTAGCCCTAAGTGCAGTTCTGGCATGACAGTGGCCTCAGAAGTTCTTTCTGGCTTCAGTTTCCCTTCTCCCTTTCCTTGTGGCTTCTGAGGCAGGTTGGATGACTTATAGAGCTGCTATTTGAAATCAGAAGGTTGTTTCAGCCATAAATCTGTGTTGGCTTTGGATTGCTGCGCTGCAGTTTGTTGTTGTGAGAAAGGCCAGTCAAGGCTTGCAGAAAATTTACTTTGAGTTTCAAAGAAAATTTTTCTCACTTCTTGGTGGAGGATGAACATAATGGCCTGATGATTAATCTTTTCTTCTCAAATATTGCAATCCCTGGCAAAAAGAAAAAGAAAAACCCAACACACACACATATACAACGTTACATTTATTACTGATTGCTACTTTCACTCTTTCACTATCCTTGTCTTCACAACCCAGCGCATTCACTGAAGATATGTGGTTGTACTTTAATATTATTTTTGTACCTGTGCTTAGATGAAGAAGTACTGCTTTTTGGTTCTATCTTTCACTTCTGCAAAGTAACCTCAGAAGAAAACTCTTGAGTCTAGAGAAAGCAAGTCAAAAGCATAGATATTAGGAACTTGCACATTGATACCAGCCTGTAGGAACAGGAGCTCCAAATTTTTTCTTACCTGAAATACTCATCACTATGTAACAACACAAATGCACCCTTTTTTCATATCTTAATTCTTGTCTCATTAAGCAGTACATCCCTGACAGGAGACTCAACCTGGGCACATGCAGGGCAGCACAGCAAGGGTTTGGAGTTGTAGTGGGGCACAACTGGGTGCACACTAGTCTCACTTTGTACAAGTAGAAGTGGCAAAAAGAACCTCAAAAGAGGGAAATGTTGAAACTGTTCTCCATTCATCCTGATGCATTTTCATCTTTATCTGCATTCCTGGGCACACCCAGGACACAATGTTAATTACAGCTACCTTATTGCTATCCTAATATGTGCCCAGGTGTTATGTCCTGCCGTGGGCTATCTCATCAGCCAGTGCTATGAGCTTCATCTTTTTGCCCAGAGGTAGAGGAAGGCCCTTTCCTACACCCAAGGATGCCTCTGGGCAGGATGAAAGACCCTAAATAGGCAGTAAAGTATTTAGCTCTGTGCACAAGCTGGACACAGATACTCCATATTTTCTATTTTATCTCCGTAATCTAAAAGCCACTCCCACACCTTTCTTACACAAGAGCTCCTTTTATGCCCTGAAAATCTGGAAGAAAGACATGAATCCTAAGGATATTGCAGCAGGCCCAAACACAATACAATTTTTTCCTACTCTAATACTCAATGCTCAAGAAACCTGAAGGAAAGCTTTAAGATTACAACTTTCTTTTCTTTGTACTTATCCATTCTGGAACAGAATGTTTTTTTTTCTAAAAGAAGGTCATGGCCCATTGAAGGATAAGGGCATATGGAATTATGTCCTTACCAACAAAGCTGTGTTTCTGAACAAGGATTTGGGTGGGCAGCTTAATGGAGATAAATCAAGTACCCACAAATTACTTCTGGAAGGTCACATTTCTGTGCTCTTCTTTTTTCAGGTGATTTTGGTTCCCAGGCCATGCTCAGCTGAGCTGTGCTGCCCAGACAGCTTCCTTCCAGCCCAGGGCCACAGAGCTGGAACATTTCCAACTGCAGCAGATCCTTGCTGCAGGACAGCCTTTGGGAAGGGGCCAAAACTCAGTCTGTACTTCACAGATTTTACTCGGGCTATCCAAACACTGAAGCACAACCTGGCCCCATTCCTGCTTAGGAGGAGGTGAGCAGGCTTGAGTGGGCACTTTGCTTCTGTGTTCTAAGGTGGCTCAGGCTTCCCATCGAGTGGGTGTGGGCAGTCTGCAGGCAAACCAGCTGTCCCACCATAGCCTGCTGCTGTGTTTACCTCATGATTTAATCAATTTTTGGGAAAAAACTGACAGTTGATACTTTATACATGTAAAGCAGCCTTTTCTTGTTTTGCAGCTAAACTGAGATGCTGGCAGACTGACTAGGCTGGCTTTAGGTCCAGGTAAAACAGGTACATGCCAAGGTCAGTGGGACGAATGGCACAAGTGCTTCTGTTCTACTCTGTGCCAAAATTGTGCTGTCTGAGACTTTGCATTGCTGCTGTTGCCATCATGAAAAGAAGATGCCCCTCCATAAGCATCAGGAGCTGAAATCTTCGACTCTTCAGAGCTGTGTGTCCTTTTCTGCCCCCTTTCCTCTCCCTTGTACTCCCCTCTCTCCATGGCAATGTTAGCCCCACAGTCCAGAGGCAGCAAAATTCAGAATTTGCCTATGTTGCCAAAAAGACTCAAAACTGCCTGACACTTTGCAGAGACTCTGTTAAAAGGATAACTTTTCTCCATTTCAAACATAGGTAACAGACCACTAACGTTAGTTGCATGAATACAAATTTCCTCCTTACCTCTCACCCCTCTACCTCTTTTCTCCAGCCCTAGTTTTCCTCCTAACATCAAGGGTTTGCACCCAGAGTTTCTAAAGCTATTCAATTCTATGACTCTCCATTAATTTCACCAGAGCAAAAAGTCTTTGTACTTTCACACATCCCACCTCTGCCAGCTTTGTTACCATTGATTTTTGGTGCCTATATTGGTGTCTTAGAAACTGAAACTCACTGGTCCGAAGTACCTACAGATCCATATGCACAGTGGTGAATAAAGACCTGGGAGAGATGCAGAGAACAATAAAAATAGAGATATGACTCACCACTCTGCAAAGACAGGGGCTTCCAGACAAACTTCATCTGCTGTATCACAGAAGGCCTCCCTTTCCTCTCCTCTCTGGAAATTAGGTGAAGCAATGGACTTGCAGCACACACTTACTCAGGGAATTGTTTATTCTTCCATTGTACAAAAGAGCTGGAATATACAGTCTACCCATCTGTGTTGCTAAGAAACAGGGCACTGTTGCCCTGGGACTTGATTCAGAATTCAAAAACAAGAAGAATGTCTCTGTAGACTGCATAAATGCAGCTTGAAACCTAGCAACAAGGCCACAAGTTCAATATGCTTCTCTTATATGCTAGAAAATAAGGGTATTAGGAGGAAAATATATGACTGAGGAAAAGAAAACAGAAATTTGAAAACAAAACAGTGGTGTTCTATCACCAATTATCCTAATGGATGGAACTATGTTTTACCAAACACACTTTTATGACCTATAAGATCTGATACGGCCTTGTGCTTTGAGCAGGTTCATATTTACTAAAACAACTGAATAGAAAGGAGCAACAATATTTACCCCAGTATTTCCTAAATATTCATCTTGTTCAGTGTAAGTGACAACGCAGGAGTCAGGATGGCAGAATTAATTTCCATTTGTATTTCAGTTTTCAAGCATTCTGCCAACAGAACAGTTTATTAGTTGCTACACACACCTTGAAATGGCCACTTGAAATGGCCACTAGAAATGACCTGGATAGTATAAGTAATTGCTAAGTAATAGCCACATACACATAGACTGTTTTCTCTATTTGCTTATGTGCAAGTGAAGTATAAATTATAAATCAAAAATACATTACACACCCTTTCACCTTAACAAATGGCCATTATTGGAATGCTGTTGGAAATTACGTTGGTTCAACCAGATATTTCATTGTAAAACCTGTTCCCTCTGGTTGCAGAATGTCACTACACCACTGAAAGTTTGGCCAGCACTCCCGCAGGGTAGGCCAAGTTTGAGCTGAGTTATGGTTCTCAGTTGACTAAACAGAGCTTGTTTCAGTTTTTTTTCCTTTTTGATGTTCCATTGTGAAATAATTGATACTCTTCAGATGACCGTGTACATGGTTGAATTTAACTGGAGATGAAGAAGGAAGCAAAATTCAGAGGTAGAAATCACCTACAGCCACCCAACAATTATCACATTTGTTCCCTTGTTTTTCTTCTTATGAAATATACTACTTCAAAAACAAAGAAATGAACAAAAGCTTTCATCCTTAAATGTTTGTAAGTTTACAGCACTTCCCTACAGGTCCTTCAACATTTATATTTTTAAATTTTTCAGAGTCAGGACTAAAAGACTACCTGGGAAAATACATTTTTGTTTGTTTGGTTTTAAAGAAGATTCAAAATCTTTTGAGAGGCTACACCTTTTTCTTTGTCTTTAAGGAAAATTACATTTTTTCAGGCTTTTAGATGAAAAGGAATTTGGAGGTTGTAGTTGAGCTTTGTGGTAGAACTTTGTATCGGTTCAAGCAAGAAGGATTTCACAGGGATCCTGAAGTAAATGATAAGATATAATTGAATGGTCCTTTGCAAGTTTGTGCTGCTCAGACACTTACAGTTTTACTGAAGAGAAAATAACATCAAACAAACTTCCTTAAGAATTTGAAGATTTGTGTTCCTTAAACCATTCCTTAAACTCGAAGAAATAAAATAATTTCTCATTGCCAACAGATGGCAGCATGTTACTTACTTTGCAAAATAAAGGAGTTTTTAAAACCCAGGAAAGCCAAAGAATAAGACTTTCTACCATAGAATAGCAAGAAGGCTTGACATTTTCCTACACAAAACCACCTCATCTTTTTAGCTAAATATAAGCTGTTTGTAGACTTAAATAAGATTAAGGAGGTCTTAAGAGTCCAAGCTGGAAAAAGCAGTAAAGCTAGTCAGGATCCTAGTCCGAGCTCCAGAATCGTCTTAGGGACAAGCAAGCACAGATGGAAGATCATGCCCAGATTTAACCTTGAAAACTGGAGCTGTAGCCAACAGTCTGCACTTTTTACCTTGAGAGAAGGTATTTCAGGGGTGGGGGAAAAAAGAGATAAAAAATCCAGAAAGAAAGAGCAAAAAAGAAAGTAAAATCTTCCCATTCATTATTTCTAAATGGTGAAAGAAAAAGGGGTGAAATATATTTTTTTCAATCACCTTATCAGTCAAACCAAGACTATAAGAAAAACACATCCCTTGACAGGACCATAAGCATGACCTTTGAAGCATGTTGTGTACGTTGATTTTTTAGGGTTTTTAAGCTTTAATTTTTCTGTGCTGTATTGATTCCAAAGAATCAACAACAGCAACCAAAAGAGAAAGAAATAAAGAAAAAAGGAAGTTTACTTTTGATTTTGAAAACAGATATTTCTTATCACCACTTTCCAGCCTGTGTTAGAACTGGAATCTTTTCTTTCCTTTAGGCTCTCATCTTCTTGGGGTAGTGACCTACTTTTTCCTGTATTTCTGTGTCAGCTAAGACAAAAAAATTCAAGGCACTTGTTTGGGATATATCCTAGCAATGCTCAAAGAAATCAGAATGAAGACAGGTGTTTCTGATCAAGGCCTTGCACTCATGCAGATTCTGAGTATGTCCATTGAGTCAGTGTAAAGGCAATGTGAATCAGAATTAATTATTGAAAACCACTGCTGGAGCAACAGGAAGAAAGATTACATTACAGCAGTTTGCATTCTGTATAAAAAGCTGATCAGTATGTGGTAACAGAATAATATTTCATTGTTCCTTAACTAGGATATATAGTGGTGTTTGAGGGTAAATGGGGGCTTAGTGTTCCCTTGCTATAACTCATTTAAGTAAGGAACAAGCCTACAGATTTCATAAATCCACTTCTTACTTCTCAAATCTTATTAGAGACTGAGTAGAATAAATCCTGATTTACAGTGAAATAACTGTTTCATTTCCCTCACTCTGAGTAGTTGTTCATCAAACCAGGGCATGCAACACTGAAATATCCCAGCTGACTCCAGGATCAATGTCTACAGGTCCAGGCCAAGGTGACACGTCCGTCGTTGCTAATTAGTCTTCATATTCAATGTCATGCAAACATAGCTCTTTTGCATTTCAGTGATGGAGTGGAGAAATGCAAGTCAGTTCAGAGATATTTTAGGCTCTTCTGAGCTGCACAAGTAGCTGTGAGGATGATTTCTTATCATCTTTCACAGAGAGGAAGGAAAAATAGAACAGTCTCAAAGTCTTGGCAGGATAATTCCTATTTCTTGAAAATGCAATAAACATGAAAAACAGCTAGGATACCTAGAATAACAAACCAAACAATAACAAAACCTTAAAACTAGCATCAACACTTGTGCAATTTGAGTCCTTATAAATTTCTCCTTTTATCTGGGTATGCCTTCAAACATCTTCATTATAGTTTACTGTAAGATATTGTATGGCACAAAAATAAAAGTCTCATCAGGTTTGACTGTGAAAATGACCACAAAATTATTTTTAATGGAAAATTTAGAAAGTGACTCATTAAAATCATAGGAAAAATTATTTTGTTTTTCTAATCCATTCTGATAGCAGTCTTTCATTCTGCTATTTCTAAATGACACAGAACTGGTAAAATAAACACACAATAAGTCAGTAGGAGAAATAGCAAAAAATAGCAAAAAATTTTCTTCTGATTTGTAACATTCTTCTACAGCTAAATTAAACTGGACAGCAATTTTCTCCCCCTTATACTTCTCCTCTCCAGTAGGAGCCACAAATATAAGTGTGTGTATATATGTATAAAATCAGATTGTATATATTTGGTATTTCTACACCTTAAAATAGTTATCACCTGTATGTATTTAGTGTTCTTACACCTTGAAACAATTATCACCCCATAATCTCAGTCTAAGCCAAGTTATAGCTTTAGTCTTTATCATCAAGTTCTAAATCCCTCACAAATAGGATTGAATTTAAAATTGCTGGCAAAACCAAAACAAGGAATCTGCATTGCTGTGGATTTGAGTCATTGCATTACTTGCTGATGAAATGTTCTCTTTTCTGAGTTGGAAGTCAGTGGGATTGGATTCTCTGAATTTTGAACTAATAAAGAGCTAGACACTATAACAGGCACAGCAATTCAGAATATATAGATTATATTTATTTGGTTAAATAATTTGACAGATGGGACATCCACAACTACTCTGGGCTGCCTGTTCAAGTGCCTCACATTCATACGTGACAGAGAGATTAATGACTTTAAGCACAACATATGAACTATATATAAAATATAATAAATATTCTGAAAAGGTATTAGTCTGTGAGGGTTTTATAGCAGTCAAAATTACAATGTCATTCTCACCTGCTGAAATAAGTAGTGGAGGGATAGGAAATATCTGTAAATTCCCAGGAAAACGAGGGTTTAACCTCTCCTTGCAGACCTTGTCTTCTTTAAACCTCATAGAAGAGCCTATCTCTATCAGATATTTATGACTCAGACCGACTTCTACTAATTAAGAGCAATGCATAACAAAATAATCTCATGGAAATATAACCAAGAACAATATTTCTTTTTAAAACAAGAAACAGGACACCAGAAGAAATTTTATTTCTTGATTTAGGTGCTCCTGCAGCCCACTGGATTGTTGCAAATTGAATCCTGGGAATCCAACTGTCCCTATTCAATATGCTCTGTCTCAGTCGTATCAATCACTTCTATAGCCAGGCTCCTAACCTGAAGGCACTGCAGCAGTATGCGGTACAGCTCCTAAAATATTCTGTTGGACACATCCTGGTGATTCTTCACACACCACTATCTCTTACAGGCTGTAAACTGGGCAGAGGAGAGAGTGGCCAATTCCCAGAGAGCAGCATAGGCATTGCCATGATATGGGAGGAGGAACTGAGACCAGTCTTGATTAGCTCGGGCCTTCGGACTTGCAGACAGCGAACAAGAGAATACCTACTGGTTCTGTCCACTGTGAATAAGTAGGGACCTAGTAAATGTTCTGTGCAATTGTCTTTGAAAGACAGTTTTAGTCATTACTGTGTTGTCATTTGCTAAACACAAATAGTTTTTTGCAGGATGTTTTTACTAGTAGGAGACTAATTTCTTAAACAGCAGACAAAATTTTCTTTTACTAGAATTCAGTAATTTCTTAATGAAGTTAATTCTTTAATTATATAAGTCATTTCCTCTTACTAATTATTTTCCCAGTAATCCCCATATTTCTCTAATAGATGAAAATAATGATATTGGCTCTGCTGAATAACTTTAAGTCATGAAAGTCCTTTAGTTTTATGAAACAGCCAAATGAACACTCTTTGTAATGAAGATCTGCAATCTTGATTGCTTTATAGTATAAACACAAAATTCTACTATTAGAGGTTAGATGTATTAGGCAGGACTCTTCCAGGTAAATTGACTAATCATTTTCCAACACACTAAATTGGAATCTGCACAGTAAGGAGTTAAAAGTTCTGAATTCACAAGAGTCTTTGTTCAGTCTTTCAGAAGCCAAATCAAGTATAATGTGCATTACTACAAAGGTGTTAATAAATATACACTGCTTCCAAAGGCTGAATATAATCTTAAATAGATTGTGTATATGCACAGCTCTAAATCTGATTAATTTATAAATGGAAATCACTAATTCAACCACTATATTATGTTAGTATGTCACATTGTTGGACCTGCTATATATTCACATCAAGGTGGATGGAGTTTGGTTTCATTATTCAATATGCTTAGCCTCCAAAAATAAATGGAAAACAAGAATGAATCAGATTGATGTGAGCAGATCAGTGCATAAAAAAGCCGGGCTTTTATTTATTTAGCAATAAAATAAATTTCAAAAGAAAATACTTATCTAACAATACCCAGAAGTTACTTTTGTTCTCTTAAAATATCTCTCTGCCAAGCTTTTCTTGTTGTGAAGCATGTTGGTGAAAGCACCCTCTCACTTAGAATTAAACCTTTGTATTAGAGTTCCCTTGGGGCAGAACCATGAAAACACATAGCCTTTACCACCCTTTGCTGAAATACCAACTTTAACATGTTCCTCTATTAATTCTTTACTTTATTTCTCCCTCTGTCTCTGTTTTAGTCCCTTGGTTTTTGTCTTCTTTTACTTTATTTTCTCCCACCACAGGGGTGGTAGTATGGTATAGTATCTGCTGGTGGCTCTGCAGAGGTTTGACACCTTTTGTCTTGACTCAGCTGAGTGCTGAGATATTAGATGTAGAGCATTTTTTTGTGAACTGCTCCAGAATTCGTGTCTTTATGGCCCATTATGCAGGGACTGTTGCAGATGCAGGAAGGGAAAGCAAGAAGCTGTTCTTCATAACACCTTTGTCCTATCAAATGAAGGTTTTTTCAGAGAAAATACCGAACTCTACAGATCTTCCAAGTGAACATTTTCTCTGTCTGACACTGTTCAATTTCAGTATTTTCTTGTATCATCTCAAAGATGTTGATGTCATGTATGCACTACTTTGTACACAAAACTGTGCATCTACTACAGCTTCTCTTTGTGTCCTCCTGACTTTCCTCTATCAAATGTCTGACATTAGCTGCATGGTTCTCACTGGAAGGAGGTACCACTTGTTAGAGTGATCTGCAATTCGATTACAACAGCAACACACTCAAAAAGTTTTGTTACTATCTACTGTTTTATCTCATGGCTCTTTTAGCCATTAGCCACTAATTTGAGAATGTCAACCCCATTGCTTGGTTGAAATGCAATCTACTTAAGAGATTCTCAGAATAAATACATTTTTAATTACACAGATAAGGGTCTTACTGAGTTGAGGTGCTTGTCCTAAAACATGAACCTGCGTGACACGTGATTAAAACCTGCCAGTGCCCAATACTTGCAGTGCCAAATCTGATAACAGCATTCTGTACCCTGGTATCTGTGCACGTGCTCTGGTTCCAGATGCAGCTCCTGTAATGCAAGTGCAACAACATATACTAGGGTTTGACTCTCAGTTGTCTTGGCAAAAAGGTAGTGAAAAATTCAGAAGGAAGAGCTATCCACTGAGCATCTTTATTTCTATGATTTTATGAACGCCATCTGTATAAAAATAAAACAGGCCGGCATTTTTGGCATTCACAATACTGCAAAAAAGTAAAAGTTAAAAGTCAAAAAAGTAAAGTTAAAATTTCCCACTTCAAACCAAACAATGATACATGCTCACGCTAAGAGAGATCAAACAAAAAACAAGTTTCTAGTGTAACAAGAAGGTATAGATCTTGTATGGTTGGCTGACAGACAAACTCCCTTTAGTAACAACTGATGCAGATGGTTAGACAGTAAAAGCCAGGGCAGCAAAGCAAAGTTCAGTGGAAGCTTACGAGTGAAACCACAAAAAATTAGCCCCTAAATCCAAATTGGGGTGTGTCATCTGTCAGGCAAGGCTTAGGGTGCATATCCCTCACTAGACACAGTTTGAGCTGCTGTTCTTTAAGCAAGAGGTCAGCTCCAAATATCCCTCACTTTTAAAAGACAAGCAATTCATGTTCAGGGAGGCTTCAAATTATGTATCCTGATTAGAAATACTCTGGAATATTTCCCCAGTGCTACATCTTGAAAAAAGAGGTGGTACCAATGAATGCTTGCAATGAATGTTAGCAATGAATGAAATTACTAGCAATGAGTGAAGTTACTACATATCAATAATCATCTGGAAATTGATAATAGGCTTTATACAGAGTTTCTGTAACAGTGGTTGGTATGGCAGAAAACCAAAAGCCTGTCTGAGTTCAAATTGCTTTGAATCAGGAATGTTGAATGCACAAATGAATAAGCTATTAACAGAGCTTTGAAGAAAAACAGCTAGACACTTCCATCTTTAAATGGAGTGGAAACACAATCATTGTCATAAAGTAAAAGAGAAAATGGAAGTTAGCAAAGATGAAAGTGCTCTTTTATGTGCTTCTGTGCTGAGGTCTCTTCACCTGGATGAACTACTCTTCATCTGCATAGTATGCCTGCAGAGAGACCTGGCTAAAAAGAGCTGTGAGCACTGCCATAACAGATGGCCATAGTATAGTGGTATAGCTAGATATAGCCATAATATATCATCATAGCCATAGTAGATAAGTGTTGTTGCTGGAATGAATATTAATACCTGAAAACCTCATTTTTATTGCTAGTTTGCTTTCCCAAGAGTAATGGTGTTTGGTTTCTGGGAGGAAAAGTGCATTGCATAATCGAGGGGAATTGACACAGAAGTAGAGACACCAGAGAGTTAGAAATTAGCAGTATTTATGGAAGACAGTACATGGGCAGGTTATGCATCACAGGTCTTAAGGATGCAGAAAGGTCCAAAGTTCTTTTGGATTATAAATTTGGAGGGCATAGATATAATATAAACATTCATAAGAAATATTCTGCCTAAATTGTCTGCTATGATGAGGTCATGGTGGAAAAATTCCAATACCTCAGGAAAGCCAGGATAAAATTGCAGGAAAATCTTTTTTGTCTCCTAATCCCACTCGTAATGACAATCGTAACTCATAATGACAATAAATTAATTTGCTGACAGACTGACTTAATTTAAGGATGTTGAGATAGATAGATTATATTTCCACCTCCTTTTATTTTATTTTCCTTTTATTTTTTGGTCAATGTAATATTCCTGAGGATCTGCTTCAGACTGAGGGAGACTTTGATATGAATGGTATCACTCTGTCTCCAGCTGCCACCGAGGCTTACTGCTGGCCTTACAGGGAACAACAGAGATGTTTTTCCTCATCTGTAAATACTGAAAAACAAACTAGAGATAGACTGAGTTTCTAAATCAGCTGTTACTATTTCAAAAGAGACACAAGAAAAGCTTTGTAGTGCCTTCTCATTCCAGTGTGTTTGTTGATAATAAAATACCTGCTTTCTGCCCAATTTCCAGCTTAGTTATCTAGGTTTCAGAATGTAATTCTGACCTCTAACAAAACTGAAAAAAGTCAACAGACTCAAACAAGTTATACTGCCCTTTGGGGTAGGGGTATTCTCTCATTTCCTCACCTCATGTATGTTGCAGGGTACCCTGTTGCAGGTCTGGAGACATATTTTTTTGATATGATGAGATATGTGAAGAGCATTGTAATACTGTGGTTAAGCCTCTGGAAAGGTCAGAACCTTTAGCTTGCTTAATTAATCTCATTCCTACCTAGCTCTGTGCCAGGTTCAGCTCACAACACAAGTGCAGTTGCAGATGTGATGCTGACTTACACATACAGAGCAGGGGCAGCATCCACCAAAGAACTTGTTGTGCATCCTCACCCTGTGGAAGGGAGGAAAGAAGGGAGGAGCTGAAGCCATAGTTCCTAATTCTTTGAGAAGCGCTGCAAAGGAAGGCAGCAAAAGAGTTACTTCTCCTAGTGAAGCACGACTACAGAGAAATCATCCTTCCTGGAAGAACCAGGAATAAGAGAATAAAAAACTAATGGGCTGACTCCATCACTCAGCAAAGGTCATTGTCCTGAAAGATGAAATTTTGGGTCCTCTAACAGAGGCTGTGTCTCTACATGAGTCATTGTAGTGATCTGTTTCCTGTGCCCATTACTCAGCCTCATTAGAGGCCACAACTTCCCTTGTGCTCTTCCTGTCATGTCTGTCCCAACCAGGCATGCAAATACAGTAAAAAGAACATGGGTTAGGTCAGAACACTGAAAGGTCTTTATAGATTTGTGCTCATGCAAAATCAGTTTATTCCCAGACCATATCTTCAGAATTTGTGTTACATCTAAGTCAAATATGCTTCCCATGTGTTTACTCAGTGATAGACAGGAATCAAACAAGATAGTCTTCCAGATCCCACAAACAGCTGTCTTGACACAGATGAATAGACAAGAGCTTCTTAAGCCAATCTGTCATGAAATTAGGGTTTACCATGTCAGGAATTAATAGGCTTACACAAAAAAGAGCACAATTTGTTTCCTATCACACAGGTCCTGCAGCTTCCTTTCTATTGACTAATAAATCCAGAATTTCACACACTGTATTTCAGTTGAATACTCTTAAGGACAAGTTGCATACTTAGAGCTGGTAGGATTATGGTTTTCAGTTCTGTGGCAAAGCATAGGTCTTGAAAGATATATCTGGAAATCACAATAGAAGCTTTAAAATGCACCACATGCTTTACATAATGTGAATTGTGTAATTTTGATTGATCAACTGTCCATTCCTTTCAAAGAAGTTAGAAACTTTTCTTGCATCTTGATCACTGGAATAGTCAAACCTTCCCTATGTCAAAGACCTTGGAATCAATTAATTTTGTTAAGAGATTTATGACAGGTCACTGGTTCAAGACTAAGTTCAGTTCACAGCTGAATAATTCCTGTTCTTGCCTATCAGTGTATACAGCTGAAATCCACATAAGTAAGCCTGTGAACATCAGAAGAAGCTTTTTACTGCTCCATGGCAAAGGGGACTTCAAAAATCAGTTCTCAGTAACCAACTGCAATGCCTGGTCTGATGTCAGACACCTGTTAAAAGAGAACTTTATTTGTGACAATAATGATGTATCTGAGATTTGATTTTTCAACTTCCTGAGGCCACTTTTTGACTTGTTAGCAAAGTTACAGACATAGAGTGTGCTAAGAAAAATACAGTTCAGCACATAAACAAGCAATATTTAGTTTTGTATAAAAGGATTTGTGATATACTGAAAGATTGTCTTTGATATCCCTAATGCTAGTCTAATTATGTAGTGTAACAATATAGTTTGCTTTTTCTAATGAGTATTTTTCCAACTTGCTTTACAAAATTTAATTGTGCATGTATTTTAATGCAAGGAAAAGCCATTTTGATTTGACTTCTTACATATATAGGTCTCAAGAACCTTTTTTTTCTTGCTACCTATTCGAGCTAAGGGTTAATAAAATTATTTTATACTACTTGGTGGAGAATTTTTGGGTTTGCTTATGGTAAGCTGTCTTAAGAAAAAGAAGTACCCTTCTTTACAAATGGAGTAAATAAAAGATTAAATATAAGATTAAATATAAGATTAAAACAATATCGTATCAGAAGTCTGAGACAAAAATGGGAGTGTTAAATTTTGTTTCCAAATTTAAAGCAGCTGTTTGTTTTTATGAGGAAATGTAGAGGGAGCACAGGTTGACATATAGCACAAATAATTTAGATTGAGCAGAGCATCGTACTAATGCCACTACAAGGTTTCCAGAACTAGACTCACTGATTTTCAGTTGTCTCTAATATTTCAACACATGGACATTTCTAATGTCTCAGTATGATATCTACTATCAGATGTCACTGGGATTAAAACCTGCACTTTTTCACCAAAGCTCATTTCAAGCAAAGTCTGGATCCCAGTTAGGATAAAATTTCAACAGCAGCCTTGTGGGGTTGCTCATTCACTTTGGTGTTTCCACCTGTAGTGTCTGAGAGTCTTACATCTTATGGTAATTAAGCACCTCAAAGTCAGGGTGTAGCTGCCTACATTTAATTTAAAGGCATTTGTGACACAGAATATCTTGGCCAGGTAATGTAAGTGAAAGCACACGTTTAGGTGGGGTCTAAAGCTTTAGGGAAAATTAGGATTCTATGCAGAAAAGTCTTCTTTCTAGCAGGAGTAGTATGTTGCATAAAAAAAAAAAAAAGAAAAAGAGATGAGTTTGAACTGGCACTTTCCTTGGTATATCCTCCTAGTTTTGTCAGTCCTAACATTGGGTGCAGCAGATGTCTTTCAAATCTCTCTCTCTAATTGTGCTCAGATGCCTTTCTTTGCTGAATTTCTAGAATTCATTTTTTGAACTATTTAAACGTCTGGTAGGCCAAGTACTCATTTTAATTATACAGCTTGGAAAAAATACTTTTTTTTAAACTAGAAACTTGGGGTTTTTTTGAGCAAATGCCCTCTAGTCCTTGTTTCCTGAGAATTATTTCCTATTTGCTTTCTTCACCTCACTCAAGTTTGATCAATCCCTACCATGTTCCTCACCTGAGTCACTTTGTTTCCAAGCAGTAGAGTCCTGCCATGGGACAAAGAGGAATGCAAAGTCCAGGACAAGGGCCAGGTGCTTCCAAGTGAGTGCTCTCATAAGTATCAGCTGGAAACCCAGGCTTGCAGCTAATCCCTAGAACCATAGGTTTTTCAGGCAAAGTCTTGTTTTCAGTGTTTCTCAGTGTCTCTAAGCTCAATGCATGTCTCCTATGCAGAAGACTACACGTGTGTTTTGCTTTTAGGCACGTCAGGCACAGTGCCACAGCCAGCACTGTAACAGCATTCAGCAGCACCCCAGGGTTACCTCCCTGGTACTCTGTTAATTTCCAGCAGTTAAGCCTATACCTTCTACCTGTATTCCATTAGGAAAGGGAAATGTTTTTGATGGAAGCAGAGAGATTTCTGCTCTCCCGCTGGCATCATACCAAAGGAAACAGCAAACCAATACTGAAGTGATGAGGAATAGAGATGTTCAGAGTTCAAGGGGCTGTTTTTTATTAAATGTTACCAAAAAAATTTTAAAAATCTAATTTCCATTTCAAATGTTTACATTTTGCATTGGATGAGCCTGATTCAGTGGATGTAGACTCTTGCAAAGTGTTCTGGTAAAACAAACCCGTTATCTGAGAACCATGGGGTCCATCTACTTTGGTAATCCCTCATTCTTTCATCTTCAACCAAAGACAATGACTCTGTCACAGCAAACACTACTCATTCAATAAGTCTTTTCTTTGGGAAAGAGATTATACAAAAGGAAAAAAAACACCTTAATCCAAACCAAACATTCTTACTCTATCAAGTTCCTTCCTGCCATCGGTGTCAATATCTGTTTTCACTAAAGAAAGATTAGATAGTACTTACATAGGGTAAATGCAGACTTGCAGAAACATTTTCAATAAGCCAATGTATCTGGCATCTCAGGAAAGAAATTTATTCTGCATCCCATTTCAGTACAACTCTTGCAACTAAATTGGTAGAGTTGGGGAGCCAAGATGTGCTATATAACTGAAGCACTACCAAAACTTTTCAACTTGTACAAAATATATACAATTTCTGGATCAGCTTTTCTTACATATGAGAAAAATGATGAATATGCCAGGGGCTCTAGAGAATTTAGTGATCAGTACTAAAACAACAAAGATTTAAAGACTAGGTGCTGTGAGTGCAGGAGGAAACCAGTTTATCTCTTTTGCCTTCTGTCTTGATTTCAGGATACCTACCAAGACTTTGGGTCCCAGTGAGAGGAAATGAGCTCCATCAGGCAGCTCATTGTTTGTAAAGATGGTGCATAAATGCCATTATAGCTCCTCTGTAATTACAGTCTTCAATTACATGATTATGATGCATTTCAGAAACTGCATATTAGCAAATATAGGAAAATACTTTCTGTTGGAAAAGTGATCAATTACAGTGACAGAAATCAAACCGTAAAGGAAATTATTCTAGCTTAGGTGTTCCTGACTCAGACAAGTAATTATTGTCTAACAGGCCAAAATCAGCTGCTATTCTGGAGTCAGAAAATTGGACAGATCAGCACTGCTCTTGTGCACTACTTTGCTGGGGTTTCTTTGCCATGTCTCTAGCCACCATCCTTACTGCAGTATGCACTGTCCCCTTGTCCCCTACTGTTTTTTTAAACAAAATACAACAGGCCCTCCTTTCCCTTCCCTTCCCTTCCCTTCCCTTCCCTTCCCTTCCCTTCCCTTCCCCTCCCTTCCTTGCAGCAGCAGCCTGGCTGCCCCTTTACCTTTCATCTACAGAGATCACTTGGCTCTGAAGCCTGCCTGTCATGCAGCGTGCAGGGACAGAGCTGTGGCTGCCTCTCAGCTGTGGCTGAGCAGCAGCACATTCCCTTGCCAGCCATTCCTGCCTGAGTTATCTGCTGAGAGTGGTAAGGGAGAGAAAATGCTCAGTGGGACACATGAGGCCCATCTGCTGTGTACCCTCTAGATATATTCTAAAGGAAAGTGCAAAAAATGCAAACTATGTGTACAAACAAGAAGACTTCCTCCTAGGCAGCTCTCCATAATTCCAAAATCCCTGTGATTTTTTGGGATTATTTGCATTTTTTTTTTTACCCTGTCTTTTTGCAAGACAGAACCTGTAAAAGTATAAGGACTTCAGAAATAAACTGAAGTGCCCAGAAAACTTTGAAAGCAATTTTTCAGTGGTAACTGCAAAGCTGAGGAGTCTTCTTCATAATTTCTTGTTTATACTGTAAATGAAATATAGTATCTTAGGTTTTATTCTCCATATACAAACAGAAATGTTACCATAGTTTAAACACTAGAATAGGACATTTGAATTAACATCTACTTGGAAAAATGTAAAGCCTATCATTCAGTTTCTGTTTATAAATAATGACGATATATTATGTATTTATTAATTTTCACATACCCTCCCATACCTTTTAAAATTAATCTTATATTTTCTGATTCTTTGTAAAGAGGAAGAAAATTTGGAAGGCATTGCATATACCCAACAGTACAGAGCCATGCTCCAACACTTCTATTTAGATTTTTTGAGATTTTATTTTGGAAGAATGTACACTAAAAACTAGTAGAAATTGGTTCTTTGTGTCTGACCAATCACACACATCATCTACAATTACACTTATAAAAAAGTATGTTCAAAAGCATGGAAAAAAATAGACAATAAAAAATTCCCCTGGAAAAATTATAAAGTAAGACCTTGAGTATCTCCAAAAATAAAATTTCTCTCTTTATTAAAAGATGATGACAGGAAGCACAGGCCTTTCACATTACTGTCCTTAAGAATGACAGAGTTATAGAATGGTTTGGGTTGGAAGGGACCTTGAAGACTCCAAGCCCCCTGCCATGGGCACAGGCACTTTCCATTAGACCAGATTGCTCAAGGTTTGCAATCCATGCGATGTGTAATAAAAATCCAAAAGGCTTGCATGCTCCATATACATGATAAATATCACTTCCCCAGCAGCTGCACACTGTGCACACCTGCTGTATAACCAACAAAAGACACAACAACCTCCAAGTTCACCAGGCAGGCACCAACCTCTCTTATGGCACAGAGCCATTGTTCATTCTCAATCCAAATGACATTTTACTGGTTTTCAATTTTTCAGTACCACACAGACAGTCAGCATCTTGCATAATCCAATGTACTCCACTACTTGTAGGTCTGATGCATCCGTAGAGAACTTTTCTGGTTTTTTACCTCTGAAATGTTCACCTCAGCTAATAAACTTCATCAGTCTTTTAGTAGGAATCTGTGAAGAAAATTTTGCAAAAGGCAAAAAAAATTAAGAATTTTAAAAAGCAATCTGTCCTGACACTCACTCTGGTCCCTGCTGTAGTCTGTGGTAAAACTTGCATGAATGTTAATGTGCCCAAATTGCTCTTGTCACAATTTGAGAGACGTAAAAGAAAATAGCAGGAAGGATCTGAAGTGATCCACTGCTTCAGAAAACTGAAAAGCCAAGATAAGGGGTACTGGAACTGATGTTCTCTGTAAACATGAGCCTGTCACTGCCCGCAACTGAGAATAACTACAAATAGTAACTTCTCCCATTGATTTTAGAAAAACCTTGCACTGTTTTTACTTCTGCAAGAAACTGCCTGGGCAACAAAAGAGATTGTGACAGAAATCTCATGCTTAAAGAGATAATAGATGAGGTATTTAACATGCACAGCACTTGGGATCCAGTTAAATGAGGAATGCAGGCTGCAAATGCTCAAGGGGATCTATTAGCAACAATGGCCTGCAGTGAGAGTACCCAGCAAGGTAACAAAATCATTTGTAATAAGGGTATTCCTCAGAAAAAATAAATCATTAGTGTGTTCCTGCTGTGCTAGGAGTATTCATGACTTATGGAGAGACAGCGGTGGTAACTGGGCTGGAGGAGTAAAACAAGGAGTCCTTTTTACAAGATCGATGGTGGTATTTCAAACCAGCCAGGTATAGCAGGGAGTAAAACCAATATGTCTAATGACAGCTCACTAGAGGGTTTATTTATGCTGCACCAGAAGATTTCAGATGCTGAACTTAAGCAGCCAACCACTAAGGAAGTGTGGAGAAGGAGCAATAAGACTTGAGACTTAGTTCAGTTTCCAGGCTAAAAAGACCTTTATTGACTTTATATAAACAGTGAGATTTGATGGGTGTGTGATCTTTATCTTAATCAATGTCTGATCATACTGTAAAGATTAGAGTTCATCAGAGGCTTGGCACATGACCCAGAAATCTCAAAATTTTGGAAGGGTTCTGTCTCAGTCACTACTCCACTGTACCTGACCAAGGGTAAGAATTCAGTTCTAGATTCAAAAAATGCCACAGTTTTAGATTTTTTTTTTCATATTTTTCAGACCATATTTAGAAATCTTTCTGGGTATGGGAGTCAAGTCCATGAGAGAATGAGTGAGAGAATTCTTATCAACACTAATGAGCATTTAATCAGAACCTAAAAGGAAAGAAACTAACTGCATACATCAGCTCTTTCTCAAGTTATACTCTTTTGACAGTAAGAGTCTGTGTAATCTGTGACTGACTTTCTTCTAACATACTGAATTTTTCATTGGCTTACTGAGGGATGATGCCTTTTGATAACAGAGTTAATGGATTTCCTGGCACTTAGAGACTTTTGAAAATTGTGACTATCTCCTTTGCAGAGAATTACTTAAACTTGTTAATGTTTACTGAATGTTTTTGAATCCTCTGAAGGAAAGGTTTAGATAAGGCATTGTTGTTTTATGTCTCTGATAGGTTAACTTGGGATTTGCCCTGATGCTGAACAGAGCATTCAGGGGAAAGCTAGAAATCTTCTGGACTTTGGTAGATTAGTCTTACTTCTTAAGCAAGAGAAAGCAAGAAACCTTGGTACTTATTATTTTTACTTCCCTGATGATATATGCAGTTATAAAGAGTTTCATTTGTAAATTCTGGGAAAACAAACAAAAAATTGACAGCATCTCTCACTACTGTCCTTTGAAAATAGTCCTAGAAGGGAAGAAAAACTATTTTTTATTTATTCCAGAAGCCCATAATTTACATGAACAGGAAATATATCCCATGATGGTCTATCACAAGCAACTACCAAAAGCCTATAAATTGAATGTATTACTTTATGCTTTTCAACATGAGCTTTAGGAATTTGGAAAGAGTGACTCTCCTAATGAAAAACATGAAAATTTCTCTTTTCCAGTTCCTCTTGAGATTTGGGTTTCCTTTTTGCCAGTGCAATAGTGTTGTGTTTTTCCTATTCCATTAATTCATCACTCATTCAGTCAGTCAGTCATATAAAAATAAATTAATATATTTTTTAAAAATTATAAACAGAATGAAAAGACAGACACTTCCAGTGTATTCATTAGCTAGTCCAATAAATCCATTTTATTCCTCTCTCAGGCTTTGCTTCCTGGCATACAGTAGGTAACCTGTTGTCTTCACCCCTCAATCACTGCATATGGAAAAGGGAAATTACTGAGTAAAAAGATTGATTAATTTTTTTTTTTTTGCAGCACCACAACAGTGTAACGTAATTTCTAAACCTTTCTGTTGCAAAAATGTCCAGAATATCCAATGTAGATTTCTGGTTTGCATTGATTTCTCCTAAAAAACCCCACAGTTATTTCACATTTTCTAAGAGTTACTTGTGTGTAAGTTTTTCAGCCCTTGAAACAAGAGCTCTGGTATACTGATTTTGGTGGTGACGCGTGATCATTTTGAAAAGTTGCTTTGGAGCTTCTGTTCTATTTTCCTTCCTATGTACCTTCTAATCATTAGTGCTATAACAGCCCAGTGTCCACTTATGAGCTCCTCCATACAGAAGAGTCATGGACACACTGGAGCAAGTGAAAGGTCATGCAGATGAAAAGTTTAGTGCAGTTCTGAAGTTTCTAAAACAGAACCCCATCAACATCTTCTTCTATTTTCTAACTCTCTATTTAGTCACTCTTCACACTGTGAAAAGTCCAAGACTCTGCATCAGGACAGTTGCATTGAAAAATGTAATATACTCAAACAAAGCAAACTCTTTCTCCACCAGACAGTGTGCTAAGGAATGCCTCTGTGCTGTGCTTCTAATGTCCTGAAAATCCCACAGTAAGAGATAGAGTGGAGATAAATACAAGTGGACCTTATAGACTGGGGAAAAAAAAAATGCAAGCAAGCAGGCAAGTAAGCTGTATGATTCCTACTGTATTACAGGAACCTGTGATCAGATGAAAACCTTGGCTAAGTGCCTTCTTTTGTATGACTCAGCAAACCATTGTATTTGCAGTCGTATTTCAACAGACTTTTTCTGTAATATGAATGCATGTTCAGGGACTTAAATGGGAAATCTCTGCAGAAGCAATTGCAGAATTAAGGCCTTAATGATAAAGTTGGAACACAGCTATCAAAAATACAATTATACATCTCAGAGATGAGACTGAATTCTGCACTGCCTTGTACTGTGCAAGACACAAACCAGACAGCAAAATAATTGCTATCTAAGAACCTATCCAAGTTATCTACTATTCATTTTTCATCTGCTTTTGGTTTAATTTCTTAATACTTCTGATAGAAGAGCTGTCTGATAATATGCTGAAGAAGTAACTAATGATCTACACTGGAACAGTTATGAAGGAAATTACAGTTCTACATGGAAGATTCTGCAAGAAACATTGTTTATGAAAGTTTTAAAATGGCATCATGGGTACTACTGGAGAAACAAGAACAAGAAGAAAAGTGCACAATGCTATGAACAAGAAAAGAGGACTGAAAACATCTGTGAAAACAAGTACCATCTCTACAAATAATATTTTTTATGTCATTTTCCAATTCTTTTAATGTACAGAACTGTCTGCTTGAGGCAGTGCAGAAGGGTGAGAATGAATATATCCGCAGCATGCCAGCTGTTGTTCTGCAGCTAGATAGGCTATTTTATGCCAGGCAACATTTAGGTTTATAAGAAACCTCTGCACATGATTTTGGAAGAGGTGACTCAATGGCATTCCATTGCCAGGAGCAGCAAGATCAAAATACTATCTCAGATTACAATTACCAACTCATTGCACAAGCAGGAATTAAATTTACCATCAAGAACATCAGGATGCAGAGGCAATAATCCCACCCTATGAAGCCACCCCGCTGTTTTTTCTTAAGCAAACATAAATGGCTGGATATTCATTAAACTGTTTGGAAAGTGGTAACCTGCCAGCTCCACTGACCACGCTTGATTTGGGTGGGTGGGCACCTCGGTGAGAAATCTGATTAGTAGGAGGTAGCGCAAAAGCCTCAGTGAAATGTTTTGTGAAAAGAGACAGCCCTGCTGTGCCAATATTGTTGTATCTCAGCCATGCCCTGCTGGGATAACAGATAAAGCAGGAGTAGTTATAGCTATAAAAATTTACCATATGACTGCAATGCAGCAAAAGGATTAAACTTCCTGTAGTGACAGCACTCAGCTTTAGTTTTATCAACAACACCAGAAGGGGAAATTCTGCTGAACAGAGAAAAGAGCCATAATTTTCCAGAGTTTTCAGTGCTGCTACCAAATATAGAGCCCAAATCTGGCATAACCAAGTTCTTGGCCATTTTCACTTTTTATGTCTGAGAAAATATTTGTTGCACATCCGAATGGTTATCTGATTGGTATAAGTATGACAAAATTCAGACTGTGAAGGAGTATAAACTTTTGAATACACACACTAGTGTGCTAATGTAAAACTATGTCTTATGTACTTTCATCTGCATTGTGCTTTTTTCCTAAAATAGGGTATATTATGGTGAAAAAGAACAATTTTAACTCATTTTGGCAAGTACTTTGGCTCAATCTCTTTTAATGAAGCCACTTGTTCTCCTGCACTGTCAAACCTTTGGGCTTTTGACACACATTTAAAAATTTTTTTGAAGAAAACAATACAGAAATGCCTTTATGAATAGCTATTTTAAAAGCTCTCAGTGCCCTTTCTGCTACTGCTCATATTCCACTAACAAAGACAAAGGAATAATCAAAAAAGACAGTGCCTTAAGCTCCTCTGACAAATTTTACCTCCTGACACTCAGCATTCTGGGAATATGAGTAACTCCGTGGGCTCTGCCTGAGTTTCCTTCCTCCTTTAATTGGCAATGTATTGTGACATTTACTCTCAAATTAGGTCCAGACGAGACAGGAGCAATTTTATAGTCATTACTTTGTTAGGTTCACTCTCAACGAACCTAAGCTGGAATGAACACTCCTTTATTATTGAAATCCAAAGTGCTACATCAAGGCAAAAACTACAGCAGGCAGAAAATACTCTTAGATATGTCCTTACTTCAGTAGAGACGAAAGGAAATTCATCCTTCAGTGAAGTGCTGTGACTTCAGTTGCCTCAGGTTGCTTGAGAAAAACTGCTGAGAAAATCTTTGCTGCCTATGTTCAGCCACCTTCTTGTTCTTACTGTTTTTGGAAATGTTTACCACGATAGCTGGCTTCACCACCTTCCCAAGGTTCAAGATGAGGCTGATCAGCCTACAGCTTCTGGATCCTCCTTTCTGTACTTCTCGGAGATAGGGGGAGACATTTGATTTTTTCCCAACCTCAGGAATCTCCCCCAAGGTCCATGACATTTCAAAGATAATTGAGACATTAGCCAGCTCCTTCAGCACATCTGGCTGCTTTCCACACAGTCCCAAAAATTATGCCCAGTTTGTTTAGATGTTCCCTAACCTAATCTTCTTTTACCAAAGAGAGTTCACTTTGCATGATTCAACTGGCTTTATTTGTTAGATTTCAAAAATTCAGCATCTTCGGTACTTTCTTCATTTATTTCTGGACCTTACAGTAGCTCAAGTAAAGCATTACCAGTTATTGCAAAGCAATCTGAGTAATGTTCTATACAAATTTTCAGGTTTCTACAAAAATACTCAAAATTTCAGACACTGTAGTTGCATTGCTGCTCAAACAAAAGCATTAAACCGTTGATCCAGAGTCCTTTTCTTTCAGCTATGATTTCACATTGGATCTATTCTTTGTACAGTAAATATTAAGACTACTTTTCTGATCTGTGAAAGTTTTTCTAAGTAAAAATAAAATGTATTTAAAAAGATATTGCCAGTCTAATAGGGCACAATAGTGACTTAAAATATTGAAAAACATTGCTATGTGTAAATGCAATAATCAAGTTTCATGTATGAGACCACCTTGTATCTCTTTCTATGGAAAAATTCACATCTTTCAGTGAACACGAGGAATTCCTTATGGTTTTCTGTGAGCTTAATGTAAAAGTGTAAGTTCATTTTGGTTTTAACAATGTGTATAAATTTGATTTTTCATAAATCTTGAAGAACAGCTATAATTGTCTAGGAAGATCTTCATGAGAGAAAATGAGGTACCAGAATGTAGCTGCAAAGTGCTTGTACTTAAATAAGTTTTACAGGTCATCACTAATATATGCGCACAGAACACATTGTTTTACCTTCTCATGAAACATTTTTTGCAGTGCAGTCCATGGGATCTAGAGGGCTCACGGGATTAATGGACAGCCTCAAAACTACGTAGAAAAACATTTCCCGGCTGCTTGGGGGCGGCACGTTTTGTCAGCAGCTCAGCCCGAAGACGCGCTTGCTGTCCTTGGCTGGGTGCTCACCCGGCGCTCCGCAGCACAAGCGTTTGGCGCTGCCGCTCGAGTGGGGATGTCCCGCACCACGGCTCGGCAGGGCCGCCTGCGTGTGCGTGTCCGTGTGAGTGCTCGTTGTTGTTTCAGGGCTGCCTGAAGGCAGCTTGCAGTGAAACAAGAGTTCCATGAAAGCTTGCTGAATAAACAGTCAAGGAAAGTTGGATGAGATGGCTGTAAGCCAGTGAAACTCATTTGTGCTAGAAAATAAAAACATCCGTTTATTTCTTTAAAAGCGCTGGCACCACAGGTTTCTCAAGCATATGCTCCAGAAAAACATAACAATAGAAACCAGAAAACCTGGATATCTGCCATTTCTCATAGCAGTACAATGATGAAATAAAACATACATTTTTATTATTGATAAGATTGTACTTTTTTTCCTTTTAAAATGTTTTTCTGTTGTGTATATTTTTCTGTAAAAAATGTAGGAGATAAAAAAACCTTTCAGTCAGAAAGGTTAGTTTTCTCCAGAAGTATTTGCAAACAAAATATCATGAGGACAATTGTGTCATGTTTTCTCAAGTACACAGAGTGCTTTAAGCCAGAATTCTACAAAAATGTAAGAAAAACCATTTTGATTACAAACATTCCAATTCATGTAAATCATGTGTGCAAAGCTGCAGCAACATCCTGCCATTAAATATTTTTTTCTCCTTTCTAAACACTACCTCCTGGAGAATCCCTGGGCTCTTTAAAGCTGCCACAAGCCTGGAAGAGTATCAACATGTTTCACACATACACACCCTCAGTATTTAGATTATTTCACTGTAAACAATTATGGAGTAAAGTATTACCTTCATTTAAGAAACGGAATATTTGAAAGAATCTTCCAGACTAAAAATCATATTAAATAAGAACCTTGCATGAAATATATGAGACATTTTTTAATCTTATGACACAGCCTAAAGACAAGTTTTTCAGACAAGACTTCTTTTATTACATGTATAGGAATCACTCTAATTTTCTGTGACTTTCTAAATTCGATCAAAGTGACAGCAATGACTGAACTTGGAGGTAACCCCATTCAGTGATTTCCTTTTCCTAGAAAGCAAAACCATAATTGCTCTAATTAGAAGTGACTTTAATAAAATTCTGAACTCTTGGTAGATGTGAAAACCATTCCTTGGATATTACAGTTGTTGTTGGTTTTTTGGTTTTGTTTTGTTTTTTTTTTTTTTTTGCTTAGATGTCAGTATTTAACTGCTTGAGAACCTTATTCTTAATAAAATAAAATAAAATCACATTCTCTGACAACTTTTCACATATCTCAAAAGTTCCTTCTAATTAGGACTAAGTAGAAAGGCAGGAAGCATGAAGAGTGCTGGAGGATTTGGAGTACAAGTTGCTTTTCCTGAAGGATGCAATTTAAAAAACAGCTTTAATGATGATCTTTACACAGTAATGATGGCTTTGAAACTGGCTTGTTTTCTTAACCAATTCAAATGCAGAATGTTGCTCCAGGGTACATGTTTTCCTGACCATCTCCTTTTTTGACCATGAGAGTACAATCAGATTAAAGGGCAGTTTATTTCCAGGACTGATGAAAAACAGTGTGCTGATGGAGGATTCTAACACAGGGCTCAAAAAATGGGCAAACCTGCTTGCTGAACGAAGCAATGTGTTACTTCACAGCTTATCTTGCCATTCAGCTCTTATTACTCAAAATGAAGTGCATCTCCTAGTCCCCGATTGCCATTATTACAATGCCAGCAGCAACTGAATTTATTGGGGAGAAAATTTAGTTCAACCTCTGGTGCCCTTTTAAACAGATTCTGTATGTGGTAGTGATCTTTGCCTCTTCATTTTACGGGGTCCTTTTAAAAGAAAACTTTTCTTCTGTTGTGCCATTCAAGGACATGATAGGCTTAATTTTAAATTCGCAGCAGATATAACCTTTGAAATATCAACAGGCAAGTTAAGTCTTTAATCTGTTTCATGAGTCTAAGAATATTTTTTACCTATGTATGTATATATGAGGCAAAAGCACACAAACACATAGATGTAAGAAAAGGCAAAGTTGTACAAAATACTCTTCACCTATTTTATACATGCAAAAAAAAAAAAAAAGGCTTAGGAGTGAGACTGGAAATAGCTAAAGGGCTAGAAACAACTACAAGGTTTTCTGTAGTCTCTACTCAGCCAAACCTCTCTTGTTTTGAGTTCTGTGGCAAAATAAAATGTGGAAACCTGATTTGCAGCTTTGTTTGTAGATAGCTGTATACTTCTCTGTCTATGAAATCTTTTGATTTTATTCCTGACCTCAGTTTTGAATATACATATGTCGGTTCCACTCGGTCATCTTAAACATGCATGTGTTGTTATATTCATTTCATTAATGAATGCATATTCTCATATACATTTCTATTTGAAAATGAACTCCATTAATTGTTGCTGCATGTGATTCATGAGGAGAGGCATAATATGTAGTGTCTCCTTTGTTAGAACTGTTATTGCCTTTCATATCCAGAAATGGGTGGAAGGGGAAAAGTCAGACCACAGGACATCACTGCATGTGACTCCTTATCTGGTGTGGGTGGGATGGCAGTAGGCTCAGAATTTTATTTGCCAGAGACCCAGATAAAATATTCTGAGGGAATGACATGTAAGTCCAGTGACATAAAATTCCAGTGAGGTAGAGATAACTATGTTGTATTCATTCTAAGCTTTCCCAAAATATCAATATGTACAGGTCTGTAATTAGGTCCCCAACTGTGCCTGTTTTCAGCTCCTTCCATTTCCTACCAGGAGGTCTGTCTCTGTGAATGCATGGGACAAGAGAAACCTAGTCCAAATTAGAGCAGGTTGGCAAAACTTCCAACAAAAGAGTTTTCTCTGATGAAGAATATCTTAATTCCTGTGAAATTTCAGTGAAGCAATAATCTGGGTTTTTGTCAGGTAGGCTGCTTAGGAGACCAGGTCTTCTAGGTCTGTTCTTGCCAACAGCTTCATCGTGATTTATTCTGAGGCTAAGAATCCCAAACAATTAAACAGTGAAGTTAGAAGTACAGAACTCTTTTAGCTAAGTGTATAGGGTTGACTCCAGATGGCAGATAAGCCCTTCCCTAGTAGGACAGGGGAGAGAATCAGAAAACAGAAATATGAAAACTTGAGAGTAAAGATAGATTAATAGGAGAAGGGAGAAGAGAGGGGGAAAAAAGCAAGTGATGGAAAAGCATTTTCTCACTACCAGCTGACTGATACTCTGTCTCTGAGCAAAGGCTACTCTGGAAAAACTCCCACCAAGTTTTATTGCTGAATATAACATTATATAGACTCTCTGGCCAGCTGGGGAGAGCTGTCCCAGCTGTGTTCCCTCACAACCTTTTGCCCAGCCCCAGCCTACTGGCCTTTGGTGGGGTAGCTGGAGAGAGAGCCTTGACACAATGCAAGTGCTGTTCAGCAGCAGCCAAAACACTGATGTGCCAACAGCACTTTTGGTCACAAATCTAAAACACAGCTCTGTATGGGCTGCTCTAAAGAAAATTAACTCCACCCAATGAGCCCTGTACAATAAGATTTGTAATAAGTGTTTGGCCTTGAATTCCACAAAGCCAATGCCCTTTCAATTACAACTCTTTTCTAACAAAGACAGAGTGTTTTTGCTAACATCCTGAATTCCTAGGAAAATACTAGGATGTTACATAAAAACACTTCTGCTAATCTGCCAAGGAAGTGGTGATTGCTTGAAAACACTGATGGCTTCATATTTACAAATGACTTTTTCCTTAGTTATAACTTCTCCTTCTCATGCATGTTTGCCAAAGAAGAGAGAAGTTAGGAAAACATTCATATATTTACAGCTTTTAGATTTAGATGTTGTATGCTATTTGCTATTTTCTGTCTGCCTGTATTTCCAAATCCCTTTTTTGCATATTGTTGAGGTTTGACACTGGCCAAACAACAGGTACACACGAAAGCTGCTCACTCACTGTCCCCTTCTACAGCTGGGCAGAGGAGAGAAAAATTTAAACTAAGGGTTCATGAGCTGAGCTAACGGCTGTGAGAAAAACACTCCCAGGGCAAAACAGGTTCAACTTAGACGTACAAAAATGAGTTTATTACTAACAATATCAGAGGAGGATAATGAGAAGTAAAATAAGCCTTTAAAAACACATTTTCTTCCCCTAACACCTCCTTCCTTCCCACCAACACAGGGAGACAGGGCATAGGGGTTTGGTTCAGTTCATCACCTGAGGTTTTCTGCTGCTGCTCAGGGAGAGGAGTCTTTCCCTTGTGAGGCTGTGGGGTCCTTCCCATAGCAGACAACTCTCCATGAACCTCTCGGACATGGAACTGCTCTCACAAGCGGCAGACAAACTGCACCTGCTGCAAAGGTGAAATCCCCCCCACGGGCACACAGTCCTCCCAAAACTGCTGTGGGTGGGTCACTCTTACACAGGGTGCAGTCCTCCAAGGACAGGCTGCTCCAGCCTGGAAGCAGGGCCCTCTTTCCCCACTGGGTCACAGCCTCCTCCAGCCATCCACCCACTCCAGTGGGGGCAGCCCCCCACAGGCTGTGGGTGGATCTCTGCATCCTCTGTAGGTAAATAAACTGGGCAGGAGATCAGCTCCTTTTAATTTATCTTTATTGAGAAGATTCAGCTCGGGGTGGGGCTCGGAGGATTCTGGAATCCTGCTGCTGCTCCCGATTACAACAGTCCAAAGCAGGAGGAATTCAGCTCTGCTCAGCAGCACAGCTGGGTCACCTATGCTCGCGGGAAAACCCAAAGGTGGACTCAATCTTATACTGGTTCGGAGTCTAGGCTGGTCTCAATCCAGTTCTCTTGAAGTTACGGCAACCCCCTCCCCACCCTTATAGCTCGTTAGAGCCCAGTTATCTTTTCTCCTTTGTGGTGTGTTATTAGTTTCTTTGAATACCGGGTAGGTTCGGATTTTTGGGGGGTTTTTCCCTCTCCAATTGTCACCCATCGTTCCTCGCGCCGTTCATTTGCGTGGCCGCGCTTGGCGGCTGGTGGTGAAACACTTCTATTCTATTTCCCAATACATCCGGTCCCTGCCAGGCCGCGTGCTGTCCCTGCTGCTCCCGAGGCGCTCGGCGCCACCAGCCACGGCCGCCGCTGTTTGCCACCACGCTGGCTGGCGTCGCTCCGGCCATCCGCCGCTGCTCTGCCACTTCTCCGCCTGGTTGTGCTGNGTTGTGCTGTGCCAGCCCCTCATGGCCGCTCCACCATGCCGCGCGCTGGGCAGCGCCATGTGGTCCCTCCTGCCGTCTCAGCCATGTTGCTGCTGCCGCTGCCCGCGCTGCTCCCATCTGGGGATCAGGCAGCCGTGCTGCTGCCAGCGCTCCGTCACCCGCTGTGAGGGATTTTGGCTTGCCCTGGCCCCGTGCGCCCTGGAACCGTGCACACAGCACTGGCACCGCGGCCCCCTCGGTCCGGCTCTGCCCGGCTTGGGCTGTCCCAGCTCTGGCCCTGGTACCATACCCTGGGGCTGCCTGCCATGCGGCCAGCCCGGCTCGGTTCCCTGCCGGCCCCGAGGGAGCCGGCTCCGCCACGGCGTGGGGTCCTGGGTCGGCTTCCTGGCATCAGAGCCTGCAGGACTGTTTATTTCCGACAGTAATGGTGGGAAAAAAGAGGGTGAGCTGTACAAAAACTGGAATTACATTAACAACTAATATAAACAAATACAGGGTGATTTTACAATTACTGAGGAGGAGAAAAAAAGAAAAAAACCTCAGAATCTTTATTCATAACAGTACCCCCTTTCTCTCTTTGATCAGGCTTTAGCCTGCATTAACTTATGATTTAAGATTACAATTTTTGTAACTTTTGATATGGTGTATATACATGTTTCTTTGGGCCATATTATTCCTCTTTCATGTTGTCCATTTGTTTTTATCAATCCGTTTCTGTTTGCTCAGTGCTTGGAGCAAAGCTAAGTATTTCCTACAGCGGCAGTCCCCAAGCAGGCGTTGCTTATAAGAAGCTGTGTTTCTCGTATGCCAGTAAACCTTCCTGTCTTCTGACAGGTGCTAAATTGGCATTCGGGTTGGTATGAATTCTCAAGAAAGACTTAAGTTTC
This sequence comes from Phainopepla nitens, assembly GCA_013400175.1. Taxonomy (NCBI): domain Eukaryota; kingdom Metazoa; phylum Chordata; class Aves; order Passeriformes; family Bombycillidae; genus Phainopepla; species Phainopepla nitens. Next base: position 355,095 of record VXBQ01000190.1, read on the forward strand.
TCTCTGTCATAGAGAGGGTGGTACAAACATCCTCTTCACTCCCTAGAGTGTTACCTATGAATAGGATTAACACTATTCCTCTCAAGAGTCCAGTATGAGCCATTTCCTTTGACCTCACCTGGCCTTGCCTCTTGGGGATCAAGGAGACTTGCTGGACGTATATCTAGGTCTTTGTCTTAGATACCCCTTCCCTGTATTCCCGCTTCCCTACCAATTTAGTTACCGGAGAATGCTCTGTAGGAAATTC
>VXBQ01000191.1:0-24863 GCA_013400175.1 Phainopepla nitens
CAGGAAAAATTTCATCATTTAACTCCATTTTTTTCCCAAGCAGCACAGTTAACTCAGGACAAAATTGGGTTTATTAGGATTATAATGCTTGTGAGCTTTGCTGGTTTTTCCTTTCAAGGTTGTGTTTGAGAAACTCCCGAATCTCAGGATGCAAACCCCCATCACTTTTTAAAGGATTTTATTCATTCATTTCTCGTTGAATCTCCCCATTCTGGGTGTTTTGCTGCTGCAATGTGGACAGCAAGACTCAAATCCAGCAGATCCCACATTGCCCAGAACATCCTGAGCTGGAAGGGATCCACAGGGTCATGGATCCAGCTCACTCAGGCCCTGGGGTGTTCTCAGCCCATCCAGGCCCTGGGGTGTTCTCAGCTTGACCATGTTCCAGTAGGAGCTGGATTTTAGCTGGAAAACCGTCCTGTTGTGAGGGGAAAAGCAGGAATGCACCACAACTTCAGGTGCTTCATAGAATCCCAGATTATCCTGAGTGGAAGGGACCCACAGGATCATGGATTCCAGCTCCAGGCCCTGCCCAGACCCCCAACAGCCCCAGCCTGGCATCCCTGGAGCGCTGCCCAAAGGCTCCTGGAGCTCTGGCAGCCTCGGGGCCGTGCCCATTCCCTGGGGAGCCTGGGCAGTGCCAGCAGCCTCTGGGGGAAGAACCTTTCCCTGAGCTCCAGCCTGAGCCTGCCCTGGCACAATTTCCATTCCATTTATCCCATTTCTGTGGGAAGCCAGGAGATGTGAACTCAGTGGATTGTTCAATATCTAAATTAGTTGCAACCACATAATTTTGCTTTTCTGTCGATATTTCCAGGTTCTCTGTCAGAGAATTCTCTTTTGTTTTTTATCTAAGAGGAGCTTAAATTGGCTTTTTTAGGTTCAGTTAATTGAATTCATCTGTAATCACAGGAGTGGAATGGATCAGACTCTAAAATTTCTCCTCCACCAGGATTTCTGCTGCTCTTTCCCCATTTTCCCAACAAACACAGGCTGCTGATTCATAGATGAAAGTATTTGTTGTTCCATCAGCGATTATTTTCAGGAGTCTTTGCCTTTCATCCCTGTGGGTGGTCCAGAAATTCCTGCTTGTCCTCAGGAACTTCCCAGACCTCCTTCTCCAGGTGTGCCCCGGGAAATGAAGAGGTTTGTGTGGGGTTCCAGCACTGAAGTCCCACTTTGGGGAGCATCCCTTGGACGTTCCTGAAGGGCAGGGCTGAGCTTCCAGGGATCCCTGAGCAAGAGGAGCCCTTCCTCCCTCCAAGGGAAGGGGTTCAAGCACTGAAATCCCACTTTTGGAGGCATTTCCTGGGCATTCCTGAAGGGAATTTCCCTGGACCCCTGTGGAAGAGGAGCCCTTCATGTTCAGGGCAGGTCCTTCCAGCACCCATGGCTAGATTTGTTGGGAATCTGTTGGGAATCTGTTGGGAATCTGTTGGGCCCAAATGAGTTCCAGAAATATCTCAGGGAAAGTGTGAAAGGAATGCAGGGAATGCTGGAAATTGGAATGCTGGAATCTGTGGAATTGCTCCGGGCTCTCTGCAGTCTCAGCCTCATCTCCCGAGGTGTGGGGTGGGGCAGGGGTGACCTCCCTGTCCCTGGGGTTGCTGTGTCCTCAGAGCCCTGGAGATCCCAATCTCAGCTGTCCCTGGTTGTGTCACATCCAGCTCTTCCCTCTAAGTTCTTCCCAGCTGGAAAACCTCTGCCTTGCTGGGAATGTGTTCCTGGGAGAGAGAACTCTCCTGCCTGCAATCTCTGATCTTTGTTAACTAACCCTGCAAACACCAGCAGGAATTTCTTGCTTTCCCAATCAACCCCCAGAGACTCCTCTGTGCTCCCAGGTTTTCCTGTTCCCATCCCAAGCCCTGGCTGGGGTGGGACTGACCTGAGCAGTTTTTCCTCAGAAGAAAATCTCTCTTTTCCTCAGAGCGCGATTTCCCGTGGACCCTGTGGCTGGAGCTGCCCTCTCCTGCTTTTCCTGCGCTCCTCACAGGGCATCAGGAGGGCTGGCAGGGGTTTTTTGGGATGCTGGAGCACAGATGGCCTCCTCGGAGCTGCTCTCCCCAGGCCTGGTGGCTGCTGCTGCTGCCCATCTGCTCGCCTTTGTCCTTCCCGAAATAGCTCTTCCTGAGGGATGCCAGGAACCAGTGCTTCCAGCCTGGATTTGGGACCCTGGGCCTGATTCTCCAAAGCCTCTGTGGGATTTGCCCCTCCTGGAAGTGCTCCTGAGGCACCACAGCCCCTGTGCTGCTGCTCATGGGCTCCCCTTTGTCCTTCCAGAAACAGCAGTTCCTGGGGCGTGCAAAGAAGCAGCCTCTTCCAGCCTGGATTTGGGATTCTGGACTGAATTCTCCAAACCCTCTGCAGGATTTGCCCCTCCTGGAGGTGCTTCTGAGGCACCCCAGCCCCTGTGCTGCTGCTCCTGAGCTCTCCTTTGTCCTTCCCAAAACAGCAATTCCTGAGGGAGCCAGGAACCAGCCCACCCTGCCCCCTCCAGCCTGGATTTGGGATTCTGGACTGAATTATGGTGGCTGTGCTCAGCTGGGACTGGGCTCTGTCTCCAGGCAGCACTGACACAACCAGGGGACACAGCCTCGAGCTGCACCAAGGCAAATCTAGGTTGGATATTGGGAAGAAGTTCTTCATTGAAAGGGTGATCAAGTGCTGNCCAATCCCAGCCTGGGATTTGCCCCTCCCAGAGGCGTTCCCAAAGCACCCCAGCCCCTGTGCTGCTGCTCCTGAGCTCCCCTTTGTCCTTCCAGAAACAGTAGTTCCTGGGGCATGCAAAGAAGCAGCCTCTTCCAGCCTGGATTTGGGATTCTGGACTGAATTATCCAATCCCAACCTGGGATTTGCCCCTCCCAGAGGNGTGGCACTGGGTGCCAGGGTTTAGGTGAGGAGTTGGGCACGGCTTGGACTCGATGATCTTGAAGGTCTCTCCAAACCTGGGCATTCTGGGATTCTGTGAATTATCCAATCCCAACCTGGGATTTGCCCCTCCCAGAGGCGTTCCCAAAGCACCCCAGCCCCTGTGCTGCTGCTCCTGAGCTCTCCTTTGTCCTTCCCAAAACAGCAATTCCTGAGGGAGCCAGGAACCAGCCCACCCTGCCCCTTCCAGCCTGGATTTGGGATTCTGGACTGAATTCTCCAAACCCTCTGCAGGATTTGCCCCTCCTGGAGGTGCTTCTGAGGCACCCCAGCCCCTGTGCTGCTGCTCAGAGTGGAGCTCCCCTGATCCCACCGGGAATGATAGCAAAAATCCTCTTCCTGATGTTTTTCCATGTGGATTTTGCTCCTCTCCCAAGCTGACAAACATTTCTGCTGCCTCCTGCATCCCTCAGGGCTGAGTGAGGTCCTGTGCTGCACCTTTGATATTCCAGTTTACCCCATGGAAATGAGCTCCTCCTCAACTGGACTGGCTCCTTTCCTGCCATATTTCTCAGCTGATTTTTGGGATGATTTTTGTTTCCCAGCTGGTTTTTGGGATTATTTTTGTTTCCCAGCTGGTTTCTGGGATGATTTTTGTCTCTCATCACCCCTGGGGCTGCTCAAAGGTGTCTTTGGAGGCTGAAATCCCTGCCCGTGTCTGGGAGAGGAAAGCCAGGAGGGTTTTCCCAATGGATAATGATGATTTCCCACGAATTCTGACACTTGGATATGCTCTCCCTGTGTGTAACACAAGCTCTGGGCCAGCCCTGTGTTTTCCTTTTCCTTTTTCCCCTTTCCCTCTTCCCTTTGTTTGTGTTCTGCTTGATTGGGTGCTCACACCCCGCTTGGTTCTCTTTGGCTGCTCCTTCTGAATAAGGAATTTTTTTCCAAGGAACTTGTGACTCAGGGTTCCTCAGGTAAAATCTCTGCTTTCCTCCTTTGGAAAGCCTGGTTTGAACTCTAAAAATCGATAAAAAAAGGCTCTGTGTGCTGAGGGGGGACAGTGGAAAGGCCTGGTAGTCACAGGAATAGTTCTGCTGATCTTAAATTTATTTCCATAAAAATGCTGAGTAAATAATTAGAAGTTAAAAGATTTAAAACTTTGATTTAAAGATTTAAAATCTAAGTTTAAAGATAAGGAATTCAAATGGATACAGCCGGTGGCTTCTAGATATCAGAAATATCTCAATAGGAAAGAATATTTCTGGAGTTAAGGAGTTCCTGCTGACAGGGAGCGGATTTTCCCTGCTAGAACTCGAATTAATGCTGGTTTGGGAGGCAGATCCCACTTTTGTGTGACGGCATCGCCTCGCCCACCTCGCTGGGAGGGACCCTGGAGCTCCCTCACGGCCCTGCCTGGTGTTCCAGGCTGTTTCCCAGGGCGTGGCCTTCTCCAGCTTCCTGGAGTTTGTGATTTCAGGCTAAGCAGGACACAGTGGTCCTTGTTCAACAAAACCTCTCGTGTGCGGTGCATCCAGGCAGGGTCTGGGAAAGGGACTGGGAGGGAAGGTTCTGCCTGCTCAGAGGAGATCCTGGCAGCAGGAGATGCTGGATTTCCCAGCTGGGAAAAACTTGGGTTATCAGTGAAACAGCCACAATCTCTTTGGAGGCTTTTATTTTTTTTGTTTTAGTTGGTTTGATCTGGTTTGGTTTTCTTTGCTTGTTTGTTTAAGTTGGTTTTTTTTTTTGATTTTTTAAAATTTGGTGTGGTTTGGTTGGTTTGTTTTGGTTTAGGTTTAGTTTTGTTATTGTTTTGGTTTGGGGTTTTTTGTTTGTTTGTTTGTTTGTTTGAGTTTTCATAATTTTAAAAAAAATTGGTTTGGTTTTTTGGTTGGTTTTTGGGTTTGGTTTTTTCATTTGGTTTGCTGTTTGTTTTTTTTTTTTTTTTTGCCCTGGTTTGGTTTGGTTTTTTTGTTAATTTGGAGATTTTTTAGGCTGGTTTGGTTTGGTTTCATCTGATTTGGTTTGGTTTTTTGGTTAATTTGGGGATTTTTAGGTTGGTTTGGTTTGGTCTGGTTTGGTTTGTCTTTTTGGTTCATTTGTAGATTTTTTAGGTTTTTTGGGGGATTTTATTTGGTTTTGGTGTTTGTTTTTGGTTTTTTTTGGTTTTTTTTTTAATCTAGAATTAATATCTTAGTGAAATCGGTAGATGAATTTTCCTATGTCTCAGTCATTGCCTTTCTCTCAGCTGGAAGGCAAAGCAAGACTTGTTGGGATGTTTGCTCATCCACGTGGGAGATGGAGACACCCAGGGAGGAGATGATGGTGATGATGATGGTGATGATGGTGATGGTGATGATGATGGTGATGATGATGGTGATGATGATGTTGATGATGATGTTGATGATGATGGTGGTGATGGTGATGATGATGGCGATGATGATGATGATGATGGTGATGATGGTNGTGGTGATGGTGGTGGTGATGATGATGATGATGATGATGATGATGATGATGATGATGATGATGATGGTGGTGATGGTGATGATGATGATGATGATGAAGGGGCTGGATGAAGAGGAGGATCAGCCTTGTCCTGGGGGTTGGAGAGAGCTGCTGGAGCAGGAGGGCAGCTGGCAGAGCTCGTCCTTCTCCCGTGCTGGATGCGCAGTATGTTTGGAGCCCTTGAGCTGTTCAGGCCTTCACCGGTGGAACAACGCCCCAGAAAGAAACTTAAATTCCCTTCCCCCAAGAGCAAAGGCAAACCGAGGTTTGGTTTTGATGGTATCAAAGGTTTTTCCAACATCGTTCATTCTGTGGTTCCGTGGGAAGGGAATTTAGGTTTTTTTCCAGGCGTTGTTCCACCAGGTGAAGGCTGCTGAGCTGAACACCTCAACAGAACCACCCAGAGCTTCCTCCTGCATTCCTCTCCTTGCCTGGGCTCTCAGGAGGAGGAAGTTGGAACAGGGCATGAGGAAAATGTGATAAGATCAGGTGCTGATAGGAAACATTTCACTGGACATGAGGTAGATGTGGAACAATCAGATGCTGATGGAGATCAGGTGCTGATGGGGAACATTTCACTGGACATGAGGAAAATGTGGTGAGATCAGGTGCTGATGAGAACATTTCACTGGACACCAGGCAGATGTGATAGGATCAGGTGCTGATGAGAACATTTCACTGGACACCAGGTAGATGTGGTATGATCAGGTGCTGATGCAGAACACCTCACGTGGCAGGTGCTGGGCTGGAGTTTGGACTGGTGGAGGTTGGCAGGTCCTGCTTGGGGAAGAACAACTCCTGCCCCAGCTGGAGCAGCTCTGTGGAGAAGGATCTGGGGGTTCTGATGGACAATGAGCTGTCCCTGAGCCAGCAGAGCGTCCTGGGGACAGGAGGAGCCCTGGGGAGCATCAGGAAGAGCAGTCCTAGCAGGTCAGGGAAGGATCCTGACCTTGTGCCCAGCCCTCGTGTCACCCAAACTGCAGGGAAAACAAAAACTCTCCAACATTTTCAGTGTTGGAGAGTCGGGGCATTGCTTTATTCTGGCCAGGATGTGCCACAGAAATCATTTCATCTGCTGGGTTGTGCAGGGAAAATCATCCCATCCCACATGAATTTTACTGGGTTTTCCCCATGTTTTATCCAGTCAAAACCCAGAGAAATTCATTGGTCCCAAGCTACGTAGTTCTTTGCATTTGGTTTCCTGTTGGTTGTCGATCCAAATTTATTGATCTTAATTAGGTTCTCATTCTCAGTTCTCTTATTGAACTTTGCCCAGACCAGGGATCTCTGACCATGCCAGGGGTGGTGCTTGGACCTGATGGTCGTTAATGGTCGATAATGATCATTAATGGTCATTAATGGTCATTATCTTTTGGGTACTGCTTGTTTCCTATTGGTCATTGATCCCAATTAATTGATCTTAATTAGGTTCTCATTCTCAGTTNTGGGTTGTGCAGGGAAAATCATCCCATCCCACATGAATTTTACTGGGTTTTCCCCATGTTTTATCCAGTCAAAACCCAGAGAAATTCATTGGTTCAGTGCCATTGGTCCCAAGCTACGTAGTTCTTTGCATTTGGTTTCCTGTTGGTTGTCGATCCAAATTTATTGATCTTAATTAGGTTAATTAGGTTCTCATTCTTGGTTCTCTTATTGATCTTTTCCCAGACCAGGGATCTCTGACCATGCCAGGGGTGGTGCTTGGACCTGATGGTCGTTAATGGTCGATAATGATCATTAATGGTCATTAATGGTCATTTATCTTTTGGGTACTGCTTGTTTCCTATTGGTCATTGATCCCAATTAATTGATCTTAATTAGGTTCTCATTCTCAGTTCTCTTATTGAACTTTGCCCAGACCAGGGATCTCTGACCATGCCAGGGGTAGTATTTGGAACTCATGGTCTTTAATGGTCATTAATGATCATTAATGGCCGTTAATGGTCATTATCTTTTGAGTACTGTTGGTTTCTTATTGGTCATTGATGCCAATTAATTGATGTTAATTAGGTTCTCATTCTCAGTTCTCTCATTGATCTTTGCCCAGACCAGGAGTCTGTGACCATGCCAGGGGTGGTGCTTGGAGCTGATGGTCGTTAATGGTAATTAAGGATCATTAATGGTTGGTAATGGTCGCTAATGGTCATTAATGGTCATTTATCTTTTGGGTACTGCTTGTTTCCTATTGGTCATTGATCCCAATTAATTGATCTTAATTAGGTTCTCATTCTCAGTTCTCTTATTGAACTTTGCCCAGACCAGGGATCTCTGACCATGCCAGGGGTAGTATTTGGAACTCATGGTCTTTAATGGTCATTAATGATCATTAATGGCCGTTAATGGTCATTATCTTTTGAGTACTGTTGGTTTCTTATTGGTCATTGATGCCAATTAATTGATGTTAATTAGGTTCTCATTCTCAGTTCTCTCATTGATCTTTGCCCAGACCAGGGATCTCTGACCATGCCAGGGGTAGTATTTGGAACTCATGGTCTTTAATGGTCATTAATGGTCGTTATCTTTTGGGTATTTTCTGTGCTACCCCCAGTTTGCTGAACCAGGCCTCGAGTGGTGGAACAGTCCCCAAAAAAGAAACTTCAATTCCAAGGTGAACAAAACCCCTGACTAAAGTTATATTAAAAAATCAAATTTGGTGTCTTTTCCAACAAGCCCAGGTGACCAATGGGGTCACTTCCAGGCTGACCCATCCTGGGATTCTGGGATCCATCCACAACTCAAAATCCCTGTTTGTACAGGAGAAAAGGGAGGGAAATACTGGCTGAAATCCTGTGCTAATCCCAGGAAAAGCTGATGAGGGCATTCCCAGCTCCCTTGCTCCTCTTGCTCCAATCAATCTTTAATCCATAAATTCTCCAACTAAACTGGGGAAAAAAACAGAGTTAAAAATTCTTTCCAACTTACTAATTCTAAAGGGGTATTTCCTACTCTTTAAATGAGAAAAAATACCTCTGAGCAAACACAAAAATAAGAGGGGAAATTCCCCCAGAAGCAGGCTCATCCCACCTGTTCCCTCTGGGATTTCATCCCTCTGCAGTCCCAATGGGAGCAGGTAACAGCAGTGGGGAGAAGGGGATAGACAAGGAAAATCTGACTTCAGAGAATTCCAATTTCAAACCTCGATAGGAAGAAAAGAAAAAAACAAAAAGCAAAAAAACTCCCACAAACAAACAAACAAAACCCCCCAAACAACTAAAAAAAACCACCCAAAATCCAAACAAACAAACAAGAAATCAAACCACCAAAAAAAACCAAAAAAATCAACAACAACAAAAAAATCCCTCAAAAAATCCCCCAAATTAAACAGAAAATCCAAAAGGCATTAAATATTCCAAATTAATTCCATATGTGTGGCCTTTCCCCCCTAAATTTTGCAGGAAAAAGAGACTTTAGTGACTGTCCCAGTCTGAAGGTCATTTTCCAGCATGGGCAAATCTGGATTTTTCATCCCCCCAAAAGGTCTGAAGGCACCAATCCCACAGGGAAAAGGACCTGCAGCCCTTCTCAGACACTCCCCCCGAGCTTTAGGAGCAGGAGGGGGTTTTATTTGGGATTTCCTCCCTATTTTTTAAACCAGCAGGCCAAGAGGCATCTCCATTTCATCCCGAACACTGTCTGTTTGTTTGGAGAATTTTGGGGAGGCTCAAAGTCCAAAGTTTTCTTTGGATCCGGCCTGGAGGATCTGGCTTTGGTTGATTTCCACTGAAATGGAGCTTCCTCCTCTTTTCTTAAATTCATCCCCAGCTCTGCTGAGCCATGAAGTTGAAACAAACTGGAATAACAGAAAAATAAATAATTCTGGTTTGATGCATTCCTTGATTTATTTTTGTTCCCACCAAGGCAGGAATGTGGGGGGTGAAATCTGATGAAATTCCAAGTGCAGTTGGATAAAACCAGGAGGTTTTTGGGATGTTCCTTGAGATGCTGGATTTGTGTTTTTAGGGTCATTTTCCAGGGTTTTGGGAGAGGTTTCTTCCAGCCCTGTCTCCACGTTCCCTGCACAGGGATGTGGGATGAGCCTGGAATAATTCATTCACTGGGGTCCTATTTCTGGGCAGAATTTTGGGAAAAATCGGGGTGCCTGGACAAGGGAATTTTTTACCAGAGGTTTTTCTTGAGGACTCCAAATCTTGAAATTTTGAATTAGGGACGTCCTGTAACATCTTGGAATAACAATCCGCTGCTTTTAAACGTGAAAACCCTTTGAATTGTCCCTTTTTGGGTAATTTTTCTGGGCTGCTCTCACAATTCCTCACTCCACATCTAACCCAGGTGCTGCTGGTGTAATTTATCCATCAGGAATTAGAGCTGTTCTGCAGAATCTTGGAATACCTGGATGCAAACAGCTCCTTTTAAACTGAAAACCCTTTGAAATGTCCATTTTTTGATCATTTTTTGGGGCTGCTCTCCCTCTGTGGATGCAAAGAGCTATTTAAAAATGTGAAAACCCTTTGAAAAGTCCATTTTTGGGTCATTTTTCTGGGCTGCTCTCACAATTCCTCACTCAGTGGCTAACCCAGGTGCTGCTGGTGTCATTTATCCACAAGGAATTAGGGCTGTCCAGCAGAATCTTGGAATACCTGGAAGAAAACACCTCCTTTTAAAGGGAACACCCTGGGAAAAGTCCATTTTTTGGTCTTTTTTTTTCATGTTCTCACAATTCCTCACTCTGTGGATGCAAACAGCTACTTTAAAATGTGAAAACCCTCAGAAAAGTCCCTTTCTGGGTCATTTTTCAGGGCTGCTCTCTGGATTTTTCACCCTATGGATGCAAACTCCTCCTTTTAAACTGAAACCCCTTTAAATGTCCATTTTTTGGTGTTTTATTTTTTTCCTGTGTTTACAATCCCTCACTCCATGTGTAGCTCAGGTGCTGCTGGTGTTTTTCACTCCATTTATTCCACCGGGAGCGGCTCTCCTGGGGCCTCAGGCAGGGCTCCAGCTCCAGGCATTTGGAGCCGGAGCTTTTCCTGCGCCCGTCTGACGCTCCCGGCATGGCCCCGGCACCCCCCTGCCAGCCCCAGCTGCCCCTGGAGCTCACATCCATATGGGCAGGGAAAAAAGATCCCCTTGGACCCAGATCCGTGCTGGAATTTGCTCGGAGCATCGCCTCCCCTCCTGTCCTTAGGGAAAGAACGGCAGATTTTTACTTGGTTTTACCTTTTTTGGCCACTCTGCTCTTGCTTTTGCGGGAGTAAAACCAGGGATGAAGTTAAAGGGGAGTGCTGGAGGTTGGGATATTTCGATGTTTGATCAGTGCTGATTTTTCTACTTGAGATGTCGTTTTCTTGGGAGCAGCCCTTGGAGGAGCAGCTCTTTCCCAGCTCTGCTGCCCGTGGGATTTTCCTCTCCAACCTCATCAGTTCCTGGGGCTGTCACACGAGGGACCGTGGGGACACCTCTGCCTCTTGATTTTGCTTCTTTCCCTATGAATTCCCTCTGATCCCGATCTCTGCCTCCACTCCAGCAGGCTCTGGACACTCCCTGCCCACCCTGCCAATAAATACTCGATTTTTGCTCTTTTAAACCCATTTCCTCTGGGTTCTCTGGTGAGAGTTCCTGCCTCACAACTCCATGTGGGAATGAGCTGCACTTCCTGGAGCTCTGCTGTGGCTCCATGGAGAACTTTTCCAGAAAGCCCTGTGTCTGAATTTTGTGTTTAATGGGGGAGTTTTGTACTTTTTTTTCCCTGACTTTTGCCCTAAATGCCTCCCACACTGCACTTTAGGTAATGAGGGACTATTTTGGATCCCATCCTAATTCCTTGATTGGAATTAGCTCTTATCTGCTTGGCACTAATCAGGGAACAGATCCGGGGGGGGGTTCAAATTGCTGGGGGGGGTTGAAATTGCTGGGGCAGGTTGGATGAGAGGAGAGCCCTGGCTAAAGAGATCTCAGCCCCTAAAAGAATTCCCACAAATTTTGGCTGAGAGATCTCAGCCCCCAAAAGAATTCCCATGAATTTTCCAGGGCTGGGATGATCCCAGCAGGCCCCTGAGCCCTGCAGCTCCTCCAGAGCTTTGGTGTTGTCCCAAATTCCAAAGCCAAGCCCCCAAATTCTTCAGAAAAGGATTGAAAAGGTTTAATAATGAAATATTTGGATGCTTGGTGTTAATAATGAAATATTTGAATAATTTGTGTTAATAATGAAATATTTTGATATTTGGTGTGGGTGGGGGTGTCAGGGGCTGGACCTGGCCATGGCTTAATTAACTCTTTCCCAATTAACCCTTTCCCAATGCTGTTGGAAAGTGATTTTTGATGATTGAGGGATTTATTTCTTATTTAGGGTTTTATTTCAGTGTTTTACTTTATCTGTGCTTAGTGGTGCTTCTTTTAATCCAGAGTTTAGCAAAACAATACAGATTTTTAATGGTGTTTCTCCTACTGGAACAACACTCCAGGAATATTTCTGCTGACTTCTTTTCTTTATGGAATCATGGAATGGTTTGGGTTGGGAGAGACCTAAAAATCTTCATGATCCCATCCCACCCCTGCCATGGCCAGGGACATCTTCCACCACCCCCGTGTGCTCCAATCCCCATCCAGCCTGATCTTGGCACTTCCAGGGTTGGGATATTCCATATTTCATATTTTTTATTTATTTTAAGGCACTCTCTGCATGAGTTTTTGAAGAGTTTTGGGCCCTCTGTGAAGAACTTGTCCCTTGAACATTAATTTGCTTTTCTTCTACAATCCCTGATCCCTCCTTGCTCACTGCTCCACACATTAAAATCTTTCAAAACCAGGACAAGATTCTCCCAAAAATCTAAAACCAAGTCCAAATAGATGCTTAAAATTCCAGGGAAGTCTTTTGGGCTGCACACCCCCTGAGCTCCTCCAAACCACATGCTATTTTCCCACTTCTAATAAATATTAATTACATATTTATGCTGTTTTCCTGTTCCCATCTGGTGAATTTTGGGGTGACGGATTTTTTTTTTTTCCTCCAGCCTTGTGGGAATTGTGCTCTAGCCGTTTTGACTTTCAAATCTGGCTTTGCCTGTGTTGATCCCTTTACATTTTATTTATAGCCCAAAGTCCTTCCTTGGAGCTCAGACATTGTCTGAGAGGCAGGGCCTGTTCCAGGAGCAGCTCTCCCACATTCCCCCATCACTGGAACACAGGGCCCAGGAAATATTCCTCTGCCTGTGCTGAGGGGCTCTGACCCTCAGGAGAGCTCTGCTTTTAACCTCCCACCATGGAGAGGCTCCCAAGCCTTTGGGATGAATTGGATTCTCTGGGAGGATGTGAAATAGATGCAAGTGTCGTTTGCCACAGGGTGAAAAACTCAGAGTTTTGGGTTTTTAGTGTGGTGGTGGATAGAAGACAAGATGCAGGATTTGGGGCAGTGGCTCAGCTTCTCCTTCTCTTCCATGTCCCCCATTTCCTGCAGTGTTGGTGGCACAGAGTGATTGGACAGCAAAGTCCCCAGTGCAGGTGCTGCGTGGACGACAAATAATCAGTGATTGGTGGTAAAGCAGAAATAAAGCACGTTCTGGCAGTTAATTGGATAAAATATCACTAAAAGGCCTTGAAACCAGAGGCCTGGTGACTTCCAGTGCCTTTCTTCCTGCTGTGTCAGTCTGGTGTGCTGAGGAGCTCACTGCAATGTGGATAAGAAATAACAAATAACGAATGTGAAGAGCGAATCCTGGCAGTCCCATCTGCCTCATTTAATCCCAGCACAGAATTGTCGGGGTTACCCAGGAAAGCCATGAGACCCCATCCTCCTTTTCCCTCTCCCTGCTGGGGATAACAGGCTTGGGAAGGAGCTGGATCTGCTCTGAACCCTTAAATCTGATTTAAATCACTTCATGGAAATGGCACTTGGGCATTTGCCAGGCATTGGGAATCTCCAGTAGAGTTTGATTTGACAAATTCACCTCCAGGAAGTTTTATTGGAATTTGCTCCCAAGCTCTGTGGATCTGGTGAGGCCAGCCTGGGCTGTGGATCCCCAACACTCAGAACCTGAGCACCCTCAAATCCTGTTCTTTGGCTTCTGAAAATCAGGGCTTGTGTTTTTATTCTTGGGCCGGTTCTGTGCCTTGGGTTGGGTACAGAAAGGCAGAATTTGGTTCAGAACATTTTTCATTGTTATAAAAATGTGCTCAAGAAAGGTTGAAACTCTTTCCTCCCTTCCAATCCTGGTGGTTTTTGGCTCCTGAAAATCAGGATTTGTGTCTTTTTTGGGCTGGTTTTGTGTTTTGGTTTGGGTGCAGAAAGGCAGAATTTGGCTCAGGGCGTTTTTCACTGCTACAAAAATCTGGTCAGGAGAGATTGAAATTCTTTTCTCCCTTCAAATCCTGGCAGGTTTTGGTTTCTGAAAATCAGGATATTTGCCTTTACTCCAGGACAGGTTTTGTGACTTCTTATCTTGGTGCAGAAAGACAGAATTGGGCTCAGAGAATTTTTCACTGGTACAAAAATTTGCTCAAGGAAGATTGAAACTCTTTTCTCCCTTCAAATCCTGGTGGTTTTGTCCTCTAAAAATCAGGGTTTGTGTCTTTACTCTTGGGCTGGTTTTGTGGCTTCTTATTTTGGGTGCAGAAAGGCAGAATTTGGGTCAGAGAAATTTTCACTGGTACAAAAATGTGGTCAAGAAAGATTTAAACTATTTTCTTCTTCCAAATGCTAATGGTCTTTGGCTTTTGGAAAATGAGGACTCGTGCCTTTTTTGGGCTGTTTTTGTGGCTTCTTTTGGGTGCAGAAAGGCAGAATTNGGGCTCCCAGCCCCAATGTCCAGCCTGGCCTTGGGCACTGCCACGGATCCAGGGGCAGCCACAGCTGCTCTGGGAATTGCAGCCCAGCCCCTGCCCACCCTGCCAGGGAACAATTCCTGCCCAAGATGCCATCCAGCCCTGCCCTCTGGCACTGGGAAGCCATTCCGTGGCTGCTGTCCCTGCAGGCCTTGTCCCCAGTCCCTCTGCAGCTCTCCTGGAGCCCCTTCAGGCCCTGCCAGGGGCTCTGAGCTCTCCCTGCAGCTTCTCCTCTCCAGGGGAGCACCCCCAGTTCTCCCAAGAGAATTTCTCCCATCCTTTATCAGCTCAATGGCTTCCTCTGGCCTTGTCCAACAGTTCCAAGTCCTCCTGGTGCTGGGGACACCAGAGCTGTTCCCAACATTCCAGGTGGGCTCTCACAGAGCCTCTCCCTCAACCTGCTTTGAACTCCAAGCACAAATCAACTTTCTGGTAGAGAAGTTCCATCTTTTTTGTGAAATCTTCCAATTTTCTGACTTCTGGATCTTAAAAAATCCTTGGATTTCAGGAGGGCAGCACCTGGAGGCCGTGGGGACTTTCTCGATTCCACCCCCCAGTTTGTATTGGAGGGTGGATTCCCCATCCTACTGACACCCGGTGTGCTCTCATTACCTTGCACTTGGCATAAAATCAGAATAAATAAAATGGAATAAAACACCTCCATGTTTATTTAGAAGGCTCCAGAGTGCTCCTTCTGGGAGCTGTGACTGCGATTTGGCACGGCAGGAAAACAGGAGAAAGGCTGGATGAGGCCTGGCCTGATGCTTATCTGCCAAATGGATGCCCTGGAAATCTTTCTTTCCACCTGTATCCTGGTTTTTTGGGATGATGCAGCAATGCAGCCCCAGAGCTTTTTGCTGGCTGGCTGGAAAGCCCCGAGTCTGGAGACTTTTGAGGGGAGCCAAAAACTCCAACCACTGCATCCCAATCCCAGCCCAACAGCACTGCCAGAATTTTGGGACCGTGCCGGGATTTATCTCCGTTCCTGCCCCTCCCGGCCCTCCTGGCTGCTCCTCAGCAAATATTTCTGTGCCTCCAGTCCTTGGGTTTCCAGGTAGTTTGAGGTGAAGCTTGATGAAGTGCTGGTAATTAAAATGCAAAGGGGTTGGTGCCTTCCAGGTAAACCTGAAACCCTCAGATGACTTTGCCGATCGTGTCTGATTTGGCCTGAAAATTCTGGGGCTGGATTCTTTATCCTTGTGCAACTCCTCCCAAGCTAGATGAGGAGCAGGGAATATTCCATGTCCCTGTCCTTGCTAGAGGGGGAGAATACAGCTCAGACACTTCCCAAAGGCCTCAGGTACCTCGTGGAAGCACAGAAAAATCATCTCCTTCACCAGGAAAGCTGTTGTGTGGGAAGAAGACTATTTTAGAGGCTTTGTAGAGCTTTCCACTGGAAATTTGCTGTTGTTCTCCCTCATTTCCACTGCCAAGTCTCTCCAGAGGGTGTGGGTACTGAGAATTTCCTTAAATCCTAATGCTGAGATAAAGCTGAGTTTCTGAACCTGCTCAGGAGCAAAATATATTGAAAAAGATATTTTATTGATAAATAACTGCCAGGGTACCACATCTGCTCTGCCTTTTTTCCCTCTGTTTTTAAGTCATGGCCCATCCTCAACTCCGCCTTTGAAAATTTCAGATTTCACCAAGCAGGAGGAGAGATAAATCCAGGGATTTTTGGTAGCACTGCTGCTACCAGTGGAGATTTCCTCCCATCCATGCCTGATGACAGGAATTTGACCTTGGAACAGCAAACCCAGCAGTGACAGCTTGGGCTGGGGGTGGTCCTGAAAGCAGAGATGAGTTTGATGCCCTGGAGAGGGAGGAGGTGGAAGGGGAGGTGCTGGAAGTGCCAGCAGCCCAGGATTGGATGTCAGGATAGAATTTTGTCAAGGACAGAAGCTGGGGAGCAGCTGGGGGCACTGTGCAGGGTGTGGATGTGGGGAAGGCTGTGCCTTTGGGGTGTCTGTCTTGGTTTGAGAGACAGGTGTCTGCTAGGAAAGGCAGGAGCCTCCCTTGGAATGGAAAGTGTAAACCCCTCCCTCCAAATTATCATAATTTTGAAATTAAAGGGCTCTCAGGTGAAGATGTGAGGATAGGAATAACAGTTCTTCACTAGTATGTATAAATAAAATAAAATAAACCAACAACCAATAAACTACAACTTAATAGGAAAATGAGAATGAGATGCAGTATTACAAAAAACCTGTCAGAGTTAGAACAGAACCTGAGCCCCTGTCAGTCAGGGTGCTGGGAACAGCCCAGTTTGAATGGTGGCTGCAGTCCTGCACTGACAGAGGGTTCTGCTGCAGCAGAGATCCTGGAGAAGGGGGGAGTTTTCCTCCCACGGTCCAGGGGTGATGGAGAAGGGTCTGGTCTCTCCTCTGGGAATGCAGTGCCAAAGGCTGCTCCTCTGGGAATGCAGTGGCTAAGGCCGCCTGTGCTGTTCCAGGGCTCAGATTGTATCCATGTAGGAATGCTTGGCTCCTCCCCTGGGCGGAGCATCTCCCAATGGGATGATGTCATTTACCAGCCATGGGTGGGCCCTCGGTTGCCCATTAAGCAGAAATGGCTCCTGGAGGGAGTTACCTGTGAGCCATGGGCAGGCATTGATGGGCCATGAATAGGAGATGGTGTGGGGGAGGAGGCACGGAAAACACTGCCCCTCCTGGATCAACAGCCCAGGAGGATGGGGATGGAATCCATACTGGTGATTGATGGAATCCATACTGGTGATGGAGTCCATACTGGTGATGATGGAATCCATACTGGTGATTGATGGAATCCATACTTTGAGCACATCTTACACTGTAACCCAGGACTGTGTCACAGGGGGAAATGAGCCAGAATTCTCTGTCTGGGATGGGGGTTCCTGGGGAATCTGAGAATCAGCTCCGAGGTGGCAGTTCCAGATCCCAGCATGGCGGTTCTGGGGATGGAACTGAGGACAAATGAGGCACAGAGCACCAGTGATGCTTTTCCTGTCCAGAACTGTCTCCCTGGCCTTGTAGGAAGGAGGTTGGAAAGACAGATCTGTGGGGTTCCTTTCTGGCATCCTGAGAGATCCGGGAAGGCCAAGATCAAATGAAAACAAAAGCAAAAAATGAACAAATTCTGCTGATCTCATTGATTTTAATCAAATTATGAACAAGGCCAAGGCACTGCCACTTCCAGAGCTTCTTAGTTTTGTGTATCTGAGGCTGCACAATTTTCTCTTTGCTGGTTGAGGGTTGGCTACAGGTTTTCCCAGTGAAATTGTTCCTTCAGTGGCCATACAGAGACAGAAAACTGGGATGAGGAAATGATGGAATTATAAACTCATAAACATGAAAAGTTAGGCCAAGGTTATTGTTTTATGATCACTCCTGAGTGTTGGCAGCTCTCAGGGGGTCCCTTCAGCTGCTTTTTGGGGTGCTCTGAAGGGAATTTGTGGCTCCTGCCTGGATCACTGGCCCTGCTGGACCCACCCTTGTCCTGGCAAGGGCAAAGGTGAGACTGCAAAGTGCTGAGATTTATTTCAGATATTAAAAACGGGAATTAGTGTGATTTTTACTTTATTTTTAATTAATGCTTTCTCTGCCAAGCCTCTGTATCCACCTCACTGATAATCCCTGCTCCAGCCACTCAGGGATGGAATGTGGTGCTCTTCCCTTGGGAGTCTCTGCTGTGTATGAAAGTGCTGAAATTTGGGGATTTTCTACTGCTCTCCCCTCTCCCAGGACTTTCCTCCCCCTCTGTCACTTGCAGATATTTTGTACATCACCCGAATGACTGTGGGGTCACTTATGAGCTTCTTTTTCTCCACTGGAGAACCTCAGGAAGTTGCTCCTCAGGTCCAGCTCCTTGGCACCGCTCTGAGTTCATATTGTGGGATAAAACAAATGGCCTGGGTGGCCGTGGGTCCCCTCAGGGATTCAGGAATCGGCCCCGGGAGCCTCCAACTCCACGTGAAAATCAGCTAGAGGCCAGAGGGCCTCTGGGAGAAGGAGAAGGAAGAGAAAAACAGGGAAAAGAGAATGAGAGGAGGGATTGTCCTGCTCTGCTCAAGGCTGGTGCAGCCTCACCTCCAGTGCTGGGGGCACTTTTGGGTGCCTCAGTGTGAGAAGGATCTAAAGATGCTGGAGAGAGACCAAAGGTGGGACGTGGAGAGGGTGAAGGGTCAGGAGGGGCCACAGGAGGGGACAGCTGAGGGCATCTGGAGTGTCCAGCTGGAGCAGAACACCCTGAGGGCAGAGCTCAGGGATATGCAGCTCCTCCCAAGGGGCAGCTCCCATCTCTGCTCCCTGGGACAGGGACAGCAGCCAGGGCACGGCTGGAGCTGGGCCAGGGCAGGCTCAGGCTGGAGCTCAGGGAAAGGTTCTTCCCCCAGAGGCTGCTGGCACTGCCCAGGCTCCCCAGGGAATGGGCACGGCCCCGAGGCTGCCAGAGCTCCAGGAGCCTTTGGGCAGCGCTCCAGGGATGCCAGGGTGGGGCTGTTGGGGCAGTGCAGGAGCTGGATCAGTGATCCTGTGGGAGCTGGAATCCATGATCCTGTGGGAGCTGGAATCCTTGATCCTGTGGGAGCTGGAATCCATGATCCTGTGGGTCCCTCCAGCTCAGAATATTCCATGAGAGATCCAACAAACCCCATCCAAGCAGCTCCTGCTGTCCCCGGGGCTCTTGGGGACATCTCCCAGTGTCCCTCCTTGGGCCCAGCAAAGCCCTCCCTGCAGTTTCCCTGTGGCCATGGGGGCAGGGAGGGGACTCTGGGGTCACCTGTGTGACCAGGCTGGCTCAGCTGAGCTGGGCCATTCCATCAGCTCCGTGCCAGGCTGGGCACAGTGGGATTTTCCTCCCCCAGCGCAGGGACTGGGCCATGCAGAAGGAATTCATTGCTCAATGAACATCAGAGCTACCCAGAGCTGCCACTCTGCTTTTTTCTTTTTTTTTTTTTCTGAAGAATACCACTATCTTCTTCCTTTTCCGCTCTTTTTTTTTTTATTATTCAAATGAGTATCTTGCACACAGAAAAAAAAACCCCAAAAATCATCTGAGTTTCAGCTGTGCCTCCGAATGATGTCAGTTGTGAACTTCCCCTCTCGCTCACCACATCCTGGTGGGGTTTTCTGTGTCGGGCAGGAGTCAAACCCTTCTGGCAGGAGGTAAATTTAGCTGAGCACCCACTCGTGATGAAAGGCGTGGGCCGAGCGGCCGCCCTCGGGGGCGTCAAAAACTTCTAATTATAGCAGGGCCGGCTTCCTCTGCTCTGCCGTTCTCGCCATCGTGTGAAAATCGTCCTTCTGCTCCATGTCTGTCCTGAAACAGGAGCTGGGCGATGCTGAAATTGCATCCTGGCCCCGCTGCCCCTGTGGGAGGCGGCCCAGGGGAGGGCACGGGACAGGGCAGGGGACAGGGCAGGGGACAGGGCAAGGGACAAGAGCAGGGGACAGGGTAGGTGACTAGGTGACAGGGCAGGGGACAAGGGCAGGTGACAGGGGCAGCCTTTGTTTGGCTCTGTGAGCACGGCAGGGATTTTCTGCAGAAACGTTTCCAGTGGCCCTTCGGAAGCTGGTTCCATTCTCCTCCTGTGGGCTGGGGAACAAGAGGAGGTTAAAGTGCACCGGGAGCGGCTGAAGTTGAATCACTGCATTTCCATCTCCCATGGAATCCTCCCTTAGAAAGGCGGCAGGCATCGCCCGGCCGCTCTCGGGCGCGTTTTTTGAGGGTTTGGGTTTTTGAGGGTTTGGATTTTTTGCGGGTTTGGGTTTTTTGCGGGTTTGGGTTTTTTGCGGGAAGTGAAAGGCTGCCAGATCAGGGTCCTGCGGTGCTGTGTCTGTGCCCTGCAGGGGAGGGGACAAGCCCCAGGTGAGGTGGCACCTGGGCTCCATCCCTGCAGGGGATGCACCAGGCTGGGATTTTCCTGCTGCAGGCCTGGGCTGAGCTCAGCTGGGCTGAGCTGGGAATGCAGAACTGGGATTTAATCTCCGCCTGGGCCATTCACTCTTGAGCTGATGATCCATGGGGGACCTGTCCAGTATTCTGTAAAATATTCTGCAAAATATTCCATAAAATATTCTGTAAAATATTTCGTAAAATATTCTGTACAATATTCCATAAAATATTTGCTAAAATATTTTTTGAGTTAGGTGTTATGAGTTTTTAGAGGGTTTATTATTTTAGGGTTTTGTTTAGCAATTCCCAATGGCAGAAAACAAATGGGGATGGCATTTGAGGCAGTGTTGGAAGTAGGAAAAGTTTTATTAATAACAAAAATAATAAATTAAAAGCTGTGCTATAGGTAAGGAGATCCTTGTCGTTGCTAAAACACCCTAAAAATGTCATGAGGTTCCTTTGTTGAATGGTTTTAGTAGTGATTGTTTAGGTGGGACTTTTGGCCTTGGTCTAACTAGATAGTTTTAGGTCTGAGGTGAAGTCTAGAAGGTTCTATGAGGTGTCCTGTATTAGCATATATCCAAATTGGGAAAGAAAGTTCTGGCTTTTCACCTTCTAAGGAAGACAAAGAGAACTCAAATCCTTTCTTCATTTGGCCACCCCGCCATTAAAAGGTGCATTACAACAAATATTCCATAAAATACTCTGTACAATATTCCGTAAAATATTCCATAAAATATTCTGTGGAATCACTTGGGTAGAGCCTGGCTGGCTGCAAAGGAAATTTCCATTGTGAGGAGAGCTAAAAAAGGCATTTTTAGGGGCTGCTGCTCCACCAGCCCTCCCAAGGGGGGCACAGCAGTCCTGAGCTGTGTCCTGTGTCCACCCCAGCGGTGGCCCTGGATTCTGGGAGGCCTTCCCTGTCCCAGTGTCCTTGTGCCCGCGGCTGCTGCAGCTGGGAAGAGCTGGAGCTTCGTGGGGTGCAAAAAGAGGAGGGATTTGGGCTTTTCCCAAACAAACACCTGTGAGAATTGCCCCAAACTGGGTGCCAGGTGCTGTCACAGATTATCCCATGAAAAGGGAGGCGTTTCCAGAATTGATCCCGTGGCAGGCAGGGCATGGCTCTGGCCCGCAGATAACATTCCCAGCTGTGATTTATCCCCTGTTCCCATCTCTGATGTTGTGGGTGCTGCCCAGGGGGTGATGGATCTGGTTTATCCCCTGTTCCCAGAGGCACAAGTAGCTCCAGCTCCTGAGGCTGGAATTCCTGAGGCTGGAATTCCAGAGGGTGGAATTCCAGAGGTTCTGGTGAAGTTTTCAAAGCCGGAGGCAGCAGGAGGAAGCTCCTGGGCTGGGATTCCCGAGGCGCTGTCCTGGGGTGTCCCCATGTCCCCAAGGCCCCTCTGGAGCAGGAACACCCTCAGAAGGGGATCCTGGCAGGGCTGGGGGCCAGGGCAGGGATGGGGCTGAATTCCTGGGATGGTTTTGTCTCTGGGAAGATTGATTCCATCCCAGCACATCCCAGGACAGCGAGGAGTTGGGATTGCTGTGGGCAGTGGAGCTCCCTGGGATCTGCAGGAGCTTTTCCCCAGAGACAGCTGGCATTGAAGGGTGGGTTTGATGATCCTGGAGGATTTTCCAGCCTTAATTCCATGATTTTGTGCTGTGGGGGTTCCTGTGGGTGCAGCTGCCAACAGCTTGGATCTGTTACTCAACAGCACCCTGCATTTCCCAGGAACATTTTGGGTGGATTTCCGCAAATCCAGGGAAATGCTGATTTATTTTTCCCCAAATCCAGGGAAATGCTGATTTATTGTTCCCCAAATCCAGGGAAATGCTGATTTATTGATATAATGATGATGCTTTAGGATTTTGCTTTGCTGTGGAAGCCTCTGCCCTGAACCCAAGGTGGGGAAGGATTGCTCAGGGTGACTTTTCCAAAAGTGAGGGATCCTCCTGGATCAGTCCCAGCAGGGAAGGGGAAAGATTCCCCTCACCCTGCTCCAAAGCTGATGGAACAAAGTCAGGGCTGGAATGATCTCTTCCCTTTCCCCTGGCTTAGCTTGGGATATTTTCTGGGAACAAACATCTCCCTGCCATGGGAATGACCTCATTTGCAGAAAATGTCTGTAGACTGTGAAAATCATGGGATTCCGACACTGCTGCTCCTGTACTGAGGTGCCAAACCTCGAGGCAGCAAAAAACATCTCAGCTTGGACATCGATGCCTCTCCCGTGCGTGCAGAACGCTTGGAATTCTTGGAATTCTGTTTTTCCACATCTCCGGGGCAGCGGTGGGAGCTGGGAGCAGGTTTGGGATGCTCTGGGTGAAATCATCCAGCTGTTCCCTGCTGTTCTCTGAATCAGCTGTTCCTCATCATTCCCTCCAGGAATTGCTGATAATTTTTTCCAGGAATTGCTCGGGGAAAGCAGCAGGGATGGTTAGGAAATCACCGAGTCCTCCAAGACCTCCAAGGTCCTCGAGTCCAACTTCAAAACAGGGAGATTGTGGTTACACCTCAGTGCCAGATGAATAACAGGGAATAATTCCTCTATTTCATGGTGTAGGGCAAATGTGGGGCTGGATTTGGGGATCTTAGGGGTCTTTTCCAACTTTAGGGAAAGGATTTTTTAGGATTAAACGATCATTCCCCTCTAATGAACTCTGGTGTGTGCAGAGATCACCCTGACCTCCACAGGCCACAGGTGGGGAGGGTTCCTGATGTCCAGCCATCACCAGCACTGCCCCAAGCACCCTAAAATCCTCCTTAAATCTGCCTTAAATCACCCTAAAATCCCCCTAGGATCACCCTAAAATCACCCTAAAATCCCCCTAGGATCACCCTAAAATCGCCCTAAAATGCCCCTAAAATCCCCCTAAAATCACCCTAAGCCATGTCCCCGAGTGTCACACCCAGATCTTTCCTGAATGCTTCCAGGGATGGGGATTCCACCACCTCCCCTCAATGTCTGAGAAATCCTGCAGGGAAAACCCCAATTCTGATATTTAATGGGAACCTCTGGGGACTGAACTTGCTGAAAACACTTTTTGAGGGTGACAGAATCAGAAATACCAAGGCTGGAAAAGATTTTTAGGATCCCCAAGTCCAACTCTCAACCCATGTTCACCTTATACCTCTAAATAAAATTATTCTTTAAAAAATGAATAAAATGAAAAAAAAATGAAATTAAATTCATTCATCTGGCATTGAGGTGGAACCACAATATCCCTCTTTTGGAGCATTATAAGGAAACAACTCCCCATAAAAATCTTAATTTCAGGGCTGTAAAAAAACCCCAACCCTCATGTTGTTTGTTCTTCTGCTGTTTCATGGATCACCTGAGGCAGAAACTGACATAAAATACCTCAGGTTGTAATAAATGTGCACAGAATCACGAGATCTGCTGGGAAAACCCCTCTGAATTTCACCAGGGCTTGGTTTTATTCAGCCTTCCGGGGCTCCTCGAGGTCAAGAGGAAAGAGGAGGCACCTTTGCTCAGCCACCCATCAGGAGAGGAAGGGTTTGAGCAAAAGCCCAGCTTGGAGAGAAATTAATCAGGGACAGGGCAATAATTAGTGAGGGACAGAGCAATAATTAGTGAAGACTGGAGCAATAATTAAGCAGGGACAGAGCAAGAAGCAGCCAAGGCTCTTGAGGGCACTGGGAGGGGGTGCTGGGATTCCAGCACCAACCCAAACCTATGGAGTTCTTCCCCCAAAACTGGGCCCTGCAGGAGCTGCAGGGGGATGGGGAGAGAATTCCAGAGCTGCACCCAAAAACCTGGGTGAGAGAGCTGCCAAATCCCCCAGGGCAGGGCCCTGCTGCATTTCTGCCACTTCTGGGTTTTCAAAGGAATCAATTGAGGTTGCAGAGTCAGGGATTTGGATCAGCTTCTCAAAAAAAATCTGTGAGGGGAAACTCTCACTTGGATTTAGAGCTGATTTTTAAAGCTGCACCATTAGATGAGGAGGAGAAACTGGATTTCCTTTGTTTGATTTCAGTGTGTTAGTGCCATGGGTGGGGAGGGTTTGGGATGGCTCAGGGGGATTTAAACCAGCTCAGAGAAAACTTGGACAACTCAGCATCAAGCTCTGCACATCCCTGAAGGAAGGAAACAAAGGCAGTGGTTGAGGAAAAATCAGGATGGAAAACAATAATTGATATTTTGAAGCATTTGAGAATTGTGGCCCTGCTCTACCTGAGCTCACTGTCCTGAGCACCACCTTGAAGTGTCTCTTAGTGGCAGAGTCTCTGGCTGAAAAACTTTTAAGATTTACCTCTGAAAAAAGATGAGATGGGTTTTCACGAGCAAGGAGGGGACAAAAAAGGTGGTTTTGTAGGATAAATTAAGCAACAAGTGGTGAAGAGAAGCCAACCCGAGTTTCCTATTGAGGTTTTGCTGCAACAAAGGGACAAAGACAAAGCCTGAAAGGCTGAAAAAGCAAATTTAAAACAGGCAACTGATGCAAACTTGTCAAAGCTCTGCTCTAGGGGAACAGAAATTCCTCCCTGGGAGGGTGGGCAGGGGCTGGGCTGGAATTCCCAGAGCAGCTGTGGCTGCCCCTGGATCCCTGGCAGTGCCCAAGGCCAGGCTGGACATTGGGGCTGGGAGCCCCTGGGACAGTGGGAGGTGTCCCTGGGGCAGTGGGAGGTGTCCCTGCCATTGCAGGGGTGGCACTGGATGGGATTTCAGGTCCCTTACATCCCAAAGCAGTCAGGGATTCCATGAATTCCTTGGAGACACAGGCTGAGTTGTCATGGATTGTGTTCCTTTACAATAGGAGCAGCTCACGGATAATTAACATTAAAGGCTCAAGGGACTGTTCAAACTTGGACTCAC
>VXBQ01000191.1:30169-40392 GCA_013400175.1 Phainopepla nitens
GGGACAGACAGTGGGACAGACACTGGGGCAGGGCAGGGGACAGAGAGTGGGACAGACACAGAGACAGATACCAGGACAGACACCAGGACAGACACTGGGACAGACATGGGGACAGACACAGGGATAGACACAGGGACAGACAAGGGGACAGACACTGGGACAGACACTGGGACAGGGCAGGGGACAGACAGTGGGACAGACATAGTGACAGACACAGGGATAGACACAGGAACAGACACAGGGACAGACACAGGAACAGACACAGGGACAGACACGGGGACAGACACAGGGACAGACACAGGAACACACACAGGGACAGACACGGGGACAGACACAGGGACAGACACGGGGACAGACACGGCTGTCACCGGATGATCCAGCAGTGGACCCTGACAGGGAGAACTGCTCTGTTCGCTCTGCTCTGACACAAACCTGCTCGGGTTTATCCAAGCTTGGGGTGTTTTCTGGGAATCACGGAGTCACGGAATCAATCACTGAATCACAAAATCATGGAATCATGGAATCACAGGATCAGGGAGTGACAGGATCAGGGAATCAGGGAGTCATGGAATAACAGAATCACTGAATCATGGAATTACAGAATCATGGAATCACGGAATCACAGAATCACAGAATAATGGAATTATGGAATCACAGAATCATGGAATCCCAGAACCACAGATTCATGGAATCACAGATTCATAGACTCATAGCATCACAGAATCACAGGATCACAGGATCACAGAATCACAGGAATCATGCAATCATGGAATAACGGAATTACGGAACTGCAGAATCACAGAATCACAGAATTGCAGATTCATGGAATCATAGCATCACGGAATCACGGGATAACACAATCACGGAATCACAGAATCACGGGATAACACAATTACACAATCACAGGATCAGGGAATCACAGAATAACGGAATCACGGAATAACAGAATCACAGAATGAACTCAGTTGGAAGAGACCTTTAAGATCATGTCCAGCCTATGCATAACCCCTCCTCATCAGCCAAACCCTGGCACTGAGTGCCACGTCCAGGCTTTGTCAACCCTCCAGGGACAGTGCTGCACCCCCTCCCTGGGCAGCCATGCCAGTGCCCAATCACTCTTTCAGTGGAGAATTTGTTTCTAACATCAAACTTCCCTGGGTGCAGCTCAGGACTGTGGCCTCTCCCTCTGTCAGCTGTTGCCGGCTGGAGGAGTGACGGCCTCGCTGAGCTCACTCTGATCCTCCTGGGAGGGAATCCAGAGGTTCCAGCTGCAAAGCCGAGGATTTGTCACATCCCCACCACCTCCGAGGGGCTCTGAGGAGCAGGGCTTGGGGCAGGGTCACCCACAGGCACAGCAAACAGCTGTAGGACAGGGAAAAATGCATCGCTCAGTGCTGGGTTAATTCATAATTAACTCATAATTAAGTCATCCTGATGGCAGATGAAGATGCCTCAGGAGTGCCAGCAGGGAGGTGCAGCCCTGGGTGAAGCAGTAAGACACAAACCCGGCCTAATTAGGGCCGTTCGTCATCAGGCCTCACCTCGGCTGGTGGCTTGGAGGTTGTGGGGGTGGCCTGGCCCTAAACTGGGGGTGACCTGGCCCTACACCCTGTGGGTGACCTGGCCCTACACCCTGTGGGTGACCTGGCCCTAAACTGTGAGTGACCTGTCCCCAAACCCTGTGAGTGACCTGGCCCTAAACTGGGGGTGACCTATCCCTGAACTGTGAGTGATCTGGCCCTAAACCCTGTGGGTGACCTGGCTCTAAACTGTCCCTAAACCCTGTCAGTGACCTGTCCCTAAACTGTCCCGAAACCATGTGAGTGGCCTGTCCCTAAACCCTGGGAGTGACCTGTCCCTGAACTTAGGGTGATCTGTCCCTGACCTGTCCCTACACCCTGTGAGTGACCTGTCCCTAAACCCTGGGAGTGACCTGTCCCTAACTGTCCCTGAACTGTGAGTGACCTGTCCCTAAACCCCATGAGTGACCTGTCCCTGACCTGTCCCTAAACCCCGTGGGTGATGTGTCCCTAAGGTCCCAGGCTGAAATCTCACCTGCAGCAGGACCTGGCTGCTCAGGGATCCCTCCTCCATGCCCAGGGGCTCAACCAAAGATCAGGGGAATTGTAGGCCAAAAAAAAAAAAAAGGATTTCTCTGAGGAATTTGCCCAGCACAAGAGCTGTGAGTGAGAGCAGCTGGAGCTTCATCCCCTTCAGTTCGTGCAGAGCTACTTCTGTCTTGCCTCAACCTCCACAGGATATTTCATTTATTTATCTATTTATTTCTCTATTTATTTGTTCATTTCTTTATTTTTCACATAGGGTTTTTGTTGGTTTTGTTGTCCAAAAAGTGCCAGTGAAAAGCAAAACACAGAATGAGATTTTTCATCCTGGCTGGGCGTGGATTTGGGCTGATTCCCGTGGAGTGATGCAAATTTTAATGGTTAATTTTTAGAAATAGGCAGGAGATTTATCTCAGCTTCTCAGACATCTTTGAAACATTAAAACTATAGAAGAAAAAATACACAAAAAGTGAATATAGAAGCGATTGGGACCTGGGTTTTGTCTTTGCTGAGCGATACGACACCACAGAGAATGAGGCGCTGATTTTTATTTTTCCTTTTTTTCCCTTCACTTGTCCAGTCTGGGGGGTTTTTAGGAGCTTTCCCATCCCTCGGGACTCCCGGGATGCCGCAGGTTGGGAAGGCAGGGCAATAATTCCAACATCTGATCCCGCTGCAGCCCGGGCCCTTATCTGCTCCCAGAGTGTTTCCTCTGGCACGGGCCCGCAGGAAAATACTTTCTGGCACTGCTTTCGATTAGAGCCCGGAATAATCTCCCGGAGGAAGTGGCGGGAGGCCAATTGTTGAGCCAATTAAAACAATGGCTCGTCATTAACCTCTTCAGGGCCGCGGCCGGGGAATTCAGCCCAGAAAAGAAAAGTGTTTGAAAATCCAGAGGTTAAAACATCCTCGGGCTGTGGGTATCCCTTCGGCATCATTCCTAGAGAATTAGGATTTTTATTTTCCCTGTTTGTGGCCAAAATTAACTCTGAGCTGCCCGCAGAGGGTGTTCAGGCCGGATCTTTGCCATATATACATTTGGTCTTTTTTAAAAGAAGGAGCTATTTGTGACAATGGCGCTAAGTCTGTCGGGTTTTGTCTCTTTTTTTTTTTTTGTTATCCTCCCCCCTGGTCGAGCAGGCTGTGATTCCTGGGAGCGATATCTCACCGGGAATGAATGGCAGCAGGGAGACAAAGAGCTGGCTTTGTGCGCTGATGAATTAGGAGAGCATGTGGGTGGCTGCTGAGCAGCGCTCCCTTCCCACAGCCTCCTGCCACCCAGCTTTCCCGGTGTTTTCCTCTGGAAAAAAAAACGGGAATTGAGAGCAAATCAGGGGGCTCAGGGAGAAAATGCTCCCTCAGTAAATTAGGGTGACTCAGGTGGTGTTAAAGGCCTTGAAGGGAGCAGAACCTGGGCTGCAATTAATTTAATAAATTATTATGATCATCTCACAGCTTCTTCTGCTTTTGCTCACTGCTACATCCATGAAAAAACCCCTAGAGTTGTGGGTTTGCTGCAGGAAAGGATAAAGTTGGGGTTGGGTCGGTGATTCCCACCCATCCCCTCGTGTCCTCACCCTGCCTGAGCTCCCTCCTGGGCCGTCCCAGGTGTCCCTGGCAGGTGCCAGGTGTCTCCTGCCTGCAGGTGTCCCATGCCAGGTGTCCCGTGCCAGGTGTCCCCTGCCTGCAGTGGCACTTCCCGTGCAGGGCTGCACCTCAGGGGTCCAGCACACGAATCCTGCCAGGCGCTGGGACAGGGGCTCAACTGGAACAAAGCCCACTGATTTCTCAGAGATGAGCACATTTACAGGGAGGGTGATGTGGCTGTGCTCCTCTCCTGGCAGGCAGATTCCCCCCTTTCCCTCTCCCTGCCTTCCTCCCTGCTGGGCTGAAACCCCTCTTCCAAGCATTTCTTGGAGGTTAGAAGATGGGAAAGTCTAAACCTGGATCAGGAGCAGCATGGCCAGCAGGAGCAGGGAGGTCATTGCTCCCCTGTGCTCAGCACTGGTGAGGAGCCCCTCGAGTGCTGGGCCCAGTTCTGGCCCCTCAGTCTGGGGAGGACCTTGAGAGCCCTGAGCACGTCCAGAGGAGGCAGCGAGGCTGGAGAGGGGCTGGGAACACAAACCCTGTGAGGAACGGCTGAGGGAGCTGGGGCTGTGCAGCCTGGAGAAAAGGAGACTCAGGGCTGAGCTCAGCACTCTCTGCAGCTCCCTGCAGGGTGGCTGTGCTCAGCTGGGACTGGGCTCTGTCTCCAGGCAGCACTGACACAACCAGGGGACACAGCCTCGAGCTGCACCAAGGCAAATCTAGGTTGGATATTGGGAAGAAGTTCTTCATGGAAAGGGTGATCAAGTGCTGGAATGGCTGCCCAGGGAGGTGCTGGAGTCACCGTCCCTGGATGTGTTTAACAAAAGCCTGGATGTGGCACTGGGTGCCAGGGTTTAGGTGAGGAGTTGGGCACGGCTTGGACTCGATGATCTTGAAGGTCTCTCCCAACCTGGGCATTCTGGGATTCTGGGATTCTGTAAAACCTAACAAAACCTCACTTTTCTCCCATGTCCTGCTTTGAGCAGGATTTTCCTGAGGGCTGCAGCCCCTCCTTGGCTCTGGCCCTTCCTGAGGTTTTTCCTGCTCTTTTCTGTGAATAATTCAGAATCCCTGCTCCTCTGTGCCATGGAAATCCCCCGTGGTCTCCTCACTGTCCTGCCCACACCTGCTTCACTCCCTGAGCTGATTTTGGGGAAGCTGCCCCTTGGGATTTAGTTTTTGGAGGCCCTGCTTTCCCTGGGTTGTTTTTTTATCTTTGCTGTGTCCTCCAACAGCCAGGGATGGGTTGGGACAGGCACAGACCCCAGAGGAGGGATCCTGTGGGATTTCCCCCATTCCTTCACCTCCCAGGGCTCTTATTCCTTGCTCAGAGCCAGGAAAGAAACATCTGATTCGAGGGAGAGCAGAGCTCACTGCTCGCTCCTATTTTCTGTTTTCTGCTCGTATCCAGACACCAGCTCTGCACATCCAACCCCAAAAGTTGGGAATTTTCAGCCTCTCAGTCTCCCAGTCCCTCCCAGAGCCTGGGGATTGAGTGGTAGGGTGAGAGTTGGGGCTCTGGGGTTGGAGCTGCTGCTGGAATTGTAGCAAAAAGAGGCAGCAGAGCACCTTCAGCCAAAGGGAATTTTAACCCACAAGCCCCAGCCAGGGCACTTTACCTGATTTTGGGTTTTATTTGGGTTTTTCTGGGGGCCATTTCTATACCTGAGTATTACAGCCTGTGTGATAAAAGCTTAGAAATGGCGGAGAAGTTACAATACAGTGAATAAATCAATTAAACATTTATTTAATAACACATTTAATAGACATTTAATCACCAGGAGCACATGCTTGGAGGATTTACCTCTCCCTCTCTCCTGAGAATGGTCCAGACAGGGAAATCCCTCCTTGTAACCTATGCACGGAGCATCCAGATGTGCACACAAACTAATTCCTGTCATTTTTATCCCCAAAAATTCAACCTACAGGTGCATTTTGCACAACCAGAGCTCAGCAGCCTCGTTTCCCACCCTGGGAGTGCATTCCCAGAGTAGATCCAGATGTAGGAGAGCTCAAATGTGCCTGATCTGTGGGAAAAGAGTTTAAACCTGGCTTAAAACCCATCAAAACCTCGCTTTTCTCCCCCGTCCTGCTTTGAGCAGGATCTTCCTGGGGGCTGCAGCCCAAACCTGGCTCTGCTCTGGAGCTTCCTGAGGTTTTTTTCCTGCTTTCCCAGCCACTGGTGCTGTTTTCTGCGGAATAATTCTGAATCCCTGCTCCTCTCTGCCATGGAAATCGCTCGTGGCCTCCTCGCTGCAGAGCCAGGATCAAAAGAAAGAGAAAAAAATGCTTTGCTCCACTGGGATATTCTCCTGCCCCACTCCTGACAAGAAAGGGAGGGAGTTCAGCCAAAAATAATGAGCTTGGAGCAAGGGAACCAACCTGGCTGCTCATTTCACCTTTCCTCCTTGTGACCTCGTGTTCTGGAGCGATTTAATTGATGGTTCATGCAGATCCAAACCAATCTCTGGGTCCCCTTTTGCATAATTTTGCCAGAAAAAAATGAAATAAAAACCCACTGGCATGAATATTGGGTCAATTCAGAGAATACTGAGCAATGTGCTGGAGTTATCTCAGTTGTTATCTCATATTGTTTTTCTGATAGGGGAGATATTTTGGTCTGAAAATTCAACTGGAGCTTCATTCCCAAAAATGGAGCTCAGAAGAGTTAAGGGCAACAAGGGAAATTCAGAATTTGAGTGGTGAGGGTGGAAAATGAACCCACCCAACCCCCAGGTTTCCACCAGGAACTGTGTGGCACCAGGAAAACCTTGGTTTATGTTGTTTCTGAGGGATGGGGTGGGATGAGGGGTTTCAGGGATCCATAAAATCCCTTGGGAACTCTGCTCCCTCCTCCTGCAAAGGAGGCAGTGAGGGGTGGAGGGGCTGGAATGGTCACAGCAGGGTCAGAATCAGGGAATCACGGAATATCCCGAGCTGGAAGGCACCTCCAAGGACCATCCGTGCTTTTACATGGAATTACTGACAGCTTTTCCCTGACAGATTCTCCAGGAAAGAGAAAATGAATAAAGGAAGAGGATAAAACTTCTGCTGCACCTGCCTAGATCTGAATAAATTCTGTTTGCATTTTGCTGATAAGGGTTGAGTTGGAAAGGTGATAAAAGGGTTTGATAGAAAAGTTGTCTTTGGGGTTGGACACAGCTTGAAAATGTTCAGTGCAGATCTCATCAGCTCCAAACAATTCTCTAATGAAGCAACATCAGGCTGAGATGCAGGAGAGGGCAGAAAGAGGTGTTTGGGAAAGCCCAGATTTCACTGCAGATTCGGGGGGTTGCTCAGTGTAAATTGTGATTTTTGGTTCTCTGATTTTCCTCTCAGTGGCTCCCATACTGATAAAGGCAGCAATTCCTCAGCTCTGCCTGTCACTCTGACTTTATTACCTTTATCCTGCAGCAGATAGAATTCAGAGAAATTCTGTGCCCGAGGTGACACATTTCTGTCTGTTTGCAGCATGAGAGGAAACATTAAATCCCATATTTCAATCCCAGATTGGTGCCCTTCCTCTCCAGGGCCAGGCTGCTCTCTGAAGTTCCTGTTGGGTTTCCCTGGATGCTCCTTCCCTGAGCACTGTCTTGAGTGATAAATTAAAATTTAAAATTAAAACCTCCCGGGGCGTTTGGGTAAAGCCTCGTGTCTGAGGTGCAGCAGCACCCTGGGAACCCTGGGATTTCCACTGGATGGGTGGGAATGAGCTGCTCCCTGTCCTCTCCTCAGGGTGGCAGGTGCCACAGGGGTG
The DNA here is from genome assembly GCA_013400175.1 of Phainopepla nitens. Taxonomy (NCBI): domain Eukaryota; kingdom Metazoa; phylum Chordata; class Aves; order Passeriformes; family Bombycillidae; genus Phainopepla; species Phainopepla nitens. The sequence continues at coordinate 37,577 of VXBQ01000191.1, forward strand.
TCCCAAATCCTTTCACATCCCACGTGGCCAAGGGCCAGGAGAAAGTGGTGATTGATAGAATTCTCCTTGAGCCAGGTGTTCTGAGCTCTCAGAGGCTCTATCACCATTTGGGTTTTTCTCCTGCAATCCCCAGGGGTATAAAATAAGCGAGATTGGCGTCTAAGGCAGTGTTGGAAACAAAAAAGGTTTATTAACAAGGAAAATATCAAACTCTGCAGAGAAAAAGCCGTGCCAGAGGCAAGGAGGTCCTTGTCTCTGCTAAAACACCCCAAAAATGCCACCAGGTTCCTTTGTTCAGTGCTTTCAGCAGTGTCTGTCCAGGCAGGGCCTTTGGCACTCGACCAAGCAGACAGCCCCAGGTGTGAGGTGAAGTCCAGGGGCTCCTGTGAAGTGTCCTGCTTCAGAATGCATCCAACCTGGGAAAGAAAGTTCTGGCTTTTCACCCTTTAGGGGAGACAAAGAGAACCTCAAATCTCTTCCCAATCTGCCACACCTTCCTTGGGGGGTGCAGTGCTACAGTGATCCTGAGCATGGACAGAGCAGAATTTGGGAAGGGAGATCACGGAGTCATGGGGTGGTTTGGGATGGACGGGACCTCAAAGCCCTTTTGGAAAGCCCTCAAAAACCTTTTGGAAATTTCCACCCCCTACCGTGCTCAGGGTACTTCCTCTCTCCAGGGTGCTTGGAGCCACCAGGGACAGTGCCAGGGACAGGGCAGGGACATTGTCCAGCACAGTCCCGTGGGGATGTGACACCGTGGTGCTGAGGGGACATTTCTGACAGAAACTCTGACAGTTTGACCAAACCATGACCAAACTGGCTCTTTGAGGAGGATTCCAGGCAGGAGGAAAGGTGGGATCATGGACTGAGCCTGTTCTCCTGCCCACCCAGGACAGGTCTGGGGAAATCCTAGCTTAGGGAGGGCTCTGAGAGCAGCTGGGGCTGTTCTAGGTGCTCAGGGCTGGGCTGCTGCTCCACTTCTCCCACTCACCTGCCTCAGGTGAACCTGAGGCCAGAAATCCCCGGGGGAGCAGAGATGACCCAGCTGTGACCACTGGAGCCTCTGGAGAGCCTGAGGCTGCTCAGCCTCTCCCACTCACCTGGCTCAGGTGTCCCTGAGGCCAGAAATCCTTGGGGGAGCAGGGAAAAGCTGGATGACCCAGCTGTGACCACTGGAGCCTCTGGAGAGCCCAGGAGAGGTCAGAACCTGCCAGGAGCCTCTCGGGTGTTCTCAGCCCATCGTCCTTCCCTGGCCCTGCCAGGTGTCCCCAGGTTTTGTGGGAGACGGGAGGGACGTGGATGGTTTGTGACATCTGTGAATTTACCCCCTCAGGAAAAGGTGGAGCCTTTTTTAATTCTCTTGCCTCCCTGGTGGAGTAGAAGTGGTGGAAGGGCAGGGAGAGCCAAGGAGGTCGTGGAGGATGGAGAGACAGCTGGGACACGTGGAGGGGCGGGACAGTGTTGCAGTGCACCCCTCAATAATGGGCGGGCCAAATGAAGAAAGGATTTGAGTTTCTCTTTGACTGCCCTAAAAGGTAAAAAGCCAGAACTTTCTTTCCCACTTTAGATGTTTGCTAATACAGGACACCTCATAGAGCCTTCTGGGCTTCACCTTAGCCTTGGTCCTAGTTAGACCAATGCCAAAAGTCCAGCCTGGGCTATTGCTACAAAAGCACTGACCAAAGGAACCTGATGGCATTTTTGGGGTGTTTTAGCAGAGACAAGGACCTCCTTGCCTCTGGCATGGCCTTTTCTCTGTAGAGTTTGTAATTTTCCTTGTTAATAAACCTTTTTTGTTTCCAACACTGCCTTAGATTGCTATGCCACTTATTTTTTTGCCATTGGAGATTGCAGGACAAAATCCAAATGTGATAAACTCCCTGAGAGCTCAGAACACCTGGCTCGAGGAGTATTTTATCAGGAAAGAGCTCCAGAAGAGGAGAAGGAGCTGGGCAAGAGGAGAACCCAACCAGATTAAATCCTCTTTCATCACTTCTCATCTTTCTTGAGGAAAATACCCAATTTCCTGAGGTACTGAAGGAAAACTTACCCGGCGCCTTATGTTGTGCCCGTCCATTTATTCCCCTTAAAGGTTTTTCACTTGAGAAACCTTTCAGTAAAAGCAATCAAAAATTTCCAGAGTAGAAACTGAAGAAGTCGTTTTGTGGGGATTGTTTTATTGATTCTATCAATTTCCCTAAGAAAAACTGGATAATTTGTGGAGCATCTTTAATCTATTAATTTTCCTTCTCCACAAATGTTATTTTCTTCAATTAAAAAAAAAAATCTGTTTTTTTTTTTGCTTATATTCAGAACATAAAATTCTGTCTGCTCGTAATTCTGGGACTCTGGGAGGGAGCTGGATCTGCTGCTGGAGGTGGAGCAGGGTNACAGGAGGGAAGGCACAGACACTGTGGTGGGACTGAAGGCAAAGCCCCACACTGATTTAACCCAAATTTAAACAGTGAGAGGGCTGTGGGTGGTGAAGGTGGGCAAAATCAAAGTGAGCTGGGGTCATGNGGAGCAGGGTTTGGTGGCTGGGACAAAGAGGAAACCCAGCAAAGGCTGAGAGAATTCCTTCCCACTTGGAATGAGCCTGGAATTGAGAGCAGAGCTGCTCAGGCCCTGAAGTGCTTCTGCAGAGCAGGCAGGGCCAGGTTTTACTGCCTCTGGAAGAGCACACAGACACTTGGCAGGAGAGCCCAGAAAATCAGGAGGTAAATGCAAACTGCAGGTCCCGTGGTCAGATCCTGGGTTCTCTCCTTCTCCAAAACTCTAGGAAAAGTCTTTTAGTGTGGAAAAAAAAACATCACAAG
>VXBQ01000191.1:40428-59079 GCA_013400175.1 Phainopepla nitens
TCTGTCTGAGTCAAGGGGCTTCTGCAAGGATTGTGGTGCAGGAAATGTTTCCTTTGGTGCTCCTTGGATAGACCTGTAATTTTTGGAGTGCTGGAGGTTACAGAGGGGAAGGAGACCCAGAGCCCTCTCCCGGCACAGGCTGAAAGGACAGCTGGAAAAATGGGATAGCTGGGAAAATAAAACAGCTGGGATAATAAAACAGCTGGGAAAATAGCACAGGGATGGGGTGGGATGGGGTGGGANGTGATGAAGATGGGCAAACTCAAAGTGAGCTGGGGTCATGGCTCCTCCAGTGTGCCCCTGGCCAGCTCAGGGGTGGGGACAGCCCGCTCTGGGTGAGGGGAGCTGAGGGTGCTGCCAGCTGAGGATTGGCCCGAGCAGCTCAGCCAGGGCTGCAGGGGGGTGGGAGCAGGGCAGGAGGTGCCTGTGGAGTTCCCCTGGATCTCCTTCCCACTGGGAGCAGCAGCTCAAGGCACACAAAAGGGGTGATCTTATCCCCAAACCACGATCCCCAGTGCTCCCAGGGCAGCAGCTGAGCTCATTCCCACTTCAGGGACATCAAAAACTCAGCTTCAGGGGTGTGGGACTGGGCCCTGCTCTTCTCTCAACCCTCTTTTAGTGCTTTCCTGGGAATCTCACAGAGCATGGGGACGGCTCTGGGGCTGTGCTGGGCTCCAGGGGCATTTTTCACCTTGCTGTTTACAAAGCTTTGTGTGATCTCAGCGTTGTCCCTGGGATCTGCCTCTTCCCTGCCTTTTTCCATCTATGGGTGAGTCACTCGTGCCCTGGAAGCCTTGGGTCACCGTGGGGTGTCTGTGCTCTGTCCCACACCCGGCTGTCCCAGGATGTCACAGTCTGTGGTGCTGTGAGCATTGTGGGTCACTGGAGAATATCCCTGACCTGGCCTGGAGCAGGTTCTGTGTTCTACAAACACCCCCTGAGCTGGTGAGTGTTGTGTAATGGCTGAAATTCCAATTTTTGGCTGCATTTGTGCCTTGCCTATAAATCCCATGTTTATGGGTAAAGCCAAGGTTTAGCTCTCATCTGTGTAGGACGAGCTCTTCTGTGCCACCAGGGTGTAAATCTCCTTTAAAAGTAAAAAAAAATAGAATTACTGAGGTTGGGAGAGACCTTCAAGATCATCCAATCCAATCTTAACTGAATCCCAGCTAAACCCCGTCCTCAAGTGCCACATCCACAGATTTGTGACACTTCGGGGCTGGGCACTCCAAACGCCCCTGGGCAGCCCTTACCAAGGCCTGACCTCCCTTTCCATGGGGAAATTCCTGCTGCTGCCCACCCTGAGCCTGCCCTGGCCCAGCCTGAGGCCGTTCCCTCTCCTCCTGTCCCTGTTCCCTGGGAGCAGAGCCCGACCCCCCCGGCTGTCCCCTCCTGGCAGGGAGTTGTGCAGAGCCACAAGGTCCCCCCTGATCCCCCTTTTCTCCAGCCTGAGCCCCTTCCCAGCTCCCTCAGCCCCTCCTGGGGCTCCAGCCCCTTCCCAGCTCCGTTCCCTGCCCTGGACTCGCTCCAGCCCCTCCAGGTCCTTCCATGAACATTCCATTTGTCACAGATTTCAGATTCACTGCTGACTCCACCTGCACATCCCTGGCTCCACAGGAGCCTGCTGGTTTCAATATTCCCAATGCAGAGAGTGGATTTTTATTTTCTGTACCCAGAACAAACCCTCCCTCAGGGGGTTTGGAAGGTGTTCATAAATTCAGCTTTCCCATTCTGAGAACACCCCAGAGGATTTTGCTGTCTCCATTCCTGGAGAGCCCTCGCTGTTTGAGGGTTTCCAGCATTCCTGTGCCTGTGCAGAGCTGCAAAAACCTTGTCCAGTGCCGAGGTGGAAAGAGCTGGGAACAGAAGGATTGAGGCAGACGGGATCAGTCCTTCTCCAACCCCCACAGCCCCTCCTCCGGTGCAGGAGGAGGCTGGGAGGGAGGGGTGAGTGGTGTCATTTTTTCAGGGGTGACAGCCTCAGGTGCTTCCCAAAGAGATAAAAACCTTCCCCTCGTGCTCTCCTCACTTCCAGCATCCCAAACTGCTCCCGGTCCCCCTGCCTAGCTCTCAGCCAGGTCATTTCCAAGCCCAGAGGTCCTGGAAGATGTGAGGCAAATGGGTGCTTTGCCAAAAATAAAGGGACACGGAGAGAGGGATCCTCTCCCTGGGGCAGGGGCTGCTCCCTCCCCTGCCTCGGGCACTCTCTGCAGAGGAATTTGCTTTTTGCTGGTGCTGGAAGCAGCTGGAGGCTTTAGATGGAAGTGGAAAGGCTGAGCCCAACATCAGGACAAGGGAAATCATGGCTGGGGTGAAGGAAAATTCATATTGAGAGCACAGGAAGGTGAGAGCTGACTCGGGGCAGAAGATTTGGGTCTCAGGGAGTCAAACTCTGCAGCCAGAGCTGCCCTGGGGCACCAGGGCCGCACATTTTGGGTGTGAGGTGATGCCCGGGCCACGGCTGGGTGCTGGCACACCCTGGGCACTGCCAGGGGTGTTTTGTAGCCTAATTCAGGTGAAATCCCACCCGTTACAGACATTTGTGTGACATTTTTATCCCTCCAGATCCTACAGACGCCACTCAGTGCTCCTTTGGGGCATCATCTGTGCTGCCAGTTCCCATAACAACTTGTGAATTCAGCAGCTCAAAGCTGCTTTCTTTTTTTTTTTTTAAATTATTAAAAACAAAAAAAAAGGGAAAAAAAAAAAAAAAAGAAACCCAGCCCAAATTCTCTTGTCTTTTGTCAGCTCCTGAAGCACTTGCATCCCTGGCAGGCTGCCTCTTCTTTTCTCCTCCTCTTTTCCTTGTTTCCAGTGAAAAGGAGCCCGGGTTTACACTGAGAAGGGTCATTACCATTGTTTATAAAGAAAAAGGAATATTGCCTATCCAGCTTTACAGATACTGGGCCTTGGCAAACATTGAGATTGGGAAGAAGGGGAGATGAAAAGGTTTGGGTGTGCTGGGAGCTGATTTGGGTGATGGATTGGGCTCTCCAGCGTCTCCCTGACAGGTTTATTTAGAGCTTCTCTTTGCTCCGGCCTTCCCCAGGCGGTGCCACTCATTCCTGGCACTCCAAAGGAGTTAAAACCGAGTTTAAACGCGGCTCCTGACACGCAGGAAACGGGGGATAAATAGCAGCGATAAAACCCCCAGCCGGCAGCACCCCCGGGGCAGGGGCCGCTCCCTCCCCTGCCCTGGGGCGCTCTCTGCAGAGGAATTCGGTTTTTTTCCTGCGATGGAAGCAGCTGGAGGCTTTAGATGGAAGTGGAAAGGCTGAGCCCAACATCGGGACGAGGAAAATCACGGCTGGGGTGAGCTAAGATTCCAGTGTTTTGAGTCCTGAGCACAGGGAGATGAGAACTGAGGCAGGAGACACAGGGAGGGGATTTTGGGGTGTGTAAAATCCTGCAGAATCCTTGGGGAAAACGCCCAAATATTTTATAATTCGACATTTTCTGTGTCGACATTTACAGCCCACACTGACCACTAGCAAGGAATAAAAATTATCATTTTAAAAATATGATAAAAATTACTATAAAATCATCCTGGTCTGGTTTGAGATGAACCCATCCATTTTCTTACCAGTTCTTTGTCCAGAGGTTTCCTTGTCCAGGTTTAAAAAGTTATTTTTAATTCACCATCTCTAATGGAAGGCACTGAAGGATGGGCAACACTTCATACCACTGCTTTTCTCCTCTTTTCAGAGAATCCCAGAATGGTTTGGGTTGGGAGGGACCATAAATCCCATCCCAGGCCTGCTGTGGCAGGGACACCTCCCAGGCCCCGTCCAACCTGGCCCTGGACACTTCCAGGGATAAAAATTCTAATTTTTTTTTCCATAAAAATGCAACAAAAAGTGATCTGAATGTGGCCATACAGAGGCTGAGGGCCAGCAGATGTGACTGTGAAGCTGCAGACAGAGAAATTGTGCAGATGTTGGCACTCAAGGAACTGAAATTGTGTTGGGGTGGGGCCACGTGGCATCATCTGAGCTGGGAATGGGAAATACAGGGGGCTGTGGGCAGAACCTGTGCTCTGGGAGTTAATTGCTGGGTTTTGTAATTGTAGCCACACCAGAGTTTAATGCAGTGCTCACTCCATGCAGTGGAAGGGTTAAAATCCTGAATTTATCCAAGGACTATCCATCCAGCCTCTGCCAGTGGTGAATTCCTCTCTGCTGAGCAGAGCCCGGGCTTGGTGCTTTTAAGGACAATGCAGTGCTGCCGAGGAGGAGGAATATTCCCATTTGAACTTGATTATGTGGCAATTTTGGTGCAATTGCATGAAAACAATATTAAAGTTCCATTAAGGTACTGTAGATAATGGGTTGACCTTGCTGATATCACAACACTGGCCTGAGTTTCTTGGCTTGTTCACCCAGGAGCAGAACGAGACAGAAAAATTACACACAAAGAAAGGGAAAGAACCTTTTCATGGATGTAAATCCCAGTTTTTGAACATAATGGGATAAATCAAGGTCATGGGGCCAGCCACGATCTTGACACCTCTCAGCTTTGCAAATAAACCTCCTTTAATTAAAACTCGTCTCTCCCTTCCCATGACTTTTAGGAAAAGCAAACAGAGGCAGAGCTGCGCTGGCTGCAGCACCAGGAATGTTCCCATTTATCCTTGGGATGTTCCTGCTGGGACAGCCCCGGGCATGGCACTGAGCTGGCCCCTCAGGACAAAGACCTGGAGGGGCTGGAGCAAGTCCAGGGCAGTGAATGGAGCTGGGAAGGGGCTGGAGCACCAGGAGAGGCTGAGGGAGCTGGGGAGGCGCTCAGGCTGGGGAAAAGGGGGATCAGGGGGGACCTTGTGGCTCTGCACAACTCCCTGCCAGGAGGGGACAGCCGGGGGGGTCGGGCTCTGCTCCCAGGGAACAGGGACAGGAGGAGAGGGAACGGCCTCAGGCTGGGCCAGGGGAGGTTTAGCTGGGATTTCAAGAAAAAATTCTTCATGGAAAGCGTGATCCAGCCTTGGATGGTGGATTCAGCATCCCTGAAGTGTCCAAAAAAACCATGGCTGAGGCAGTTGAGGTTATGGCTCAGTGGTGACCGCAGTGGTGGTGCTGGGCGGATGGTTGGACTCAAAGATCTTGGATGTTCATCCCATCCTCAGTGACTCTATGGTTCCATGGTTCCATGATTCCATTATTCCATGATTCCAAGGTTCCATGGTTCCATGATTCCATGATTCCATGACTTCATGGAACCATGATTCCATGAGTCCACAGTTCCATGGTTCTGTGGGTCCATGGTTCCATAATTCCATGGTTCCATGATTCCATGACTCCATGACTCCATGACTCCATGGAACCATTACTCCCTGGATTCATGGTTCCATGGCTCCATTATTCCATTGTTCCATGGTTCCATAATTCCAGGGTTCTATGATTCCATGATTCCATGATTCCATGGTTCCATGACTCCATTGTTCCATGAGTCCATGACTCCATGATTCTATGGTTCCATGGTTCCATGACTCCATCATTCCATGACTCCATAATTCCATCATTCCATTGTCCCATGGTTCCATGATTCAGTGGTTCCATGACTCCATAATTCCATTATTCCATGGTTCCATGACTCCATTGTTCCATGACTCCATAATTCCATCATTGCAGGGTTCCATGATTCCATGGTTCCATAATTTCATGGTTCCATGATTCCATGGTTCCATGGTTCCATAATTTCATGGTTCCATGGTTCCATGGTTCCATGGTTCCATGGTTCCATAATTCCATGGTTCCATGATTTCATGGTTCCATGGTTCCTGGCACAGTTTCTGGGGTCCCAGAGCTCAATTTGCTAATTAGCTCCACCAGCTCATTCCCACAGCCCTGGGGAGATCCAGGTGTCCCGTGGGGAGCTGGGCCAGCAGCAGGAGCCGGCACAGGCACCCCTGGCTCCTGCCACAGCCCAGGGACATTTGCAGCTTCAACCTGAGCCCTGGAGTGCCAGCTGGGCCAGGATCTTGTGCAACCTCCCCTTGCTCTTATTTGTCCGAGCCCTGGATTTTATTTGCCTCTCTCTCCAGATCAGTTGGAGGCGTTGCTCAATTCCGGAGCCGCTGGAAACCCTGGCACTCCCTGGGAGCACGTGGAAGGTGTTCCTGACGTTCCTCCTTAAGGGGCTGTGGCATTTCCTCCTTCTTTCAGAGAATCCCAGAGTGGGTTGGGTTGGGTTGGGAGGGACCTTAAATCCCATCCAGTGCCCTCCCTGCCATGGGCAGGGACACCTTCCATGATCCCAGGCTGCTCCCAGCCCTGTCCAGCCTGGCCTTGGGCACTGCCAGGGATAGGAATTTTATTTTTTTTTCCATAAAAGCACAGTGAGAAGTGGTCTAAATTCCACCACACAGATGCATTTTTGCATTTTTGGGAAGCAGGGCACCACCCTGGTGCCTCCCTGAGATCGTGTCCCAAACCCAGGTGTAGGAGAGCTGGAGGGAGCAGAACCCGGAGCCTCGAGTGCAGGTGAGGATTTTCAGGCGTGTGTGACTCAGAGCCAATTTCCATGGGAGCTGGAAAGATCCCCTTCCCCACATCCAGGACTTCTGCCATGACAAATTTCCAGCTGGAGTGCGGAGCTGAGAGGGCTCTGTAGGGGAATTTTTACTTGGGGTGAGGCATTGATTTTGCATTTGCTTTTCTGACTCTGCTGCTAAAATTATTATTGCAGTTGGACTGAGCTGATCCTTGCTGATTTCAGTGTCTAAAATAAAGTTATGAACAAGCTGTGTTTTCCATGAGTAACATTCCCATTCATCCCTTACTTCATGGCAGTGAAATCATTCCCAAGAAGCAACGAGTGGGTTTGGAAAACACTGGAACCGTTTAGAGATGACAATTTAGTTCATCACGCTGAAAGTTTTCCATTTATTTACATTTTGCCAGGAGAAAGTGAAAGCCCATCAGGATCAGCCTTTGGGGAGTCTTTCCCCTCTCATTCCTTTGATTTTTGTCGCCAAATTCCAGAGGCTCCAATGCAAACCTGCCAGAGTCATCTGTGACATTTCCCTACATCTTTTTTCCCACTTAAATAGGAAAACTGGGCTTCCACTCTGCTTCTACTCCCTAAACTCTAAATTAGTCTCAAATATTACCCCTGGGAAATGGCAGTTTTAGATATTCCAGATGTATTCAGATTGGATTAAAGTGGATTTGGGGAGCAGGGGGATTGATACCTGCGAACTCAGGAGTTTTCTGAGTTCATCCTCCTGGGGAATACCTCAGCCTCAGGTTCTGCAAAGCTCCTGGCCCAGGGAGGAGCTGGAAGAGCTCAGCCTCTCGGAGCTGGATGTGAACTTGGCTCTTCCCCTGGTTTATTTCTGAGGCTGCAGCAAAATCCCTCCCAAAGCTGGGCTCTGCATGGGGCTGTTCCCAGAGTGAGCCAGGTATCCTAGACATGGCTCTGGTCTCCCTGAAAAATCACATCCCCTTGCTCCTCTCTCACTCCCTGGGACCAGAGGGAGCCTCCCTCATGGCATTTTGGGGTTGTTGATAGTTTGAGGTGCTGTTGGCAGTGGGAGGCACTGCCAGGAAATGCATTCAGCCATTTGGATCCTCTCGTAAATTCAAATTATTCCCTTTGCTGCTGAGCCAGACAGCGCTGAGTGCCCGAGCTCTGTGTTCCTGACCCAGAAGGGTTAAAAGTGTCCCTGGGGGGGGACAAAATCTGCACCAGGGGCAGGTCTGTGTGTGGAGAGGCTCCAAAGTGTCCCTGGGAGGGGGACAAAATCTGCACTCAGGGCAGGTCTGTGTGTGGAGGGGTTCCCAAGGTGTCCCTGAGGGGGGACAAAATCTTTACTCAGGGCAGGTCTGTGTGTGGCGAGGCTCCCAAGATGTCTGAGCAGGGATAAAATCTGCACCAGGTCTATAATCTGCACCAGGTCTATATGTGGAGAGGCTCCCAAGATGTCTGAGCAGGGATAAAATCTGCACCAGGTCTGTGTGTGGAGAGGCTCCCAAGGTGTCCCCGTGCCTGCTGGGTGGTGGCTCAGGAGTCACAGCACTGAATTTTGGTGGAGCTGCTCTGAAGTGCCCGCTCTGAAGGAGGCTCTGGGTGTGCAGAAACCTCTCTAGGTGGTCCCTCAGCGATGTTCTCATCTCCTGGCACTCCCAGGTCACCCAAATTCCCCTCTCAGCCGTGCCCAGGAGCAGCCTGGCTCCTAATGAGAGCCGTGTAGTTTTGGGGTGCTGGTTTATAGCCTGTTCTGCTCCCACTGAGTTTTGTGTTTATCTGGCAGCAGGGTGAATATCAGCCTTTAGAACAGCAAGAAATGAGTGTTGTTCTGCTCCTCTGGTGTTGTTTTGCATCTCTCCACCTCGTTCCCTACAAGCTGAGCGGGGTTTGGAGCATCCCTGATCCCTCCTGTCCCTGGAGCAGCCCGTTCCCAGCTGTCTGTCCCGAGGGTTTCCCCAGAGCTGCTCCAGCCACGTGGAAAAGCCTCCCTGGGAGCCCCCCCAGCACTGTGGGGATGTTCCACCTGCAGGGGTTCGGGATCCAGGCTGCTCCAGGCGTTCCTTATCATTCCTGCCTTCCAGGGATGCTCAGGTAGGGCCTGAGAGGCTGGTGAGAGGATCTGGGGGATCAGGGGGGACTCCCAGGGCTTTTTTCCTGGACATGGAGATGAATCTCCCAATAAAAGTTTGTGAAGGCAGCGCTTTGTGTCAGGAATTAATGCACAGAGTGAGTCAGGAAAGAGAATTTGAACAAAATTATTAGAAATAATCAAATTACTGGCTTTAACTGAGCTGCAGCTGACCTTGTGGTGCTAAAGGGTGTGAGCCATATTCCTCCTTTTTCCAGCTGGGAAAAGGGGGGACGCGCTGGGAACAGCAGGAATGGCATGGACACGCTGCCCTCGGATTGTGTTTGCTGTCTGTGCCAGTGCAGATGAAATTCCTGCTGGAAAATGGAATTCCAGAGGGTCTTTGTGCCCTGCTGGTGTCACTGGGCTCCTTTGGGACACAGGGCCAGGAGCTGCTGTGCCCAGGGAAATGGAGTTTGGGGAGTCCTGCTGGAGAGAGAAGGGAGGAAAATCAGCTTTTCCATCAGGAATGTGCTGAGGAAAGGGGCTGCTGGAAATCTGGGCTGCAGAGGGGGAAGAGGAAGGAAATCAGCTTCACCCTCTGCCAGGGGAGCCATTCCTGGCCCTGCCACCGCTGTCCTCAGGAGACTGTCCCACCTCCGTGTCCCTTCTCCTCTCTCGGAGTTTGTTTGTGTGATTCTCAGGCTGAATTCTCCTTCCCACAACCTGCCTCATTAGCAAAACTCAACTCCTCAGAAATTTCTTTTCAATCTGGCGTTTCCACCCGTCAATTATTTGCAGGTTTTTATTCCCTCACACTTTTTTTTTCCTTTTTTTTTTTTTCCTTTTTCTTTTTTTGGACTTAAATGAAACATGCAGCTTTTTCTTCTTTAACTTCTCCCAAGGGATCAGTGTTTCCAGAATCCAGAAGCCTACACTGCTGATAGCTGAACGCAGGCTTTGACCACACCTTTGAGCAGAAACCCTGACCCTAAATGGGTGAGGGAGAGTTTTGGGGTTACACTCCCCTGCAGAGGAAGTTCCATGGCTTCACCTCGAGACATTTGGCCAAAAGCCCAGGTGCAGGGATGAAGGAGATGGTTCTGCTGTGCCTTCTCTTTGATTCTCTTGCCCAGGGTTCCAGAGAGGCCTGGGGCGAGCCCAGCATCCCAAAGGTTGCTCTGAACAGTTTTATGTAGCAGCAGTGCTGCTTTCCTGGGGTTTTGCCCTGCTCTTATTGCTGCAGTTGGATCTGTGCTTGCTCTTTCCTCTTTTTTCTTTCCCTTTTTTTCCTATTCAGATGGAGCAACGTGAGGGCTGATCTTTGCAGCATCACTAAGCTGTGATTTTTTTGTATCCTTTCAAGCCAAACCCAGAGTTTTCAGGCGGTCCCAGGCTCAAAGCCCTGCCCTGGGACGGTGCCTGGTGCTGCTGTGCCTCCGTTTGTGCCCCAGAGCCTGGCACCCCAGAGCCTCTGATGGACACCTCCGTGGCCAGCTCTGATCTCGTGCCTTGGCCATCTGCTGCTTCTGGGGGTCTGGGCAGGGCTCTGCCAAGCAGCAGAGAGCGGGCTCAGCCTCGCAGAGAGGGGCTCAGATGATTTCTGGCCCTTCCTCGCCGCCATCTGTTTGGGATGGAGCCACGAGCCGGGCTCAGGGGCTGGGGCAGCCTGAAAGAGCGACCAGCAGAGAGAAAACCCCGCTGAGGCGAGCTCAGGGACAGCTCAGGACAGCTCTGCTGCCTGCAGGTGCCGCCGGGCGGGCCGGGGATGCGGCTGGGGCTGGCACGGGCTCGTGTTGCCCGTGACAACCCGGGACGGAGGCTGCTCGCCAGGCACACACTGACACACGTGCGCGGGTTGCCATAACAACCAGCCCGGAGTTTTTACGGATCCTGGGCTCTGTTCGCCAGCATCCAAAGCACCTCCGTGGGGCTGCAGTCCAGGAGGGAAAGGGCTGCCTTGGGGCTCTCCCCACCTCCAAAAAATCAGAGCTTTGAATCAAGAATGATGGGCGGAAAATGTGGAGTAATGATGGAAGAGTCTTAGTGGGAAAAGAGTCCCACAGGGTTGGCGCTGTGCTGGTGTTTTGATGGATCCTGGGCTCTGTTTGTCCCCCTCCCAACAAAAATACCGAGCCTCAATTCAGGAATGAAGGGCAAAAAGTGTGGATTGATGATGGAAAAAGAGTCTTGGGGGAAAAGAGTGGCACAGGGCTCGGTGCTGTGCGGGTGTTTTGGTGGATCCTGGGCTCTGCTTGCAGATCCAAAGCACCTCCATGGGGCTGCAATCCAGGAGGGAAAGGGGTCCCTCACCCTCCCGAAAATCAGAGCCCAAAATCAGGAATGACAGGCAAAAAGTGTGGATTGATGATGGAAAAAGAGAGTGGGAAAAGAGAGTCAAAAAGGTCTCAGTGCTGTGTTGGTGTTTTAATGGATCCTGGGCTCTGTCTTCCACCCCCCAAAAAAACCCCAGAGCCTTAAATCAGGAGTGATGGGAAAAAAAAGTGTGAATTAGGGAAAAAAAAGAGAGTGGGAAAAGAGCGTCTCACAGGGTCTGGTGCTGTGCTGGTGTTTTGATGGATCCTGGGATCTGTCTGTCCCCTCCCTCCAAAAAAATGGAGCCTCAAATCAGGAATGAAGGGCAAAAATTGTGGATTGATGATGGAAAAAGAGTCTTGGGGGAAAAGAGAGTCCCAGGGGGCTCAGAGCTGTGCCAGAAGCTCTGGGAAAAGGCTGGGCTGGAATTGCTGGGTTTGGTGTCCCCAGCACAGCCCAGCTCAGGATGTGCCAGCGGTGCCAGCAGTGCCAGAGGTGCCAGCAGGCAGCTGCAGGTGACAAATCCAGGATGGGGACTCTGCCCTCAGCAGCCTCTGAGCCAGCGTGGCCCTCGCTAAAGCTGGGACCTGCCAGGCAGGGACAGGGCTGGGACAGGGCTGGGACAGGGCTGGGACAGCAAGGGCCACCCCCAAACCTGGGCTGAGCCCCCATCATGGGCAGCAGGAAAAGGGGGATTCTGCCCCTCTGCCCTGCTCAGAGCCCTGGGAATTCCAACAGCACCAGCACCCAGAGCTGCTGCAGAGAGCCCAGAGGAGCCCCCAGAGCTGCTGCAGGGCTGGAGCCCCTCTGGGGCCAGGCTGGGAGAGCTGGGGGTGCTCCCCGGGAGAGGAGAAGCTCCAGGGAGAGCTCAGAGCCCCTGGCAGGACCTGAAGGGGCTCCAGGAGAGCTGCAGAGGGACTGGGGACAAGGCCTGCAGGGACAGCAGCCAGGGAATGGCTTCCCAGTGCCAGAGGGCAGGGCTGGATGGCATCTTGGGCAGGAATTGTTCCCTGGCAGGGTGGGCAGGGGCTGGGCTGCAATTGCCAGAGCAGCTGTGGCTGCCCCTGGATCCCTGGCAGTGCCCAAGGCCAGGCTGGACATTGAGGCTGGGAGCCCCTGGGACAGGGGGAGGTGTCCCTGGGACAGGGGGAGGTGTCCCTGGGACAGGGGGAGGTGTCCCTGGGGGTGGCATTGGGTGGGATTTAAGGTCCCTTTGAACTCAGCCCATCTGTGTTTCAGTTGTGCCACAATTCCATGGTCACCACCCTGAATCCCACTCCCACTGTAAATTACATTTGCTCTGTGGATTAGGGACTGTCTGGATCACCAGAAACCAGTGGGTTTTGCTCAGAGTGGCTCCAGGGCAAACCCTTGTCCTGTGCTGGCCCTGCAGCACTCGGGGATGTGCTCAGCAGAGCTCGTGGGAAGCTTCCCCTCACAGGCAGCTCAGGCCAGGCCCGAGCTCAGCTCAGCTCCCTCTGCCAGGCACAAATGAGCTCAGAAACCACCCCAGAAACTGCACCCAGCCCTGCTTCGTTCACCTGCCCTCAGAGCCAGGAGCCCTTCCTGAAATCATCCATCCCAGGATGGAGGAGCCTTCCTGAAATCATCCATCCTGGGATGAAGGAGCCTTCCTGAAATCATCCATCCCGGGATGGAGGAGCCTTCCTGAAATCATCCATCCTGGGATGGAGGAGCCTTCCTGAAATCATCCATCCCGGGATGGAGGAGCCCTTCCCTCAGGGATCCATCCCGGGATTCAGGAGCCTTTCCTGCCAGGGATCCATCCCAGGATGGAGGATCGCTTCCTGAAATCATCCATCCCAGGATGCAGGAGCCTTTCCTGCCAGGGATCCATCCCGGGCTGCAGGAGTCTTTCCTGCCAGGGATCCATCCCGGGCTGCGGGAGCCCTGCTCTGCCTTCCTGGGGCTGCTCCCCGGCCGGGGAGAGGCCGAGGAGCTCCAGGGCAGCTCTGGAGCTCTGTGCTATTTCAGGAGCCGGAATGTGCGCGCGTCCCGCCTGGCTCCCTCCAAATGTTTTCCAAGCAGTGGAGGAGGTAAAATAGAGCAGCGCTGTGCCAGAGCCAGCTTTTCCAATCCGTCCTTCCCCGAGTGGGCACGTGCAGCCCCGGGCACGCAGCGGGACGTGCTGGCCACCAGCAGGGTGGGGCAGGGGACAGGGGACAGCGGCAGTGTGCGGGCAGCACGTGCCCTCCCGGATCTGGGGCAGAAAAGCTCGGATTTGGGGCACAAAAGCTGGGATTTGGGGCAGGGCTGGCAGTCCTGATGAGCAGGGGAGTCGCACTGGGGGAAAGGAGGGGCCAGGAGAAGGAAGGAGTGGGAAGAGGGAAGCAGCAGAGCGAGGCATCACCCCAGCTGCTGCACCCCTGGTTCCAGCCCCCTGCGGGAGCAGGGTCAGCAAAACCAGTTTGGATGGAGCTCTGGGCACACTGGTCCAGAGCCCCCTGTGCTGTCACCTCCCAGGAGGGACACACGGACACAGCTCTGCCTCCCCCTGGCACGGCCACGGGAGTGTGCAAACATCTGCCAGGCCTGGCTGCTCCAGGGAAATCCCTCTCAGGTTCCTCCTGCACAATCCCCAGCCCGTGTTCCTGCTCTTTTCCCTCCTTCTTTCCCTTTCCTGCCCTCTGAGTGGCAGCCAGGGGACACTGGGTGACTCTGGTCACCTCCATCCCTCTCCCCCTCTCTTCTCCCTCCTGGCTGGCCTCACCCAGCATTAGAAAGTGCTGAGGCCCTGGCACGGATTCCCAGAGCAGCTGTGGCTGTCCCTGGATCCCTGCAAGTGTCCCAAGCCAGTTTGGAGCTCTCTGGGACAGTGGAATGAGTTCCTGCCCCTGGCAGGGGTGGGATGGCAGGAACTTTAAATCCCCCTCTCACCCAAACCATTCAGGGGTTCCTCCTTGAGCCGGTTTGGGGCTGGGGGTGGATCCCAGCTCCCGGCTGAGCCCTCCAGTGTGGCCGTGGTGTCACCAGGTGTGTCAGGGGACAAGGGACAGCTGGATGAGGCTGGGGGGAGCAGGAGCCTTTTCCCAGCTCCCTGCTCAGGCCATTCCTGCTGAGCAGGGACTCAGCCCTGCAGGGCTGCCGAAGGGTGGGACCCCCTCACCCCACCCTCACCCTCTCCCATTCAGGATCTCATCCTGAGTCTCACTCTCCCCACCGATTTGGCTCCAGAATTCCTGCACTTTTCTGGTGGGGTGAGAAAGGAGCCAGGGAATTCCTGAATGGTTTGGGTGAGAAGAGAATTTAAAGTTCCTCCCATCCCACCCCTGCCAGGGGCAGGAACTCATTCCACTGTCCCAGAGAGCTCCAAACTGGCTTGGGACACTTGCAGGGATCCAGGGATAGCCACAGCTGTTCTGGGAATCCGTGCCAGGGCCTCAGCACTTTCTAATGCTGGGTGAGGCCAGCCAGGAGGGAGATAAGAGGGGGAGAGGGATGGAGGTGACCAGAGTCACCCAGTGTCCCCTGGCTGCCACTCAGAGGGCAGGAAAGGGAAAGAAGGAGGGAAAAGAGCAGGAACACGGGCTGGGGATTGTGCAGGAGGAACCTGAGAGGGATTTCCCTGGAGCAGCCAGGCCTGGCAGATGTTTGCATATCCCCATGGCCGTGCCAGGGGGAGGCAGAGCTGTGTCCGTGTGTCCCTCCTGGGAGGTGACAGCGCAGGGGCTCTGCCTTACCCCGGGCACCTGTGAGTGTCTGGATTTACTGACTGGAGGTTTCTGTGTGCAGTGAGGTTTTGGTGCTTTATGAACACTCTGCTCTTGGGCAGTGGCGTGGGGCAGGAGCAGAGCATGGCCAGGACCTGGGCTGGGGCTCTGTGGGTCTCTGCGAACCCAGGGGAGCTCCTGCAGGACACAGGGACAGCAGAGCCCTGAGGAGGATTAGCAGGACCTGAGGTGTGCATTTATCACACAAGGGACTGATTGAGCCGTGTCCCTGTGCTGTGTCCTGATCTAAAGCAAC
Source organism: Phainopepla nitens (assembly GCA_013400175.1). NCBI lineage: Eukaryota > Metazoa > Chordata > Aves > Passeriformes > Bombycillidae > Phainopepla > Phainopepla nitens. The sequence goes on from VXBQ01000191.1 coordinate 55,265, forward strand.
ATTTACCCCCAGGAAGCTGTGGAGAATGCCCCATGAGCTGGGAAGATGCTTTGGTAGCACTTCTTGGGCTTTACCCCTTGTTAAACAAAGCCTGCATTTGATTTTAATACAGCTCCAAACTGAACATGTGAATGGTTTTCTCCTTTGTGCAGCACTGCTGGGTGGGGTGGTTTAAATCCACCTGTGCCTTCAGTTTATGTGCCAGTGATTCCAGGCATCCTCAGGGTTCACACTCAGCATCTGTTTGTGCAGAGGAGCTTTTGCAACACCATTGTATGGGGTTTTCTGCATTTCCTAGGAGCTCTGTGAGTGCCCAAATGCTTTCAGGAGGAGCCACAGATTCAGACACAGCTTTGAAATGATCTGATTTAACTGCTGGCAGCATGAGGGGTGGTGGGGGAGTGTTGGGAACAGTTCCTGGGTGGCCTAAGAGTGTTGGCTCCATTAAATCCTCACAGTCTGACCTGTCTGGAGTTATTTCCTGCTGTGTAATGAGAAATATTAATTGCAAGAGACAACAAGAGTAACCCTGGGTGGGTTCTGCAGTGGCTCCTCCTGCTCCTCTTGCACTCCCAGTCCCAGTCAGCCACTGAGGATGCTCCAGGCCAGCCCAGGGATGTCACCTCTGTCACCACTGAGGTGTCCCCATGCATGGGGCCACTGTCCTTGGGGCTGGAGACACCTTCATTGGTGGTGCCCTGTGGCAGCTTCTCATCCTGCCCTTTATCCCTGCATCCAGGACTGCTTCTGGCTCTTCCTGGCCATGTTCCAGGCCAGGCTGGATGGGGCTGGGAGCAGCCTGGGACAGGGGGACGTGTCCCTGGGACAGGGAAAGGTGTCCCTGCCATGGCAGGGGTGGCACTGGATGAGCTTTAAGGTCCCTTCCAACCCAAACCGTTCTGGGATTCTGTGAACTTTGTTAAGCCAGCCCCAGCCTTTTGAACATTATTTTTCCTGGGTACCTTCCCATAACCTTCCCCATTTATTTCCCATTTACTTTTCTATTAAAGTTTAGTCCCACTGAGGCTAGGAGTGGATGAACCATCCTTGACTGTGCCCAGAGCCCAAGGCAGAGCTCAGCTTATTCCCCAGCCCTGAATTACTCAGGATGGGGTTGAATGTGCACTCCCAGTTCTGGATCACTCAGGATGGGATTGAATTTGCACTCCCAGCTCTGGATCACTCAGGATGGGGTTGAATTTGCACTCAGGGTCTGGTTTTAGGAGAAGCAGAAACCCCATCACCAGCCAGGCTCCCGTGCCTTGTGTTTGTGTCTCTGGAAATGGATCCTTCCATGTGCAAAGAAAACTCTGCAGTTCTGCTCCTCCAAAATGATTTGGTTGCTAGTGAGGAGCGCACAGGGAAAAATGCCTAAAAGATAAAGATAAAGCCAAAATGGTGACAGGAGGGTTGAGATAAGGAGGGAAAGGGTGAGCAGGGAAAATCCCTGAAGCATGGATGGAAGGAAGGAATAAAATCCCTGATTTGGGAGGAAGGAATAAAATCCCTGATTTGGGAGGAAGGAATAAAATCCCTGATTTGGAGAGGCTGTGCGTGTCTCTGTGATACAATGACACCCGTTCCAAGCTGCCTCACCTCACCAATGTCTCTTCTCTCCCATCCCAGGCACCCTTTTCCTATGAACACCTGAGTCACCTCCACCTCTCAGGGGATGCACCTGTAGCAGCTTTCCCACAGGTAAGAGCTCAGCCATGGTCCCAGTGCCTGCTCTGGGGATTTGGGGTGTGGGGATCACAGTCCCTGTGTCCTCAAGGCTTTGGGATCAAGCCCAGGCCTGGTTTTTATGGATTATCTGGTGATGGATTCGTTGCTTTCTGTGGGTTTTGTGCCCCTCTGAGGTGACACAGCCCCAGGGGGTTGCAATGCCTAGAGCAGGCATTGGTGACTGAGCATTAAAAGATGTTTGGAGGGGTAATGACTGGTCCACACCTGGTTTTTCACTCTGTTTCTGCTGGCAGAGGGCTCTGGTTTGGTTTGTAGGTGCTCCCATATCGGTGCTCACAGCAGATTTCTGCTCCCAGCAGCCGTGGTTTGCAGGGTGAGGGTGGAGCTGGCAACTCCTGCTGCTGTGATTTTCCTCCTGGCTCTTTATCCAGCAGCTGAAAATGTAAAATATTGAGAAACAGAAGCTGCTGCTGGGTCTCTCCCCTTGACCATGACCAGCAGTTCCCAAATCCCACCTCCCCTCCAGCTCTGCCTTTTCCCCTGGCAAACTTTGTGAAGTCTCTGCATTTACTGGTGAAGTTTTGCTCCCCCAGCATTCCTAGGGGATGCTGCCTGCCCAGCTCTGGAGGAAGTTTGTGGGACTAAAGTGCTGTTCATGGAGCTCTTGGAGAGCCCGGTGCTGCTGGGCACAGACATGATCCACCCAGGACATTTTAGGGACTCAATTCCGAGCCTGGTGCTGGTGTTGGGTGTGTTTTAAGGACTGGGAATCACTTGGCTGACTGAGACAGGTGAGCCAGGCCTGGAGTGGAAAATGGGATTGTTTGCTGCCTCCTTTGGAGCTTTATCCACAGGGATGCACATCCCTTGGCTGCGGGGTGTTTCCCAGGCACAATGTGGTGGCACAGGCTGGAAACCCTGCGGGAGGCGCTGCCGCTGCCCCTGCACGAGGCACAGCTCTTTTGGGGCAGGACTTGGGGTGGTCGGGGCAGTCCTGGGGAGCCTCTGGCTGGGCGCTGACTGGAGGGGACAGTCATTGCAGTGACAGCTCCGAGCCGCCTCCATCAGCGGTTAAAGCTGATTATCCCCCGACCTTTCCCTTCCCGAGCGCTCCTTCAGCGTCCCTCCAGCCGGGCCTGGCTCCTGCCCTCCGTTCCCGGCGGCAGCGGGACAAATAAATCCAATAAATTCATCTGCTGTGTCGTCTGGCCACTCCACACCCCCTCCCGCGCCGTCCTTTTTGGCAATCTGTCATTCCGAATTTTGGTGCGGGGCCAGGAGCTGAGTAAAAACTCCTCGGGCAGCTGGAGCGCGACACAATGGGGTTTAAATGGGGTTTAAATTTGCTTTAGCGTGTTTGTAAACAACTGCGCTGGAGCCGAGCCCCGCCCAGCCCGGCAGCAGACAGCGCTGAGGAGGCTCTGCTGAGATCAGAATTAATTACCCCGAGCGGAGATGCTGCAGGGAAAAGGGGAAGCATCCCCCGTGCTGCGGTCCCCGTCAGCTCCGGGATGTCACCGAGGTCACCGAGCCCCGGGCTGGCTCTTCCCGGAGCGTGGCGCGGCAGGAGATGAGCGGGGACAGCTGAAGGTGCGGGGATGCTCCGGTGGTGTCAGCTCGGCTCGGGAATCAGCTCGCAGGGAAGGAAGATCCGTGCAGGGAATGAAAGCTTCTGGCCTGTCAAAATAGCGCCGTTCCTCCTGAATTCACACAGCTTGTTCCTGGTGGGAAAAAAAAAATAAAAAAAAAAAAAAACCCAAGCAACCAACCAAAAATAGTTTAGTGGTTTCTTTGCAACAGGGAATTAAAAAAAATTCTTTACTGAGGAGGGAACAACAGGGAGGGGGCAGAAAGCTGTCGTTGGAGCACATGGATTGGATGATCCCAGGTCATCAATTTTGGTGGAAAAACCTGAATTTCCAGGGATCAGCTCCCACCCTGCTGCTGGGGGCTGCGAGGGGAGCGGGGCTGACAGGAGATCACTGATCACACCCACAGCAGTTCCGCTGGGGAGATCGGGGAAACTCGGAGAGATTTGGGATGGAGCCCTTGGGCGAGAGCCGAGGCAGCGCTGCAGGGGCTGTGCCGCTGCTCTGGGGCGGGGGCAGCTGCTCCCTGCCCGCGGCACC
>VXBQ01000191.1:61932-74551 GCA_013400175.1 Phainopepla nitens
CTGGTGTAACAGAACAGGGTACACTGATAGAACAGGGTGCACTGGTGTAACAGAACAGGGTTTCCTGTGAGAGAAGCCTCTTGTGTCTCCCCAGCTTAGGGAATGCCTCTCAGGGTCTCCACAGGTGAGGATGAGACCTCTTCCAGCAGGGAGGGAGGTGGTGGTCCAGGATCTGGGTGCAGCAGTTCTGAGCTTCACTTGTGACTTTGATGTCTGCTCTGACCCTCACCTGTGACCTTCACCTGTGACCCTCAACTCTGCTCTGACCCTCTCCTCTGCTCTGGCCCTCACCTTCCCACCCCTCCCTCCCAGAGCTCCTCCTGTGGCACTTGGGGACACGGTTTAGTGGCACTGGGTTGACGGTTGGCCTTGATCTTGTCCAGCCTCAGTGATCCTGGGATTCCCTGGCTGAAGGGGACCCCATTCACCTCCTGCCTTCCTCTTCCTCCAAAGCGAGAAATGGGGGAAAAATGGGAAAAACCTCAGAACTGGGTCCCTAATCCCACAGCTCTTGGTGTGTTCCCAAAGCAAGAAATGGGGGAACGCTTTCTCAGAGTCCCTAATCCCACAGTTGTTGATGTATTGCCAAAGTGAGAAATGGGGCAAGAATGGGAAAAACTCAGGTGATCACCATAACCCCACAGCTGTGGGGATCTTCCCAAAATTAAACATGTGGGAGCACTTTGAGAGTCTTTAATGCCACAGCATCTGGGCTGCTCTCAAAGTGCGAAATGAGAGAACAGTGGGGAAAACTCTGAAGAGTCCCTGATCCCAGAGCTGCTACGATCTTCCCAAAGTGAGAACTACGGGAACAATGGGGAAAATTCAGAACTGAGTCCCTGATCCCAGAGCTGCTAGGATATTCCCAAAGTGAGAACTAGGGGAACAATGGGGAAAATTCAGAACTGAGTCCCTAATTCCAGTATGAACTTGGTGTGTTCCCAGAGCAAGAAATGGGGGAGTGATTCAAAAGCTCAGAATCCCTGAATCTACAGCTGTTGGGATGTTCCCAGAGCTTCACCTCGTGGCTCCAGGAGCTGCCAAACCCGAGTCAATCCTCACCTGGAGACATCTGGACTTTGATGGGTTTGACTTGGCAGGAGCTGGAGAGGACAAAAAAAAGGGATTTGGGGCCTTGGCTGGTGGAGCTGGACTGCAGAGTCCTGGTGGGGATGCACAAGGGGCAGCTGGGGGTGGCCCAGGAGGGAGGGGCAGGAATTGCTGCACCATGGGATTTTCACAGGGCCCTGAGGTGGAGCTGCACAGCAAAGATTCTGCAGCTCTGCCCTGATATTCAGGAGGGGAAAGTTGGACTCACGGCTCCACATCATTCTTGAGTTGAAACTCCACCCTCGCAGGGAGGAATTTCAGCCACCCCTCAGGAATTGCTCCCTGATCTGCCCTGGCAGATCCTTGAATTCCCTTTCCACAGGGGATGCAGAGGCTTGGCTGGCATCTGCCAATGTACCAGGGGAGGGTGGTGAAAAGCAGAGAGCAGCTCCTGAAATCCCTTCTCTTGGGGGCCTGGAGGCTGCCCAGGCTCTGAGGTCACAGAGACAGAATTAGGAAGTTGTTGGTGTTTTTTGCATCCAGAATTAGGAAATTCCTGTTTTAATGGACTGAAACTCTGGGCAGCTGATAGGAAACGAGGCTCAGACTGGGTGCAAGGCATGGATGGAACCCAGCGAGGAGAAAAGATGTTGAATTTGAATTCTCTGTTCCTGTACCAAACTGTGGCTGGGAGAGGGGGCAGAAAAAAGTGAACTCCAGGTTCTGTTTGCACTGAAATATTTTTGGGCATGTTTGGGTTCTTTGCTGTGGCAACCAGAGGGGTTATTTTTAGAATTTCTCCCAAGATGCTCCTGCCTCACTGAGCTGCTTGGGAACCGAAGCTGTCCCAGGGGGTTTGGAGTTGAAATGAGCATTAATTCAGAAAAATTCCAAAGGATTTTGTTCTTCAGAACTGAGCAGATCCTGTGTGAGATCCTTCTGGCTGCGTGTCCAGCCTGGACCTCCTGCTAGGCATTCCCAAATTCCAGCTTTTAGGAATGGAAAGGCTCTGCTTTCATTTGGGAACCCCTGACTACAGAATTAAATTTCCAGGGATAGATATTATGGCAGCTTGGCTTAGCAGTTCCACGGAGTAATCCCAAAATATCCGCTGGCATTTGCAGCCCCAGTGCTCCTGGCCCTGGGCCAGGGAAGGGCCTCCAAGTCTAACCCAGGCAAGATCAGATCCCTGTTCTCCTGGGGAGTTCCACTGGGGAAGGGAACACGGGTTTGGTTGGGATTTTGGGTGTGATTCTACAGCAAAACTCGTTAATGGAATCCCAGAATAGTTTGGGTTGGAAGGGGCCTTAAATCCCATCCCATCCCATGCCATGGGCAGGGACCATCCCAGGCTGCTCCAGCCTGGCCTTGGGCACTGCCAGGGATCCAGGGGCAGCCACAGCTGCTCTGGGAATCTCAGCCCCTCCCAGGAAAGGACTTCAGCTCAAAATCCTCCAGGATTTCCTGAGCTGCCACTGGGATATCTCCACCTTCCAGTTTCCAAACAAAAAGCATTTGGAGTATTCAGGCTGGAGCATTTCTCCCTTCGGGAATTGTTGTTGTGCTCCACAAGGCCCAGATCCCAAAAGAACAAAAGCAATCCCAAAAGATCCCCGAGCAGATCCAGCAGGGAAAGGGAAGCTGCTTTTCCAGATGTCAGCCTTCATATTTTATTGTCTTTCACCCATAATCCCTGAAACTCACTGGCATGGATTGGGAAGTTCCATTGGGAACACCCAGAGCTGCCCAGCAGCTGCTGCCCTTTCTCCACAGCCTGCTCAGGACCACCTGGTGGTTTGGGATATGTTGTTCCTCCCTTAGAACTTTTTCCAGGGTGCCCTGCAAAGTGTTTCCAGGTGCATGTGGGCCTGGAATTGCAGAGGCAATTCTCTGTCTGCCCGTGGTTTGGTCAAGGGCTCCATTATTCTCTGAGAATTTTAGAAAAAAAAAAAATTAAAATGTGCAGAGGAGCACCCATAGATGGCCAGGTTGGGAGGAAAAGGTTTCCTTATCTCCATATATTGATGAGTTATGGGATCACAGGGTGGTTTGGGGTGGAGGGACCTTAAATACCATCTCATTCCAACCTCCCACTGGTTAGAAATCCTTAAAGAACACCAAATTCCAAACCTTAGGGGTTTTATATCTTAGAGGAGTTGGAAAACCTTAAAAATCACCACATTCCAGACCCCAATGGTTTGATTGCCCAGAGAGGCTTCAAATCCAGGGATTTCAAACCCAGCCCCAGATGGGCAATCAAAGATTGGGGGAATTTAGGCTCGTGGAGGCCCAGGACTGGCACAGGGATTTTAAATGCATTTCAATATTTGAGTCTTGAAGAAAAGGAGCAGCAGAGCTGTTAAAATTCCCTGGGAGCAGTGGGGCATCCTCAGGAAATTTGAGCCACGTTGTTAAGAGAAATTAAGGGGGTGGCTTTGCCTCAAGGTGTTAAACCAACATGGGCATCACCCAGGGAAAACGAGGGGAAAATCAGGAAAATGAGGTGATGTCAGAATTTGTAACAGGGGAGCGCTCAGCTCTTAAAACATTTTATCTTAACAAGATTTATCTCCAGAACTGGTTGCTGTTTTCAGTTATAATCCAGCCCTGTGCTCTGTTCTGCAGCCATAGAAGCAATTAAAATATTATTTGTTTATTCTCCATGCTACTGTTGTTTATAGGAACAAAAATCAGCTTCTCCCAGCCAGGGAGCCAGGCAGAGTTTTTTAATTTTTTTGATTCAAACCCATGTGACCAGTTCTGATTTAATCCTGGAAGATGCTGCAACTTTTAAACTCCAAAGTTTTAACAGCCTCGTTTGCCATTTCATGTTGATGCAGATAAACAAAATGGCCTTAATTTTTCCTGGCTAGTTTCTTGTTTCTTCTCTTCTTATTATTATCATTATCATTATACCACAGAAGCAAAATTAAGGAGGTGAATAAACAGCATTTTCCAGCAGTCAGGTGGGGCAGGTTCATTTTCAGGTTTGTTCTGGGTACAGAAAACAAAAATCCACTCTCTGCATTGGGAATATTGAAACCGGCAGGCTCCTGTGGAGCCAGGGATGTGCAGGTGGAGTCAGCAGTGAATCTGAAATCTGTGACAAATGGAATGTTCATGGAAGGACCTGGAAGGGCTGGAGCGAGTCCAGGGCAGGGAACAGAGCTGGGGAAGGGGCTGGAGCCCCAGGAGGGGCTGAGGGAGCTGGAAAGGGGCTGGAGCCCCAGGAGGGGCTGAGGGAGCTGGGAAAGGGGCTCAGCCTGGAGAAAAGGGGGATCAGGGGGGACCTTGTGGCTCTGCACAACTCCCTGCCAGGAGGGGACAGCCGGGGGGGTCGGGCTCTGCTCCCAGGGACAGGGACAGGAGGAGAGGGAACGGCCTCAGGCTGGGCCAGGGCAGGCTCAGGGTGGACACCAGCAGGAATTTCCCCATGGAAAGGGAGGTCAGGCCTTGGCAGGGGCTGCCCAGGGCGTTTGGAGTGCCCAGCCCTGGAGGTGTCCAAGGAATTCCTGGATGTGGCACTGAGTGCTCTGGGCTGGGGACAAGATCAGGCACAGATTTGCTGATCTTGGAGATCTTTTCCAGCCTAATTAATTGTGTGGTTCTGTGATTTGTCAGCGTTGGATTTGTCAGTGTTTGTTGTGGGGTGGGGATGGCTGGAATGATTTGGGTTGAGAGGGACCCTAAATCCCACCCAGTGCCACCCCTGTCGCAGGGACACCTCCCCCTGTCCCAGAGACACCTTCCCCTGTCCCAGGCTGCTCCCAACCCCAATGTCCAGCCTGGCCTTGGGCACTGCCAGGGATCCAGGGGCAGCCGCAGCTGGATGAGAAAATTTGTGTGTCACAACTTGGGGGTGAGGCTGAAAGAGACACAAAACCTGTCCTGTGGGGGTCCCTTGGGAGGGCAGAGCCCCTGGCCAGGTGTGACCCCTGCTCTCACCCCAGGGAATGTGTCTGCGAGCCTCAGCTGCAGCCCTGGGGGGAAAGTGGCCTCTGGGACATTTGTCACCTGCAGGCTGGGCTGGCACCGCAGCCACAGGGAAGGGTTTGTTTGGACAAACAGTGCAGAAAATCAGTTTTTTCCTGGTAAACCCTGCAAGAAGCATTGCTGGGATGTGTGGGGAACAACAATTTTTGGCGTTTACTGAGATGGATGCAAAGGATTTCTAGAAATCAGTGCAGCATTTCCTTATCTGCATTTATTGATGAGTTATAGAATCACAGGATGGTTTGGGTTGGAGGGACCTTAAAAACCACCTCATTCCAACCTCCCACTGGTTAGAAATCCTCAAAAATCATCAAATTCCAGACCCCAGGGGTTTGATAGCCCAGAGAGGCTTGGAAATCCTTAAAAAGCACCAAATTCCAAAGCCCAGGTGTTTCATAGCCCAGAGAGGCTTCAAAATCCCAGTATTTGAAGATCTCTCTGAAGATCCTCATGGTGTCCAATCCACCAAAATTCCATCAGTCCCATGAAGAGGTGCAAAGGATACATTTGTCTGGTTATTTAATCTGCTCAGAGAGTGTGGGAGCACGTGGCCTCTCTCAGACATGTAAAAACACCCAGCCTGTTAACACAGTGCATAATTAAGCCCTAGAATTCTTTGCCAATGAAAATCTCACCGTGGATTTTAATAACGTTTTCAAAAAAAGAGACAGCCACGTCTATTATTAATAAAACGAGACACGGCTCTCTTCTGGGAGCGGTATGAAACAGCCAGGCTGCTTCAGGAACAGCCCTACATGTGCAAGTCTAACCCTGCCTTGCCTGGCAAGGTAGATTTTTTTTTTTTTTTTGTGTGTGTGTGTGTGTTTTTCTTTTCTGCCTGCGATTCTGCTCTGATTCACACCTGTTTGGAAGGGCTGTGCCAGGGAGGTGTTGGCAGAGCCGAGTCCAGGGGAGATTAAGGAGCTGCTCAGATAAACCCGGGGTCAGCTGAGGCACTGCTGGGCCATTTCAGATCACCATTTTTAGCATGAAAAAAACCCCAAAGGTGTCAATTCCTGCAGCCCCGGGGTGTTTTTGGATCGGGTTTTGACTGCAAATAGCCCAGCGTGGGGCTGGGGGATGGATGCAGGGCTGGGCCTTCTCCTGACATCCCAAAAAAAGCTGGAGGGGGAGTGGGCTGATAAAACTGGCTGCCAGCAGCCTCAGAGCATTCCCAGGCTTTCACAATCCCTGCTCTGGGCTGGGGTGAACCCAAGGGAAGTGCAGGGGAAGGAAATCGGGGTGAGCCCTGTGTGTCCCATGGGGGCAGCGGGTGTGCGGGTCCAGCTTTGCTGCTGGATCCCTCTCCTCTCTCAGGCAGCTCTGTGGCCCTCGGGAGCTGGCGTGGCCTGGCCGTGGCTCCTGTGCTGCCAGCTCGTGAGCACAGAGCCCCCAGTTCACAGGAGGGGTTGGGTGGATCCTAAATCCCACCTAGTACCACCCCTGCCCTGGCAGGGACACCTCCCCCTGTCCCAGGGACACCTCCCCCTGTCCCAGGGACACCTCCCCCTGTCCCAGGGGCTCCCAGCCCCAGTGTCCAGCCTGGCCTTGGGCACTGCCAGGGATCCAGGGGCAGCCACAGCTGCTCTGGCAATTGCAGCCCAGCCCCTGCCCACCCTGCCAGGGAACAATTCCTGCCCAAGACCCCATCCAGCCCTGCTCTCTGGCACTGGGAAGCCATTCCCTGGCTGCTGTCCCTGCAGGCCTTGTCCCCAGTCCCTCTGCAGCTCTCCTGGAGCCCCTTCAGGCCCTGCCAGGGGCTCTGAGCTCTCCCTGGAGCTTTCTCCTCCCCAGGCTGTGCTGCTGCTCCCCACTGGGCTCTGCCATCCTGGGGGACAAACCCAGACAGGGCAATTCCCCCGGGAGTGATCCCACTCCTGCAATTATGGAATCATGGAATATCCCGAGCTGGACACCTGGGAATGCCTGGCTCTGCCCTCTCAGCCACGTGGCCTCTGGGTGAGATGTGCACTTTTGCCAGCTGGAGAAAAGAAATTTTCCAATCTCTTTGAAATCTTCCCCTTGGCGCTTTTGCTGCTTCCAAAAATCCATGCTTAGGAGGGGAGCAGTGTAAAGGATTCCCAAAAAAACCCTGGCTCAGGGGGTTCCAGGTTTCTGGGATGTTTGAGAGCCACCTGAGAGCACCTGAGGAATGATCTTCATTGTGGGGATAGTCCTGGGAATAGCAGCAGTCCAACGAGCCCTTCCAGAATTCCACACCCTGTCCCGAGCCTCAGCCCAGGAAAGGAGGCAGAACATCCCAAAAAAGGTCACTTTGTGCCCCAGCCCCCTCCCTGTGGCTTTCAAATCACACCCCTGAGCTGGAGGTGAGAAGGGACAAGAGGGGAAGCCTCAGGAACATCACCCTGCAGGTTCGAAGTGGATTGGATGCCAAAACATCATTAATTTCTGCCATATCAGAAACGAAATTAAAGCCTTTGCAGCGCTGCTGGGGAGGTCTCTCTGCAGAGCTCCATTAGCTCAATTCACCTTTCTGTTCCAAGACAGTTCCAGCACTAATTGAGCAAAATTCAGCCCAGCTTTCCCTCCCAGTAACGTGGGTTCAGAGCTCCTAATTGACCTGCTTTGCTGGCAGGGCAGCTCCAGCAGCCGCTGCCTGACTGCAGCCTGTAATTACGGAGATTTCAGCCCTTGAAGGAAAATTTGAGGAGCTTTCTGTGCTGAGTTGAAAGTATAAAATAATGTATATATCTAAAAGGGAAAAAAAAAATCCAAGCAATCTTTGAAACATCTGAGCAGAGTCAGGGGAGGAAGCTCAGAACTTCCGGGCTGGTGGCACAACTCAGCTTTGTGGAGGAGGTTTTGGATTGGGAGCTCCAGGAATTTTTTTTGGGTCGTTCTCCCAGAGCTGTTGGCTACAATGGGTGGGACACAGGCACCAGAGCAGATTTTCCATCCTGAAATCCCACTGGATTGAGCCCCAGAAGCTGCGGGTTTGGTGGTGCAGGTGACCCGTGTGATATTTGGAACTGGTGCTCCCTTCCACACATCCCCAGTTCCCTGTTGTTTTGATTTGAGAGACAGGTGTCTGCTAGGGAAGGCAGGAGCCTCCCTGGAATGGAAAATGTAAACCCCCTCCCTCCGAATTATCATAATTTTGAAATTAAAGGGCTCTCAGGCAAAGATGTGAGGATAGGAATAACAGTTCTTCACTAGTATGTATAAATAAAATACAATAAACCAAGAAATTACAACTTAATAGGAAAATGAGAATGAGATGCAGTATTACAAAAAACCTGTCAAGAGTTAGAACAGAACCTGAGCCCCTGTCAGTCAGGGTGCTGGGAACAGCCCAGTTTGAATGGTGGCTGCAGTCCTGCACTGACAGATGGTTCTGGTGCAGCAGAGATCCTGGAGAAGGGGGGAGTTTTCCTCCCACGGTCCAGGGGTGATGGAGAAGGGTCTGGTCTCTCCTCTGGGAATGCAGTGGGGAAAAGGTTGCTCCTCTGGGAATGCAGTGGCCAAGGCTGCCTGAGCTGTTCCAGGCCTCAGATTATTTCCATGTAGGAATGCTTGGCTCCTCCCCTGGGTGGAGCATCTCCCAATGGGATGATGTCATTTACCAGCCATGGGTGGGTCCTCGGTTGCCCATTAAGCAGAAATGGCTCCTGGAGGGAGTTACCTGTGAGCCATGGGCAGGCATTGATGGGCCATGAATAGGAGATGGTGTGGGGGAGGAGGCACGGAAAACACTGCCCCTCCTGGATCAACAGCCCAGGAGGATGGGGATGGAATCCATACTGGTGATTGATGGAATCCATACTGGTGATGGAATCCATACTGGTGATTGATGGAATTCATACTGGTGATGGAATCCATACTGGTGATTGATGGAATCCATACTGGTGATGATGGAATCCATACTGGTGATTGATGGAATCCATACTAGTGATGATGGAATCCATACTGGTGATGGAATCCATACTCTTGGGCACATACACTGTAACCCAGTTCCCTGCCCAGCACACCCCAGGCCCCCTGGCAGCCCTTTTTCCCATGCTCTGAGCTGCAGAGTGACCCCACTGGCCAGCAGTCCAGCCTGGTGTGTGCCAGTGGTCACCCCTGAGCTCTGCCCCAGCCCAGCCCAACCCCACTCAGAACGGGTTCCCAGGCAGGGGAAGGTTGGAATTGACGTTTCCTGGAGGCTGGGACAGGCTGCACCCACACACAGGGCGTGGGTGACAACACCGACCTGCCCTGGTCACCCAGAGGTGGCACTTGGGATCTCCTTATCCTGTTTTATCCCAAATGTTCCTCCCCAAACCACCTGGATCCCTCGGTTCCCCAGCCAGGGTTCCTCTGCTATTGCAAATCTTGTGCCATCCCACATGCCCTTCCCCTGACCCCGGTGCCCCTCAGGGCTCCAGGGGACCCATCCCAGTGGCTTTCCCTGGCACAGCTGAGCCCTGGGGCTCTCTGGGACAGGAGCCAGGCAGGGTGGCCCTTCCTCTGAGCCCATCACTGGGGTCCACCAGCCACTGTGGGACTGGGTCTGGGATGGGCTGAGGGCCTGGGATGGGCCTGGGAGCAGCTGGGCAGGGTTGGATTTTTCACTGCTTCCCCTGGAAGTGTCCAGGGCCAGGCTGGAGCAGCCTGGGACAGTGGGAGGTGGCCCTGCCATGGCAGGGGTGGCACTGGATGGGATTTAAGGTCCCTTCCAACCCAAATCATTCCAGGATTCCATGCGAAACCAGAAACCTCACCCTGGGAGTGCCCAGGAGCAGAATGTGGGGGCTGCTCATGCATCAAGCATATCCCTTTAGATCCAAGCATGGATTAGAGCTGAGCAGAGCCCAGGCCCACAGCCTGGGGAATTTCTGAGCCACATGTGGGATATTTTAGGTGCGCCATGGAATCCCAGAATCCCAGAATGCCCAGGTTGGGAGAGACCTTCAAGATCATCGAGTCCAAGCTGTGCCCAACTCCTCGCCTAAACCCTGGCACCCAGTGCCACATCCAGGCTTTTGTTAAACACATCCAGGGACGGTGACTCCAGCACCTCCCTGGGCAGCCATTCCAGAGTCAGTCAAGGCTGAGCAGCTCAGAGTGGGGCAGGGCCAGGTGCTCTCCCAAATGCACTCCTTGCAAAAGCCACAGATGCCAAAGCAGATGTAAAAACATCTGGACGTCACCTGAAGCTCAAAGATTTTCCCCATCTTCTGCTGATGCCCAGCACTGGCTGCTGTCCAGCAGGGCAGCAATGACCCCACAGCTGCCACGGGGGAGTGAGGAGATTGGAGTGAGTGGGGAAGGCACCTCAGTGCTGAAATGAACCTCTCTGGGATCCTCTTTGGAAGGCAGGAACAATGACAGCCTGATTTACAGCAGCCCCTTTCTGCCTCCCAGCTCACTCTGGGCCTGTCCTGTCTCCCTGCATCCGCAAATAAATCATGGAGAGCTCCAGGAACGCTCTCACAGAAAGATTTCCTTTGATTTGGCCACCGGACAGCTCAAACATGATTTCTCAGGCAGCTCTGCCTCTTCTCCCGACCCCCTGAGCTGGAAGCTTTGAGTTTGCATTTAGGCTTTGCCATTTTTTTGTCTCTAAAGGGCTCTGGCAGCTTCTTCACATTGGGGAGTTCCAGGAAAATGAGAAATTCAACGGGAAATTCAATGAGAGTGAGCAGGGTTTGAAAAGCTGCACCCTCCAAAATGCTCAGGATGTGCAGGACGGAGGAGCCCTGAGCTCACAAAAGCAAAGAGGTGAAGCATCAGCCACCTGGCCCAGTTTTGCCCTGGGCACAGAAAATGCTTCTCTGTCTCTCCACTCAAAAGCCTGAGCTGAAACAAAGCACCAGGATTTGTCCTTCTTCACTCCTGGGAGCTTTAGAGGGAAAGAGGACTATTGGGTATTAAATTTTTATCTCTGCTCAATAAAATGACCTAAGATAATCCGTTGGCTGATTTTACACCCTTGACAGGATGCTAGGCTGGAGAATGGACTTGGAGCAGTTCTAACCCAAAAATTCTTTCAAAATGACCAGTTTGGAAGGCTTGAATTCTTAAACTGGGAAAATGTAATGGTTTTAGAGTCTTTTGAGGCAGTTTCAGGGTGATTTCATGCAGTTTTAGGGTCTGTGGAGGCAGTTTTAGGGGGATTTTAAGGCAGTTTTAGGGCATATTTAGGCAGTTTTGGGGTCTTTTAAAGGTTTACCCTTACTGACTTAAAACATCCTCAAGTTTTAGGGTGTTTTGAGGCAGTTTTAGACTGTTTTGAGGTGGTTTTAGGCTGTTTTAGGACAGTTTTAGGGTGTTTTTCAGCACATTTAGGGCGTTTTAAGTCAGTTTTAGGGTGTTTTGAGGCAGTTTTAGACTGTTTTGAGGTGGTTTTAGGCTGTTTTAGGACAGTTTTAGGGTGTTTTTCAGCACATTTAGGGCGTTTTAAGTCAGTTTTAGGGTGTTTTGAGGCAGTTTTAGACTGTTTTGAGGTGGTTTTAGGCTGTTTTAGGACAGTTTTAGGGTGTTTTTCAGCACATTTAGGGCGTTTTAAGTCAGTTTTAGGGTGTTTTGAGGCAGTTTTAGGGTGCTCTTAGGTGGTTTTAGGGAATCCATCAATATTTTGTCCCTTGAGGAAGTCAGGGCTGGCACTGCCAGCCCCACTCAGGCCCTGTGCTCAGCCATCCCATGGTGCAGCCCCATCCAGGCTGAATTTTGGGATGAATCCGGTGGCCAGCATGATTTATCCAACATTTCCTGTGTCAATGGGTATTTTCCTCCAGGCAGAGTCAGGCTCAGCTGGTCCTGCGTGTGAGACAGCCTTGCTTTTGCAGGGGACACCCCAGAGGGTGTTCTCCTCCGGCTGATAACTCCTGGTTTGCATGAGACACATCCAGGCCCTGATGTGGAGAGGTTCGGATCCATCCTAAAAACAGTTCTCACCCAAGCTTCCCTCAGCGAGGCTGGACACTTCCAACAGCAAATTAATTAAAGTGAGAAGTTCTTCCCTCCTGATTGCATTTCTAGCATTAAACATGGGAAATAAATCAGTCAGCTGCCAAGGCAGAGCAGCCAAACCCGTGAAATAAATCATCTGTGCACACACAGAGAACAAACCGGAATCCTTTGCACAGAGCCAGACCCAGGAGAGGTCCCACCCCTTCCCCTCATAGGGGGCTCCTTCTGTGCCCTGGGCTGGGGGATGGCAGTGCTGGTGTGAACTAGTGTGAACTGGTGTGAACTGGTGTGTACCGGTGTTTACTGGGCTGTACTGGTGCATACTGCTCTGTACCGGTCTGTACTGATGTGTACTGGTGTGTACTGGTGTGTACCGGTGTTTACTGGGCTGTACTGCTCTGTACTGCTCTGTACCGGTCTGAACTGGTGTGAATTGGTGTTTATTGGGCTGTACTGGTGTGTACTGGTGTGTACTGCTCTATACCAGTCTGTACTGGTGGGTACTGGTGTGTTCTTGTCTGTACCGGTCTTTACTGGTGTGTATTGGTGTGTACTGGTGTGTACTGGTGTGTACTGGTCTGTACTGGTGTGAACTGGTCCATACTGGTGTGTACTGGTCTTTACTGGAATGTACTGGTGGGTACTCATCTGTAGTGTCTGT
>VXBQ01000191.1:86596-120394 GCA_013400175.1 Phainopepla nitens
GCATGCGGGACGGGGGGCGGCCGCCGCGGGTAGCGCCGGTGCGGGAGCGCCGGGAGCCGGGACAGATGGGGAGGGACGAGGAGGAGGAGGAGGATGTGGGGGAGGAAGGCGGCGGGAGGGATGGAGAAGGGAGGGAGGGAGGCGGCGGACGAGCCGTGCTCAGCGCCGGGCCCGCAGCGCTGCCTCGGCCGCCGGGACCCCCCCGGCTCCCCCAGGCCCCTGCAGGCAAGGAGGGGTGGGAATCACGGCACGGGCCGTGGGAAGGGCTGGGGAGAGCGGGGGGCGGCTCGGAGCCGCTCCCGTGTCCGGCCCGCCCAGCTCGGCCCCGGGCGGGGCAGCGGCACCGGGCAGAGCCGGAGCATCCCCGGGGACGGAGGATTCCTGGGGCTCGAGGATCCCGGGAATCGAGACCTGGAGGGTCCCGCTGCTGGAGGATCCCCAGGGCTGGGGGATCCCCAGGGCTGCAGAGGCTGGAATATCCTCAGAACTGGAGGATCCCCAAAACTGGAGGACCCCTCGGCGCTGAAGGATCCCCGGGGTCAAAGGATCCCCAGACCTGGAGGACCCCAGGACTGGAGGATCCCGTGGCTGGAGGATCCCCGTGTGCAGAGGATCCCATGTCCAGAGGATCCCTGTGTCCGAGGACCCCTGTCTGCAGGGGATCCCCGTGTCCGAGGATCCCCGTGTCCAGGGGATCCCCGTGTCCGAGGATCCCCGTGTCCAGGGGATCCCCGTGTCCGAGGATCCCGCGGCCGCGCGCGGAGCCCCAGCCGCCGCTTGACAACAGGAAACAATGTGGAGTGAATGGAAAAAGGGGGAGGCGCTGCCCGAGCGACTTCCCTTGACATCACTGCCCAAATAAGGAGCTTTAAACCAACCTTTTCTATTGCAGCGCGGCAGAAGATCCCCCTGGAGCCGCGGGGTCCAGCCTGGCGCCGGCAGAGCCATGGGAGAGCCGCGGCTGCCGCGCGGGGGGCGAGTGCAGGTAACGCCGAGCGCGTCCCCCGGGCCCGGCTCCGCGCGGGGGGTGCGCGCCCGCCGAGCGCAGCTGGGAGCCGCTTAATCGCGTGTCAGCCGTGCCCGGCGCCGGGAGGGCACGGCGGGCGCTGAGGCGTCACCGGTGGCACAAGGGCACTCGCCGGTGAGGTCACCGCAATGAGTAACCAGGAGCTGGGTGTCGGTGATTTTAATTTTTTTTTTTTTTTCCCCTCCTGGGCGCAGCGCGCTGTTGGACACCCCGAGGGGGTTGCGGCTCTTGATCGGCCGCCAGCACCTCCGGGGGCTGCGCTGGCACCGCCGCCAGCTCGGGCTCTTAATTGGCGGCCGGCGCTAATGAGGGAGCCGGCGCTG
Source organism: Phainopepla nitens (assembly GCA_013400175.1). Taxonomy (NCBI): domain Eukaryota; kingdom Metazoa; phylum Chordata; class Aves; order Passeriformes; family Bombycillidae; genus Phainopepla; species Phainopepla nitens. The sequence goes on from VXBQ01000191.1 coordinate 87,947, forward strand.
AGGCTGCAGCTGAGCGCTGGCAGCGCTGGGCTGAGCTGTCTGCCTGTCTGGGACGGATTTCCTCCTTATCACTCGCACAGGAAAGCGAGCGGGGAGCCAAGGGGTTGTTCTGGGGCCACACGTGATGCGGCAGGAGCCGTGCCAGCGAAACCCCTGCGGGAGCTCCTGCCAAGCAGCACGCTGGATGTCCCCGAGCCAGGGGCCGGACCTGCTGACCCGCGGCGAGTTTTATCCCTTTTAAGCGTTCCTTGATTAGCACCTGCTCATCAGCAGAAAATGAGGCAGCTTTAAAAATGCATTAAGGCTGAGTAAATGAGTGCTAACGAGTTAAGCTCCTTAATTCTCCTCGATGGAAATTAATAACGCCTTTGATGCGCCCAGAGGTGCGATCGGCGGTGCCTCCCGGGCTCAGCCGCTCTATGCAAATGCGGGCATTGTTATTCCGGAAAAAGGCGCCGTGCGTGGTTTTATTCTCCCCCTCGTCGTTGCTGAGCTCCCTGGCCGTGCTGAGAGGGCCTGGCACTTTTAGCCAGCTCCAGGCTGGCGCGTGGAAGCGGCCGGGGCAGCTGACGGTGATTGATGGTGTGAGCAATACAACCCAAGCCTGCCCGGGGATCACCTGCCGCTCCCAAGCTTTGCGTTTCCCCGCTGCCGGAGGATTGTTCCTGCCAGGGCACGGAGCCAGGTTTCACCTCGGCTGTCTGGACGTCCTGGTGGCCGCTCTGCCCTGCCTCCCACTTCTCGCGGTTTGTTCGGCACCGGTCACCCTCCAGGAAGGTGTTTGTGCCTGTGGGGACTCGTGTTTTTCTCACAGTCCCGGTGCTTCGGGAACTTCTCCTGTGGAAACGTTCCCGGTGGCCGCAGAGTGCGCGTCCCCAGCCGGAGCAGGTGGGGTGGGTGGGATGCTGTGATTCTCGCTCGCCTCGCGGGTGCCAAAGGCTCCAGAGTGTCACATTGTCCTCACCGCCCTCTGCCCTGCCCCTCTTACTGCAGGGGTGCTGGAAATAGGATTTCCCTCATCCCTTCCGGGGAGGGTGCAGAAACCCCGGTGCAGGACGGGGGGGTTGAGCTGTGCCGTTCTGAGCTGGTTCCCGGGAATTCTGCCCCCGAGCTTTGCCCTGGGGCTGGTGAAGGTTTCTCTGCTAAGGGAGGAAAACCAAAATCTGTAGAGGGCCTGTGTGAACTGTGCATCAGAGAAAAAAACTTGCAGGAGTTATTGGGTGATTAATTAATGACTGTGTTGGCAGCAAACTGCTGCGGCGGGGCTGGGGCTGTGTCCTCTGGGGCACGAGTGCGGTGCAACCCCTCAGAACGCCTGTGAGGAGCCTGGGCGAGCTCTTGCAGCCCGAAGGAAGGGGATTTACTCCCGTGAGTGACCATTTTCACCCTCTGCCACAACGGGCGCGTCTCCCTTCTCTGTGCTGGCCCTCCTCCATTCCAGGGGCGTTGTGCAGCTCCTTCCCGGCGGTTCCAGCATGGGAACGAGGCACCCTAAGAAGGTTCCTGTGCCCCCTGCGCTGCTCTAGAGGCTGCCCCAGGTGCGGGAGAGGCGAGAGAGCCGAGCCCAGAGCGCCGGCTCCGCTGGTTTGGTTCTGCCGGCCGAGCAGAGGCACGTTCTGGGCTGGGCTGGGGGGTGCAGCAAAGTCCCAAATGTTTGGAGTTGGCTCCTGGAAAACACGGGTCAGGAGAAAGGCTCAGTGTTCGGGGCAGCGTGATCGGATGTGGGGAACCACTCCGGGGAGCCGCGGGTGAGTCCCGGCAGCGGCGCTCCCGAAAATAACATTTATCCTGCAGCGAACAACAGAAGCGCTGTTGAGAAACCTCCCCTGGGCTGCGGGGCCGGGGCAGCGCTGCCTTGGGAGCTTTCCCGGGAAGCCGAGGGAGCAGGGAAGTGTGTCCTGAAGGGAAATCACCGCGGCCATCCTGGGGATTGGGTGGCAGCCCGGTAATGAGGGGCTCCTGGGAACTCCCCGCGCGTCACTGGCACGGTCCCAGGGCCGCGTCCAGCTGCTCCTGCCTCAGCAGAGCTGATTTTCCTCCGCCTCCCTCCGTCCCCCCCGCTCGCCGAGGTTCCTGCTGCCTCTCAGCTCTGCTGTCAGAACTTCTTGGCCGCACGTGTTCAACGCCAGAAGCGCCTCAGCAGCCTCTAAAGCGCCTCAAAGCCCTGGGTTTCTTGGCAAGGGGAGGGTCAAGCGTAGGGGAAAAGGAAAATTACCCTTGATTTATTTCAAATATACATTCGGCACCGTTGTCTGTGCCTTTAGAAAGGCTGCTTGTTAGGGGATTTTATGGCTCTGCTGGGATCTGCGGGGCTGCCTGGGATGCAGGGAAATGTTTGTTCTGTTTTCCACCCCGCCTGTTACACTTGCTGGGCTCTCCCTTCCCACCTCTGGCTCGTTAATCCGGGGCCGTTCCTCGCCGAGCTGAGACCACCTTGCGAGAGGACGGAGGTGATTTGTGCTCCCGCTGCGCCCGGCTGGAATTCCAGAAATTGGGCTTTCCCAGGGCACTCAGCCGGGATCCTGCTCCCTGCAATCGGGGCAGGAATCACAAATAAAGGAGATTTTCATCCTGCCCGGCTCTAATTACGAGCCTGCAGAAGGTGAAGCTCCTAACGAGCATCAAAGGGCGCTTTGTGTGTCCGTGCCGAGGGGGCCGGGGGGGTTCAGGCGCTCAGAAAACATTTGGGGAGAGTGGATGTGGCCATAACTCTTGCTTGGCCTCCACACTGCCTCATTTTCTCTGCGAAGCCCCGAGCCAAGGCCAGCCTCTCCTCGCTGGGAGCCAGGCTGTCAGAAGCCCCCGCAGTGCCGCTGCTTGCCCCCTTGCCGTCCCGCGGAGCTTTCAGAGAAGGCGAGCGGGGCTCGCAGGTGCGGCAGGTGAGGGATCAGCCCCGCAGGGCTGGCTGGGACGGGCTCAGCCATCCCTGGGTGTTTACAGAGGAACCTTCTGAGCCGCCTCTTCCCGCAGAGGAACAGGAACCAACCCGCTCGAGAGCTCGGTGGTATTTTTGTAACCATTTCTGTTGTTGTTGTTTGTTTCCAGTTGGACGGAAAAATTGCAGTTTGGGGACACTTTCCTTCCTTCTGGGAACTGCTTGGCAACTTTTGAGCCGGGATAAGTGAGGGGAAAACATGAGATCAGGTTTTCCTACCTTCCCAAAATGGACTTGCTGTAAGCTCACTGCCGTGAAGCCAGGCACCATCCCGGCTGCTTTTTAGGAGTGTTTTGGCCCAAAATCAGAGCAGAGCATCTTCAGCTTTGGGGGAAGCCTTATTAAACCCTTCCTTGTGCTCATGAGGTTTTCAGCTTCAGCAGCTCCTCAGTCTCCAGATCCTAAATTGTCTTTTAGCCCACACACCTTTCCCTCCCCGGGCTTTGGAGGGTCACCTGCTTGTTGAAGTGTTATCAGGCTTTGGGGTTTCAGTTATTTTGCTCTGATTCCCCAGTAATCCTACAGATTTCAGGCAGAGTTGTATCAGAAAACAGCAAGATCCAGCTGAATTCAGACCTGGGATTTGGGGTTCTCCTGAGACATTCAGGGGTTTGCTGAGCCCTCCCTTGGTGCTGCAGTTCAGAGGGGGAACCCCAGGAGAATCCCATAAAACTGAGCCTGGCCCTTTTCCCAGCAAGCTTGTGCTGAAGGGCAGGCATTCCCTGAAGGAATTCTCTCCAGGGCCAGATCCCAGCCTTGCCTTGCTCAGGTGGCCTCTCCTGAAGGGCTCACTCACCCCAAAGGCTCAGAGCCACCCAAGCAGCAGCTCTGTGACCATTTATTGTCACTTTTCAGGGGAATTTGGAAGGGATTTCTGCCTCAGGTGTTCAGGACTGGCCTCCTCCCCCCTCAGCTGTGGGATGCACCTGCTGAGGGGATGGAGTGGCTGTCATTTAGGCTGTGAGGGATTTGCGGTGGAAATTGGGAAACTCTCAGGGTTTTTAGGAGCTTTCAAGGGGTTCAGGAAGAACCCCTGAGGCCTGGATTTGTGCCTGGTTCCTCCTGCCTTGAGCAGATGGGAGATTCCCAGGAAAAGGTGGGATAGGAAGGCTCTCCCCATTTCCTGCTGGATCCCAAGGGATGCCCAGAGTGACCCCGGACAGAGCTGGGGGTTTGTCACTGACAGGGATGTGCCTCAGAGCTTTCCATGAGCCATTGCTGACTCCTCAAATGGCTGCCCACGGGTTTCCTGTGTTCCCTTTATTCAAGGTTTTTGGGGGTTGTTCCCTTTCTGGGGACATTTACTGAATAAATTTACAAATTAAAGTGATAGCATTATAAATTAAAGCTATGTGAAAAGATGGGGCTGAGATTAGTCGAGTAGAAATTAAAATAAGAAATATTGCTCAAATCCATGTGGATGGATTCCCATGGATGCTTTTGGGAAGCCCTGGATTGGTCCCATCACCTGAAAATCAGGAGCTGGGCTGGGTCACCCAGGGCTCAGGGATGGGCTGGAAGTTGTACTTGTCATTTTGTCACAGGGCTGTAAATCTGATCAACACCCCTGGGACCAGAGATTCTTTATTTTGTACAGCAGATTACTCAGGTTTGAGGCCTCCTGGCAGCCCAGTTGCAGTGCTGGTGTGAACTGGAAGGGGGGATGGAGGGGCAGGACAGAGCTTTTCTGGGATGTATTTGAGAACCCACTGAAAATCTGCTGAGTCTTTGCACATTTTAGAGAAGCAAACGAAGTTTGGGCTGCGTTTGAGAGGAAGATGCCTTCACCCTGGAGGTGGGGAGTGTTTGTCTGTGGAACAAAACGGTGCAGTGGAAGGTCAGGCTGGAACCAGGGGCAAAAATAGAGCTGGATTTGCCTCCAGCAAATGTGAAGCTGCTCTGGGCTGGAAGGGAAGTGGAGCTGGGTGTTTAATTACCTCCCACCATCTTGCCCGTGGTGCTGAGGTATTTCCTTCATGACTTTCTCAGGCTAAAATTAACAAAACCTGAAGAGAAACCACTCTTCCACTGCTCTGTTTACGTGAGAAAATTGGCTGGGGCACAACAGTGTGACCAGTGTAGTCGGGAATAAGTGTGTGCTTCTTCTGGAACTGAGGATCTCTGCTGCAAGCCCTGCAAGGATTCAAAAGGGGTTGGGGCCAATCTCCTTCTGTGGAAAAGTGCGTGCCTCAGTTCCCACTTCTGTAAAATGGGGTTAAAAATATTCTCCCTCCCTCCCAGGAGCGTTGCCACACTCCCCCCACAGCAGTTTGCAAAAGACCACGGAGTTTTTTCCACCAGGGTGAAAAACACACTAAATAAAAATAAATGGCTGCTATTTTGAATGGCATTCCCAGTAAATGGTGTTGGAAGTGCTTCCTGCACAGGGAGTGACTGTGAATAACTGGAACCTGTCACCAAATCCTGGGCTGCTTTGGGTAGGGAGGGAAATTAAAGATCCCCACGGGCAGGGACACCTCCCCCTGTCCCAGGGGCACCTCCCCCTGTCCCAGGGGCTCCCAGCCCCAATGTCCAGCCTGGCCTTGGGCACTGCCAGGGATCCAGGGGCAGCCACAGCTGCTCTGGCAATTGCAGCCCAGCCCCTGCCCACCCTGCCAGGGAACAATTCCTGCCCAAGATGCCATCCAGCCCTGCCCTCTGGCACTGGGAAGCCATTCCCTGGCTGCTGTCCCTGCAGGCCTTGTCCCCAGTCCCTCTGCAGCTCTCCTGGAGCCCCTTCAGGCCCTGCCAGGGGCTCTGAGCTCTCCCTGCAGCTTCTCCTCTCCAGGGGAGCACCCCCAGCTCTCCCAACCTGGCTCAGCCTCGTTAATTAAAGATTCCCAGCTCTGTTCACCATTCTGGGGCATCTCTGAGGGCCCAGCAGCCACTCCAAGAACTGCTGAAAAGGCAGAAAGAGACCCAAGGACCATTTAAGATTTTATTTGAAGCCAGGCTGGTTCCTCACCTTGGCAGCATCTTCAGTGCCTGAGTTCCCTGCTGTGCTCTGTGTCATTCCAAAGGCAATCCTGCCGAATTCCAGGGGTGTTTGTTAACCCCAACCCTTCCCCTGATTGTAACCCCAAACCCTTCCCCTGTTTATTAACCCCAACCCCTCTGTGCCCTGGGGAAGCCGCTGTGGATGGCGCTGGGTTGGTTCAGGAGCAGGAACAGCAGGAGGGGTGAAACCATTGCTGCCAAACTGGAGAGGTTTTCCTCACCCCCAGGCAGGGCTGTGCTTGTGCTGGAGCAAAACCCTGCAGGTATTATTATTATTAATTGTATATTAATTTTATTTATGATAATTTATTATCACTGCAGCTTTTTAGGAAGCATTTTTCAGGGCTTGGGGTGCATGTTGCAGCTTTTGGGATGCATGTTGCAGGTTTAGGATGCATATTAGAGGTTTTAGGGTGCATTTTGCAGGGTTTGGGATGCATTTTGCAAGGTTTAGGATGCATTTTGCTGGTTTAGGATGGATTAGGCAGGTTTTAGGATGCTTTTTGCAGTTTTTGGGATGCATTTTGCAGGTTTCAGAGCTTTTAGGAAGTGAAGGGGAAGTCCCAGGTGAGGTGCTGGTTGCTTTGCCGTGTCCCTGGGCTGGAGCTGCTTTGGGATTCTGGTTTTAATTCCGTGCCTGGCCACGCTCTGCTGCCTGCAGGGTTTGAATCTGGCACCCACCTGGCAGAAAACGCTTTGTGTTCCTATTTGCATTAATCAGAACTGGGAACTGATCATGGGGTGGGAGGTGGCAGCCAAAACCTGAGCCCTGCAGTTGAATTTTTGAGGAAAACAGGTGTAGAGACAGAGATTTGTGAATTAAAATAGCAGGAATGCCCTGATCCGATTCTTTGGAGCTGGAGATGAGTCTCTGCTGGTGGTCAGGGATGGATCCAGCCTGGCCTGGGAGGCCTCTGGGTGTGGATGTAGCTCCAGGAGAGCTGCAGAGGGACTGGGGACAAGGCCTGGAGGGACAGGAGCCAGGGAATGGCTTCCCAGTGCCAGAGGGCAGGGCTGGATGGCATCTTGGGCAGGAACTGGGAAGGAGTTGTGTCAAGAACAAAACCTCTCACCAAAAATCGTAGCTGTTGAGGGCTTTTTTGATTTTTGAGCCCATTTTTTCCAAATCAGAGCAAAGGGAGCAGTGCTTGGGTCGTGTGCTTTAACAATCCCTGATTCAAATTATTTCCATGGTCCTTTGTCACACCAGTAAATGTGCTGGGCTCTTCCTGGGCCGAACAAAGCTCAGGAGGGCTCAGGGGGACGAGATGGAGAAGGTTCTTGGGAGGGTTCTGGGGAGCAAAAAGTTCAGGTTTTATTGACCAAAAAAAAAAAAAAAACAAACAAAAAAGTGCTGAATTTGTTCTTTCCTTGAGAGTAAAGAGTTTGAACTGGGGAGGGCTCTTGGTGCAGGAAATGGCTTTGGAAGGTGTTTGCTGGAACAAAAGCAGGGCTCTGGTGAATAAACGTGGAGAGTCAGAGGCACAGCGTGGTGGAGATGGAATGGGAGCACGGGAAGGTCCTGGGAATGCACCGACAGCTCCACAGGGATGGGACCTGCAGCTCTGCCCTGCACAGACCCCAAATCCCTGAATTAACAAAGGGGTGGCTCAGGGGAGCCCCCAGACCTGGCCCTTCCCCTTCCTGCTGCTGCCCCAGGGCTCAAATCGCCTTTCCCAAGGCAGCACAGACCACCTGGGACTCAAGTGGATAAAATATCCTGAATATTTTGTGTTCAGCTGCTTTGGGCTGTGGGCACAGCTCATTCCTCCATCCACCACGGTGGAATTTGCTCCAGGAGGCTGTTTTGGCTCAGTGTCCATCATTTGCTGCTCAGGGCTGGGTCTGTCCCCGTCCCCAGCGCTGGGGCAGCCTCTCCTCCCCCTGGGTGTGTGAGAGAGGCAGAGCAGGGGATGTTTTCCATTTCTCCATGTTATTTCTGGCTCGGCTGCCTGCTCTGTAATCGCTGTGGAAACTGTTTTGCTTGGGGGTTCATCAAGGAAACGCTGCGAGCTCTTCTAGGGAGAAATATCTGCAGCAAGTGGCTGCGATAGTGGTTTCATAAGGGCTGCCTTTAATTGGGAACAGCGTTTCCAGGAGGTTTTTGCTGGCTCTGTTTCCGATGGAGGCGAGGAACAGCTGAAGGGAAACGGCGGAGAAGAGCCCCCGGCTCGCCGGGAAAGGAGGGGTTGGTGTTGGGACTCTGGTGCTGCTTCAAGGAAAAATAAAATAAAATAAAATAAATCAGCTTTTGTTTTGAAGAGGGAAAAAGAGTTTGAAGAGACGGGGGTGTTCTTGGGGCCCTGGCTTGGAGGAATGTGAGAAGTTGGAGATGGATGGGATTTGTGGTGCTTGGGTCCATTGAGGGGTGTCCCTTGATGGCCCCAGCAGCTGAACCATGGCCACAAGTGGCTCTGGTGGGGTGGCCTGAGGTGGCCTCACGTGACAGGGGCTGGATTTGGGATACCTCAGACCCTGACTGTAACCCCAGACCCTTCCCCTGTTTGTTAACTCCAAACCCTTNAAAACCCTGCAGGATCGGGCTTAGGATGCAATTTTCAGCTTTTGGGATGCATTTCGCAGCTTTTAGGATGTATTTTTGCAGGGCTTAGGATGCATTTTGCAGGGTTTAGGATGCGTTTTGCAGGCTTTGTGGTGCATTTTGCAGCTTTTGGGATGCATGTTGCAGGTTTAGGATGCATTTTGCTGATTTAGGATGCATTAGGCAGGGTTTAGGATGCATTTTGCTGGTTTAGGATGGATTAGGCAGGTTTTAGGATGCTTTTTGCAGTTTTTGGGATGCATTTTGCAGGTTTCAGAGCTTTTAGGAAGTGAAGGGGAAGTCCCAGGTGAGGTGCTGGTTGCTTTGCCGTGTCCCTGGGCTGGAGCTGCTTTGGGATTCTGGTTTTAATTCCGTGCCTGGCCACGCTCTGCTGCCTGCAGGGTTTGAATCTGGCACCCACCTGGCAGAAAACGCTTTGTGTTCCTATTTGCATTAATCAGAACTGGGAACTGATCACAGGGTGGGAGGTGGCAGCCATGTGCTGTCCCCAAGGGTGTCCCCTGTGCCCCACGGGTGGCTGGCTGTGGGGGCAGAGCCCCAGGAGCTGCTCTCGGGGTGCACCTGGATGTGCTCAGGTGGGTGTCAGGCATTCCTCAGAGAAACCAGGGAATTCCTGCATGGATGGAGTCAAACCCTGCTCAGAAACTGGGGAAGGTGCTGCAGGGAAGCACCAAAGCTATTTTGTAGGCGCAGCACAAAGCAGAGAGGTCCTGCCTGAGCTCCTGGGTTTGTGCACGTTATTAACCCTCAGCAAATTTAGCTCGGGCTGCTCCATTTCACCCTTGAACAGAAAATAAACCCCAGATTTCTGCTGTGTTGGTGCTTCCTGCGCTGGGGGGGTAATTTCTGCTGATCTGCCCCAGTGCTGAGGCTTAACAGGGCCAGTGCTGCTGGTGGGAGCACAGGGAGCTGTGGATCACTAGATCCTGTCATTTCCTTGCTCACAGATTAATTGGGAGTGTGGATCACTGGATCCTGTCAGTATTCCTGCTCCCAGATGAGCTGCGGATCACTGGATCTCATTGGTTTTCCTGTTCATAGATTAACTGGGAGCTGTGGATCACTGGATCCTGTCATCTCCCAGCTCCCAGAGGGGTTGGGAGCTGTGGATCACTGGATCCCATCATTTCATGGCTCACAGATTATTTGGGAGTGTGGATCACTGGATCCCATCATTTCATGGCTCACAGATTATTTGGGAGTGTGGATCACTGGATCCCATCATTTCCCGCCTCACAGATGAGCTGTGGATCACTGGATCCCATCATTTTGTGGCTCACAGATTATTTGGGAGTGTGGATCACTGGATCCCATCATTTCACGGCTCACAGATTATTTGGGAGTGTGGATCACTGGATCCCATCATTTCCTGGCACAGAGATGAGCTGTGGATCACTGGATCCCATCATTTCCCTGCTCCCAGAGGGGTTGGGAGCTGTGGATCACTGGATCCCATCATTTCCTGGCACAGAGATGAGCTGTGGATCACTGGATCCTATCATTTCACGGCTCACAGATTATTTGGGAGTGTGGATCACTGGATCCCATCATTTCCCTGCTCCCAGAGGGGTTGGGAGCTGTGGATCACTGGATCCCATCATTTTGTGGCTCCCAGAGGGGTTGTGAGGACGCTCCAGAGCTCTGCAATGTGGGATAAACTTTAATTCACGTTCACTGTTGTTCACCTCTGATTGGGAACCAGCCTCCATCCCCGGCTGGGAATCACGCATTCCCGGGGAATCTGCACGCTCCCAGCCCCGGGAGCTCACCTGGCAGGCAGAGGGGAGGGAACGGCTTCCCCTGGGGGTTCGAGCCTTTCCTGGGCTGTTTGATCTGTGACACCTCGGAGGGCTCTCTGTCACCCTGGGCTGGAAGGAGCAAAGGCGGCTTTGTCCGCGCTCTGCGTGTTTGAGGGCTCGCATTTTAATAATTACCTTCCTAAGTGACTCCAGGTCGCCTCTGCCTTTATTTTGGGCTCTCTGGGGGCTCTCTGTTTGACTCTCCTCAGGCCAGGGCAGCACTCTGGGGTGGTTTGTGGCTCCTTGCTGCGGCACCCGGGGCAGCAATGCCGGTGCCGGCAGCCCCACCTCGCCCCCGGTGAAACGGAGCCGGCAGCGAGAGGGACGCGTTCCTCCAATCTGATGACCTCAGCGATTAATTATTTATCCAGCTTTTAATTTTGCATCCATCACTCTCCGGCTCTGCCTGCCCTGACTTCCCGAGGAGCTGCTGAGGGGGTGAAGCCTCCCCGGACACCTCGGGAGGTTTGGAGCTCTGCTCGGGGCTGTGCCTGCCTTAACCCCCGAGGCTCCAGGCACCTCCTCTGCCCCTGGCTCCTCCAGCCCAAATTTCTGCTTTTCCAGCCCAAATTTCCTCAGCTTCCAGCCCAAATTGCTGCTTTCCCCTGAGCTCTGAGCAGGACAGGGGATGCTGTGAGTCCCTCCTGGCCCTGGTGTGAGCAGGAGCCTCTTTTTCCTCCAGCCGTGGCCAGGGATGTGTTGGATTTTTCTCCTCAGCATCTCAGCTCATTTGTAGCCCAGCAGGAAAATTCTGCTTTCCTTGGGCCTTGTGCTCCAGGGCTTCCTGCAGGGAGCTTCCCTAAAAGCAGAAGCTGAGGATGTTTGGTCTTGTTTTTCAGCTTTTCTTCCTATTTTTTTTAAGGATTAAGGGTGGCCTGGCAGCAGGGCACTGACATTTAGGATAATCTGGTGTGATCCAGCATTAGTTTTCATGGATGTGGCTATTCTCTTCCTTCCCTGTGCAGTTTGGCTCATGGGTTCAGGGTTGCTGTGACCCAGAAGGAGACACCTGGGAGATATTTATGGGATTTTCTTCTTCCCTGGCAGCCAGGGGCACTCAGGGGATCTCTGATCACTTCCAGAACCTCTGGGATGAGGGAATTCGTGTGCAAGCCCCAGAGCTGCCAAGTCTCTCACCCTTGTGGTTGTTTTTACACTTGGTTTTACAGGAGGCACCAGAAAAAAGGTGCAGGACAGGAGAAAAGATGGTTTTGTGTTCCTGTCCAGCCTCCAGCTGAAGCTCTGGAAGCTCTGGGCAGGGTGGAGCGCTCAGAGCAGCCCTGGGGCCTCTGCTCCACCCCTGAAAGCACCAGGGCCTGTCCCTCCAGCTTCCTGGTGCCTCCCAGCACCAAACTGGGAGCAAGAAGGGTCATTCATCATTTTAGAGCAAAACCAACATAGATCATTAAAGGTTCTCCATTGGGTATCCAGATCCTCCCACTCGGTTGGGATTGCACCCAAAAAGTCTCTGCCGTGGGAAATGAATTGGGGAATTTGGAGCTTTTTGGAGTGAAAGTGGCCAGGGGAGCTCTTGAGTCCCGTTCTTGGGTGCTCTGCTCCTCCAGGACAGGCTGGGAGAGCTGGGGGTGCTCCCCTGGAGAGGAGAAGCTGCAGGGAGAGCTCAGAGCCCCTGGCAGGGCCTGAAGGGGCTCCAGGAGAGCTGCAGAGGGACTGGGGACAAGGCCTGCAGGGACAGCAGCCAGGGAATGGCTTCCCAGTGCCAGAGGGCAGGGCTGGATGGCATCTTGGGCAGGAATTGTTCCCTGGCAGGGTGGGCAGGGGCTGGGCTGCAATTGCCAGAGCAGCTGTGGCTGCCCCTGGATCCCTGGCAGTGCCCAAGGCCAGGCTGGACNTCCAGCCCTTTCTGGACGCCCTGGCCTCGCTGCTCCTGTCCAGCCCGTCCCGGGAGGAGCTGCTGGGAATGGCCGTGATGAAATTTTAATTAAATGTGGGGCTGTAAATTGCAGCGAAGGAGCCGCGGGAGCTGCGGCGGGCGCTGCCAGCTGCTCCCGACCCCGCAGGGCCAGCAGCGCCTCCGGGACCCGCCACAGGTCCACTTACCCCGGGTTTTATTCTCCAGCCCCGGGCAGACCGAGGCTGTTGAATATTTTATGGCGCTGCTTTGTTGCCATCCTTCCTGTGAGTCATTTTTCCAGCAGAACCCCGTGCTGGCCGCGTTATTTAACCCCTTTTTCCATTTAACCCCTTTGGAGGGTTCCAGGGTGGGTTGGGAATCTGCTGGAGGAAGGGATTTCATGTCCTGGCTCGGTGCTGCTGCTTTGCTGGGAAGTGCCCGGGACCAGGAGTGCTCAGCCTGCCCGGGGCAAGGTGGCAGTGCATCCCCAAATCCCCTAGAGCATCTCCAAATCCCCTGGAGGCATCCCCAAATCCCCTGGATTCATCACCAGAACTGGAGAGTCCTCAGGTCCCTTGGAGACATCCCCAAATCCTCTCGGAATCCCCCAAACCACTGGAGGCATCCCCAGAACTGGAAAACCCTCAAATGCCTTGGAGGCATCCTAAAATCCCCTGGAGCATCCCCAAATGCCCCAGAGGCATCCCCAAATCTCCTGGATTCATCCCCAAACCCCCTAGATTCATCCCCAAATCCCCTGGAGCATCCTCAAAAGCCCTGAAGGAATCCCTAGAACTGGAGAGTCCCCAAATGCCTTGGAAGCATCCCCAAAATCCCCTGGAGGCATCTCTAAATCCCTCAGAGCATCCCCAAAACCCCTGGATTCATCCCCAAAATCCCCTGGAGGCATCCCCAAATCCCCTGGATTCACCCCTGAGTCCCCTGGGTTCTCAGGCTCAGGGGCTGGGAGCTCTGGCAGAGGTTGCATTTTCCAGAGCTCAAAATTGAGGTGATTCTGTAAAATTCTGCAGCCTGGAAAGGAGGGTTTGGAGCTGACAGCTTGGGGATGTTTGTGCAGCCTCCAAGCAATGGAGTGAACACTTTTGGAGGGATTTCCTGGAGTTCACTTTTCCTGGTGTTCGCTCCACTTCTCTCCATCCCACCCAGGAATTCTGCCTGTGCAGGTCTGGCTGTCATTGCACCCTGAGAGTTCTGTCCCAACTAAAACCTCTCCAGTGGCTTTCCTGAATGATATCTTGGCTTTTTTCCAGGTTTTAATTTCAGAAAATGACTCAGGGATGTTTTGGGGGCATTCCTTGTGTTTCTCCTCTGTTCCAGCCCCTGGGCCTGGGCACAGCTCTGTGCTGTTTCTCTGACTCTCAGCCCTGCTCCTGCTGTGCAGCCTCACGGTTCTGAGGGCAAAAATACACCCAGGTTTCATTTCAATAACTGCAGTGGAAACTTTCTATGGAAAGAAGCCACCCCAAAAAGCCCCTGAGAGAACAAAGCCCGACAGAACGACTTCCTTTTGCTGCCTTGTTTTCCGTTTGCATCAGCCCCTGGCCTCCCTGGGCTCTGCATTTGTGGTTCTTTGGTGTCATCCAGCAAAAGTGCAGCACAACCTCTGTGCACACAGGAGAGTCTGATGCTTTTTGAGTTTTTAAACTTGCTGATATGGGAAAAAAAACCAACCCAAAAAACCAACCAACCAAAGAAACCCAACTCTACTGCACTTTATACAAATGGAGTCGGTGGCATGGGCGGAGTTAAGAATTAGAATTACTCAGGGAGGTGCTCCAGGGGAGGATGGAGAAAAGGAGAAAAGGAGTGGTGGTACAGAAATGGCCATAAGGTGGGAGCTACTCCACCAGGGAGAGGGGAATTCTGAGGGATTTGAGCTGTGGGGGCTGAGCTGCTTCTGGCCAGGCTGGGAGAGCTCAGCTCCTGGGGGGGTGGCTGTGTCACAGAGCCTTGGAATGGTTGGGTTGGAAGGGACCTTAAATCCCATCCAGTGCCACCGCCAGGGACACCTCCCCCTGTCCTGGGGACACCTCCCCCTGTCCCAGGGGCTCCCAGCCCCAATGTCCAGCCTGGCCTTGGGCACTGCCAGGGATCCAGGGGCAGCCACAGCTGCTCTGGCAATCCCAGCCCAGCCCCTGCCCACCCTGCCAGGGAACAATTCCTGCCCAAGATGCCATCCAGCCCTGCCCTCTGGCACTGGGAAGCCATTCCCTGGCTGCTGTCCCTGCAGGCCTTGTCCCCAGTCCCTCTGCAGCTCTCCTGGAGCCCCTTCAGGCCCTGCCAGGGGCTCTGAGCTCTCCCTGCAGCTTCTCCTCTCCAGGGGAGCACCCCCAGCTCTCCCAGGCTCCTGGATCTGCCCAGGGGCCTCTCCTTGATTCCTTTCTGCAGCTCCACACCTTCCCTGTGTTTTTCCAGCTTGTAAAGTCTTAAACCCCCAGAAATGTCAATTTGGGCCTCGTTGTGACAGCACAGAGCATGGCAGGAGGTGTCCCCGGTCCCCACTGCTGATGGGTGGGAGAGTGCTGGGACCTTCCTGGCTGTTTGCTCTTGGGAGGAGCCTGGATATTCCCATTTTGGGGGCTGCAAAGTGAAATTTTTCATTTTTCACCACTGGGAAGATGAAGCAAAGACTTTTTACCTTAATGAGTCATTAGGGCACAGGTTTGAGCATCTGATTTCCTGCTGGACTCTGTGCCTCGGTGACATTTTCTGCTCTGAGATGGAGCTAATGGCCAATGTTCTGCAAAGATGTTTTGGTTTTTTTTTTCCCCTCTCTTCTCTCTGACTGCTTGCATCCTCAGGAGCTGCTGGTTCAATCTCAGTTCACAGCCTCTCTCCACTTCCTTTAGAGCAGCAGAGAACTTTTCCTCTGCAGCAAAACCTTGAAGCACCTCGCAGTTCCCCGTGCCTGTGACTCTCGTGCTGCTCTGAGTGATTTCTAAAGGCAGAGGTCGGCCTGAACAACCCTGATATGCCACACTTGGGTAAAATAAACCCGAGGAGGAGCAGGAATGGGCCACTGGAATGATTTTTCTGTTGGTTTTGGTGCACTCTGGGAGTGGCCATGGGGGAAATGAATGAACAGAAGTTGCCACAGGCACTGAGGTGCTCGAGAGCAGATTTATTTTGAGGGCTTCATGTTTGGATTATGCTTTCAAAACTTGGGGAAGGGGCCATGAGGATCCCCTGGGGGTTTTGAAGTCAGGACATCCCTGGAGTTGTGATGCTGGAGAGCCAGTTTCACGGATCCCTGGAGAGGCTGGAGCTGCTGCTCTGAGCAGCCACATCCCAGAATCACAGAATTGTTTGGGTTTTTAAAGGAAGGGACTTTAAAACTCATCTGGTTCCCCGTGGCAGGGACACCTTCCACCATCCCAGGTGGCTCCAAGCCCTGTCCAACCTGGCATGGGACACTGCCAGGGATCCAGGGACAGCCACAGCTGCTCCTGTTTCCTCCAGGCAGGGGACAATCAAGATTGCATCCCACCCTTTCATCCCAGATTTCTACAGAGACAGCTCCCTGTGCTCTCCTTCCCTTACCAAACCTGCCTGGAGCTCCATCATTTTCATGGCATTGAGTGACCTCGTGACGATCTGGAGCCTGCTAAGCTCAGAGGTGGAGATCTGGAGGAGAAGCCAGAGAAATTCCCTTTGCCCAGCTGCTCAGCCCTGATTCCAGAGCAGCACAAACTGCTGGAATCGCTTTTCCCTTTCCAGGCTAGCAGCATCTCCAGCTCAAGGTGCTCCTTGCTCCCCTCAGAGCACAGCTCCAGAATCCTGCACGGCCCCTTCCAGCCTGGGAACGTGGAAACAAACGGGAATGCTGGCCTTGGGAAGGGGGCATGGAAAATACAGAACCGAGAGAGAGCTGCCCAGAGGGAGAGCTTGGGGCTGGTGCCACCCTGGTGACCGAGGTCAGCCCAGTGTGACAAGGCCTTGGCTGAATTCCCGGGAAGATGACAGCGAAGTTCTGGCCAGGCATGATCCTAATCTTGCCACTGATGTTAATTCATCCTGATTCATTGTTTGAAGCACAAGAGGCCAGGCAGGAAATGAGTAAAAAGCATTACTGAGAAAAAAAAAAAATCAAAAAAATCTCTGATTTCACACTTGAGGGTGTGGGGAGTGAAGCTTTGAAGATGCTGCTCTTGCTGCACTAGAATATGTTCACTTTTTTTCTGGTTTTGCCTCATGAAGAGCTCTTTCCCCTCACCCTTAGGAGCACTGGATGCACTTAAGCTCAGCAGCAATGGCCCTTTGCAGCTCCTTCCTTTCAGCAGGGGGAAATTGCACAGAAATGGGGGAGTTTTGGGGTTTTTTCCATCTTAGTGGCCAAGTGGCCACTGCAGAGATTCAGTTCCTCAGTGCTGTTACCTCCTGAGGATTTCAGCTTGGCTGGGCCTGGTTTTTAGCTCTGAATCAAGAGCCTGGATGGTTTGAGTTGCTCATTTATTTGGCCCCTCTCGTGCTGGGAGGATGTTTGGGATGCAGCAGTGCTGGGGGAGATGGAAACCCTGAGCTGCTCCCTGCTCAGAGTCACTGCCACAGCTCGTGCTGTGCTTTACAGAGCTGCTCTCAACCCCAAAGAGACATTCTCCATCCCAGTGGCTTTGGAAGCTTTTATCCCACAAGAAAGGAGGAGCAGAAGGGAGCTGCCCCAAGCTCTCCCTCTGGGCAGCTCTCTCTCGGTTCCGTATTTTCCATGCCCCCTTCCCAAGGCCAGCATTCCCGTTTGTTTCCACGTTCCCAGGCTGGAAGGGGCCGTGCAGGATTCTGGAGCTGTGCTCTGAGGGGAGCAAGGAGCACCTTGAGCTGGAGATGCTGCTAGCCTGGAAAGGGAAAAGCGATTCCAGCAGTTTGTGCTGCTCTGGAATCAGGGCTGAGCAGCTGGGCAAAGGGAATTTCTCTGGCTTCTCCTCCAGATCTCCACCTCTGAGCTTAGCAGGCTCCAGATCGTCACNAAGGGCTGGAGAAGCTCCCAGGAGCTGCCACCCTGCCCTGGCTCGGGGAGGGCGAGAGGAACTTTTGGGAATTCATATCTGTGGCTGGGATCTGAACTTTGAACTCCAGTTGCTTTCCCAGGGTCATTCCTGTAGGTGGAAGCTGCCCTGATAAAAGAGGCTGCTAAAGCTACTTCATCTCCAGTGCCTGCTCTGCTCCTTTCTTGGTTTTTTTTTTTCCCTTTTAACCTAAAATTCTTTGTTCCAAGCCCAGGAGGGGCTGATGCCTCCCAGTTAAGATGGAGCTGAGCAGCAGGAGCCTGGCTGGAGCTTCACAGGATGCTCCTGAGCAAGGCTGGAGCTTCACTTGTCAGAGGAATGCAGAAGGAAGTGATGGGATGTTGGTGCATCAGCAAGGCCAGCAGTTATTTCCATTGCTGCTCTTGTGACTGGAGGAGCCTCAGCAGCTGGGGAGGGATGTGACAGAAATTCCCTGCTGCAGCCAGGGCAGCTCTCACTGTCTGCTTCTGAAATCTTCTCCTGATTTCATTTTAATTTTTTAAATTTTGGCTATTAAAATGAAGATTCCCTTGTTTAAAATGAAGATTCCCTTGTGCTAAGAGCCTGTTCTAGCACTGAGCTCTCCCAGGTTCTCCACAGCCAGGTGGCAGCGGGGGCTTGGTGATCATGGAATCATGGAAGGTTCAGGATCTTCCCATCCCATCCCTGTGCCTGGAGAGAGGGCAGCAGGGAAGGAAATCCTCCTGCCCACCAGGGTGGGGCTGCCCAGAGGAGTTTTTGGCATCTTCAGTGTCTGTCCACAGATTTCAATCCCAAACTTCCATCCCCTCCCAGCCTGGGAGCCCTGATGTGGCTGCTCCCAGTGGGCAGGGCAGCCCAGTCCTGGATTCACCTCCAGATTTCCAGGAAAATATCAATATTCCAGATTCTGCTGTGGGTGGGGAGGCCTGCTGAGGTCACAGGGCTCTGGGGGCAGAGGAGCCCAGCAGCAACACCCTGGGAGGCAAAACCAGGATTGGGAATCACAGAATTACAGAATTATGGTTGGAAGGGACCTTAAATCCCACCCAGTGCCACCCCTGCCATGGCAGGGACACCTCCCCCTGTCCCAGGGACACCTCCCCCTGTCCCAGGGACACCTCCCCCTGTCCCAGGGACACCTCCCACTGTCCCAGGTGCTCCCAGCCCCAATGTCCAGCCTGGCCTTGGGCACTGCCAGGGATCCAGGGGCAGCCTCTCTGGGTCCCTGTGCCCGGGGTGGGGCTGGGAGGCCCCTTTGGACCCCCTGAGATCCCTGGAAAATCCCAGCACATCCCAGAACCTCCCTGTTCCTGTGCAAAGGAAGGTTTTTCTGGTGACAAACCTGGCCTAAACTGTCCCTAAACGTGGCCTAGCTGGCCCACCCTCAGCGATTGTGGGAAGTTCTTTTGAGAGGCAAGAGACAGGACTTGTAGATGCTTGAAAGTGCAGTTTATTTATATTCTGCATGGAGTAAAGTGTGAGGTCTTTTACAGATGTTGAAAGCATGGCTGGAAGTGACAGGACTCTGGTTTGCATCATCCTTTAAAGACTTATTAACCAACAGAATATTGACAACAAGGATGTTTACACCAATACACCAATAAAGAGAAATTTCATCCAGCAATTACATGACCTTTTCTAACCAATCTTGTTCTACCACACAAATCTATTCTACAGACTTCTTGTCACCTTTGTAACTACTTCTATTCTCTCTATTTAGCTTCTATGCTCTATTTTGACTACAAATCCACATTCTTGCTTCCAGCCCCTGAGCTTCTCTCCAAGCCTTAGATCAAACCCTGTGTTTAATTCAGAGTTTTGGCCCGCAGGCCCAGTGTTCTGAAAACTCTCTGCTTTTTGGATCCCAGCACCCAAATGGAGCTGGGACCCCTCTGGCAGCCCAGGGAGGGACCCTGGGGGAGCAGCCTCCTCTGGATCTATGTTGGGGCTCTGTGAAAATGCTAAAAATACCGGCAGTCACTCAGGGGCCGTCACCCCCTGCCCCCAGCCCCAGCCAGATTACTGCTGAGGAATCAGAGCTGAGCCTTCCACCTGCTAAGGAAGATTTTTCCTGCTCTGAGGGAAGGCAGATTGGTGCAAAAATAAAACTGTTTTGAGATCCTGTCACGTGCAGGGCACCTGCAAATATTTGAGTTCAATATTTTTAATTTTTCTCTAATTAAAAGGGTCATTTTGGGGTTATTCCACTGGACAGGCCNGGATCCCAGCACCCAAATGGAGCTGGGACCCCTCTGGCAGCCCAGGGAGGGACCCTGGGGGAGCAGCCTCCTCTGGATCTATGTTGGGGCTCTGTGAAAATGCTAAAAATACCGGCAGTCACTCAGGGGCCGTCACCCCCTGCCCCCAGCCCCAGCCAGATTACTGCTGAGGAATCAGAGCTGAGCCTTCCACCTGCTAAGGAAGATTTTTCCTGCTCTGAGGGAAGGCAGATTGGTGCAAAAATAAAACTGTTTTGAGATCCTGTCACGTGCAGGGCACCTGCAAATATTTGAGTTCAATATTTTTAATTTTTCTCTAATTAAAAGGGTCATTTTGGGGTTATTCCACTGGACAGGCCCCCCTCCGTTGATCCTGGTCCTGGATGATGTTGGCACGTCTTGGTCTCTTCAATCTCTGTTTCTTCTCCACAAAATTGATGTAATTTTACTTCTTTCCCCTGTGCAGACAGATTCCTCTGCCTGTGTGGATGATGTGCTGGAGGGGCCACGGCCTCAGCTGTTAATTTGTTTAATTAAGTTGGGTAATTGAGCCACTGAGTTGCTTCCTAGGGGGTTTCTCTACCCTTGGAAACAGAGAAAATTGGGAGTCTGAGGTACAGCCACCTCCTGATGGGCTGTGCCTTAAATTCCATGATCCAGGTATTGGAGAGTCCTTGAATTCCTTGAATTCCCAGTCAGGAAGCTCTTCCCGGTGCCCTGGTGCAATTTAGGGCTGTGACACCCTCGACAAACCCTAAAGGTGATTTTTTCCCTTTCTTTTGTGCCCCTCAGGATGGGTTTGAAGGCCAGGGCCATGGCTCCCTGTTGTCTTTACTGAAAATGAATCCCCATGGATTCTGGGATTTGAGTCCCCATCCCTGGAAATGTTCAACAGACCCCTGGACGTGGCACCTGGGGACATGGATTAGTGGTGGCCATGGTGGGGCTGGTTTGGGGTCGGACTGGGTGATCCTGGAGGGCTTTCCCAACCATAATGATCCCATAATAAATAGGATTTTCTTCTCTGGATTTCCAGTCTGTGCTGTCTCCATCCATCTCAGATCCTTCTCCTTGTCCTCAGTGGGATTTTATCTATGATTTGACTGAAATGTCCAACACCAGAACCTCTGTGGGGCCAAAGAGATGCAAAGTTCCCTTTGTTTATTTGTTGGACATTTTGTCTCTGCACTGCAGCAAATGTTCGGTTTTATTGCACTATTTCATGTTCAGCTCCTGTTCACTTTGTGATCCATGGAAATCCTGAGATTCCCCAAACCCCACCCTTTCAATCCTGTATAATTTATCTCCTGGTGACCATGCCATTGATTATTCCTGCCTCACCAATTCCCCCATCATTCCTGAAGTGTCTTTTTCTTTTTTTCTTGTTTCTTGCAGACAATTTCTACAATTTATCAAGATCATTTTGACTCCTAATCCTGGCCTCCGAAGCACCTGCAGCCTGTCCCAGCCTGGTATCCACAGCAATTTTAGTAAGAAAAATCTTATTTTCCATCCTCCAAATCCACTTTAAAGGTACCAAACTGTGCTGGAGCTCCCATTTTCCCTTTGCCATCGTGGAATTGGATTTGATGATCCTGGTGTCTCCCTTCCATCTCAGCATATCCTAAAATGCTTCATATTCCTTGCAAAATGTCCAGAAAGTCCAAAATGGAACACAGCTCCTCGGGCTGGTGGGATTTGTGTCCCAAGGAGGGGATTTCATCAGCTTGGAATGTCTGTAATGAAAAATCAGTTTATTTGTGGTGTCAGGGCCTGAGCGAGGCTGGTTCTGTGCGGGGCTTGGAGTGGGAAAGGGAAGAAACTGTGATTTGGGGGTTGGTTGGATTTTGGGGAGGAGTTGTTCCCTGGGAGGGTGGAATTCCCAGAGCAGCTGTGGCTGCCCCTGGATCCCTGGTGATAGAATTCTCCTCAAGTCAGGTGTTCTGAGCTCTCAGAGAGTTTATCACTTTTGGGTTTTGTCCTGCAATCCCCAATGGCATGAAATAAGCAGGATGGCATCAAAGGCAGTGTTGGAAACAAAAAAGGTTTATTAACAAGGAAAATAACAAACTCTACAGAGAAAAAGCCATGCCAGAGGCAAGGAGGTCCTTGTCTCTGCTAAAACACCCCAAAAATACCACCAGGTTCCTTTGTTCAGTGCTTTCAGCAGTGTCTGTCCAGGCAGGGCCTTTGGCACTCGGCCAAGCAGACAGCCCCAGGTGTGAGGTGAAGTCCAGGGGCTCCTGTGAGGTGTCCTGCTTCAGAATGCATCCAACCCGGGAAAGAAAGTTCTGGCTTTTCACCTTTTAGGGGAGACAAAGAGAACCTCAAATCCCTTCCCAATCTGCCACCCCGTCCTTGGGGGATGCACTGCACATCCTGGCAGTGCCCAAGGCCAGGCTGGAGAAGCCTGGGACAGTGGGAGGTGCTCCTGGGCTGGAACTGGATGGGTTTAAGTTCCCTTCCAACCCAAACCATTCCATGACTGTTCTTGGAAAATCAGCAATTCAGCTTTTCCCCGTGGATTTGGGAAGTTTTGGCTTTTCCTTCACTCTCCTCCTGCCAGGGGCCTCTCAGAGCTGCCCTTTGCGAAACCCTCATTCCTCAAGGAGAGTTTGGGGCTGAGACCCCAAGGGCAGAAGTGCAAACAGGGTTTATTTCCTGGATTTAAAGCAGCTGGGGTGTCCAGGTGGATGCTCCAAATCGCTGGAATTTTGCCCTTTTTCAAACACTGCATGGTTGTTCCTGTATCTGTACAGGTTCATTTTGGTGGAGATAGCAAGAATTTCAGGATTTACAACTTTCTGAAGAATAAAAGCTTTATTATAGACCAGGTTTATATTTATAATGTAAAGGAGCAGAGCCACAGGGACAAAATCCACTGGGCAGCCACTGCTGGTGTCCCTGTGACTGCCAAGGCTTAGCAAATAAGAAATGGAAACAAAACCCCAAAGGTAATCAGGTGCAAATAATATTAATTAATTCCTTGTTTTCCCGTCAGGAGGAGTCTAAATCTGGGCTTTGCACTTGTGTTTGTCAGAGCATTCTTGGTTCCAGGCCTTCTCATCCATTGGTTCTGGAAGTTTAAATTTAAACAAACAAACAAAAAAATTCCTGCTTGTTTTTCACCTCAGAGTTCCTAGAAATGATCATGGATTAGGATTTTCAGCACCTCTGAAAAGCCATTCCCATATCCAGGGGGGAAACTGAGGCACGAGAGGCCAGAGTTTGGCTCCAGGGGTGAGCTTGAGTGGGAAATGTCAATTCCCCGTGACCTGCATATCCCAAAGTTACAAGAAACTGAGAGGAAACGAAGTTCTGGGAGCAAAGCCTTGCAACTTGATATTTTCAAGGGCTTTAACGACATAAAACTGATTTCCTTTGAGGGGAAAAGCTTTAAATATCCCTGCAGAGAGTACATAATGTGCATGGGTTTGTATTTATTCCCTGCATTTCGGTGGATGGATGAAACCTCTCCCAGCCATTATGGAATTCTATTGGGAAGTGCTCTCTGGCAGAGTAGTGTGAAAAGCAGGTGCACAAAAGGAATTCTGTTTGGAGAGAGGTGAAAAAAAAACCTTGTGGTACCAGTGAATGATTCTTAGCCCTGCAAGGAACCTAATCAGGTTAATTAGGATTAATTTGGCCGCCTGGCTTTTATTTGTGTGGAATAAAAACACATCTAAGGAGTTTTGTTGAAAACTTTTGTCAGTTTTAGTGATATTTTTGAGTTTTTTCACCAGGGCAGTGTAAAAATCTCTGGCTGGTTGGGCTTTTAGGGAGAATTATGCTGCACCCAGGATTTAGAGCCATTAATTCTCCATCTCCTCTTGCATCTTTCATTGTCAGTAAATCCATCTCCTGTCCCCAGTCCCATGTGGAGGTGACCCAGCTCTCCCTGGATGTCTTCAAATGTGATTTTTTGGTTTATTTTTTTCTGAGAATTGTACCAAATCTCCCCTCTGGCATCAGCCTGGTTCTGCTCCTGCTCTGCTGCTCCATCCCACACGAGGCTTTTTCCTTCTGGGCCAATCCTCCTGTAATTTTCCACCCTTGTGCCTCACCCAGAGCTGCCTCTTTTCTCACTTGCTTATGTCCCTGACTTTTCTCCTCACTTCTCTGCTGCTTCCCCTCGCTCTTTCCCATCCTGGAAAAGCTGCTGGGATTTTCACCAAACCAATCCTTGCCCATGTGCCTGCCCAGATGGATCCGTGCAGAGCGAGGCCTGCGTGACAGGAGCTGTCACAGGAGGGAATTTTCCATCAGCCCAGCCCCTCCACTCCCATTTTGGGTTTAATTCCTTGCAGAGCTTCAGTCAGATCCTGGGGGTGGCTTTGGGTTTGGCCAGGCTGAAGGAGCAGGGGACTTTCCCTGAGGAAGGGCTGGGGATGAGGGCCAGGGGCGCTGGCAGGGCCTGGTCCTCGTCACTTTCCAAACTCCCAGCGCTGCTTTTTGCCCTTTGGGTTTTGTGGCCAGAGAATCCCAAATGTTGGAAAACTCCTCCAAATCATCAAATTCAAACTCCCACCGTGCCCACTGAACCATGTTGGGAAGAACATCCATTAATTATTTAAGTACCTCCAGGGCTGGGCACTCCAAACCCCCCCGGGCAGCCCCTGCCAAGGCCTGACCTCCCTTTCCATGGGGAAATTCCTNTCTCTCCAGCCCTTCAGTGTTCTTGTCCTGAGGGCCCAGGACTGGGCCCTCAAAGCCCAAAGTGGGCTTTGCACTCACAGTGGGGCCTCCCAGTGCCCAGCACAGGGGGACTTCAGGTTTTGATTCAGCTTTTCTTGTGACACTTGATTTCAACAGTGCCATGAAGCTCTGCTGTTTCTTATCCTTCACGTCTGACCCTGCTGAGGTTCAGCCCTGCCCTCACCCACGGCTCCTGCCCCACCAGGGCAGAGGGCACAAGGAGGGGCAGAGTGGGCACAGAGTGGCCAGGGCAGGCTCAGGCTGGAGCTCAGGGAAAGGTTCTTCCCCCAGAGGCTGCTGGCACTGCCCAGGCTCCCCAGGGAATGGGCACGGCCCCGAGGCTGCCAGAGCTCCAGGAGCCTTTGGACAGCGCTCCAGGGATGCCAGGGTGGGGCTGTTGGGGGTCTGGGCAGGGACAGGGCTGGGCTGGATCATCCTTGGGGCCCTTCCAGCTCAGGGTATTGTGTGATCCTGTGACTTTGCTTTTCCATCACTTCCCAAGTGCAGGAGGTTGTGCTGGCAGTGCCAGATTAGGAGTTGTCCCCAGCTCCTTGCTGGTCCCACAGGCACAGTGGCATCTCCTTGTCAGTGGCATCTCAAATCAAGAGCCCGTTGCAGCCCCAAGGTTGGATCTCACAACACAAACACCCCCCCCCCCCGCCAAAGTCACACAGAGCCTTTTCTGCTCCCTTTTTAGTGGAAAATGTTATCACTTCCAAAATCTGCTTTGAATCATCCCTTTACACTCCTCTCTTCAAACCCTGGCATCTTACTACGCTGGCAGGAAGGTGTTAAGACCAATTTTGGGCTTCCTCCTCTGTTTTTTTTTCAGTGTTTTCTCTCAGCTTGGTGCTGTGCAGGAGTCCTGGGGAGGGTGTGAAGTGTGTGTCCCTCAGGAGTGTCTCACTGCTCTGACATCACCCCGCACCAGCACACAGGGGATGTTTTTGAACAAGGTACCATGCACTATTTTAAGCAGCTTCTAAAAATAACTGCCTGCCCAAGCTGCTATTGTGGTAGCAATGTTTTATCTCTTAATTGGGGCTGTTTGCTGAGGGTGATTCATAGAAAGGAGCTGAGCTTTCCAAGTTTTACCCTGAGGTGAAACAGTGGAGGTGATTTGCTGACTGTAACTGAGGCCTGCGCAGCCAGGAGGAATTTCTGTATTTTCTCCACGGTTTTTTTTTTTTGCTCTTCCCCTAAGGCTGAAGTGCCATGTTAAACACTGGACAAGCTCTTTCTCCTGGAGGTGTCTAGGAGGTGGCAGAGCACGTTCTCTGTGGGGACAGTGACCCACAGAGCTCTGGAGAGGCGATGGCGTTGTCACATCGAATGAGAGGTAATGACTGAGGGAAGGAATGAGGAAGGAGATGATTCCTCCGGGAATTCAAGCAGAGATTTAAAAAACTTGTGTGTGCTCAGAGCTATGGGGAGGAAGAGCCAGAGGTGGAAAAAGGCATTTCATGATTATCTGAGGAGATGACTCAGCCTTCCCATACTGTCACCTAATTCTTCTTGGGCCATGTCCAGTCCTGGGCCCCTCACTGCAAACAGAACCTGGAGGGGCTGGAGCGAGTCCAGGGCAGGGAACAGAGCTGGGAAGGGGACAGAGCCCCAGGAGGGGCTGAGGGAGCTGGAAAGGGGCTCAGCCTGGAGAAAAGGGGGACCTTGTGGCTCTGCACAACTCCCTGTCAGGAGGGGACAGCCGGGGTGGTCGGGCTCTGCTCCCAGGGAACAGGGACAGGAGGAGAGGGAACGGCCTCAGGCTGGGCCAGGGCAGGCTCAGGGTGGGCAGCAGCAGGAATTTCCCCATGGAAAGGGAGGTCAGGCCTTGGCAGGGGCTGCCCGGGGGGGTTTGGAGTGCCCAGCCCTGGAGGTGTCCAAGGAAGGCCCGGACATTGGTCTGGGTGACAAGGTGGGCATCGAGCACAGGCTGGGCTTGATGATCCTGGAGCTTTTTCCAACCTAAAAGATTCTCTCATTCCACACCCCGGGAGGGAGCAGCTCCCTTGCTGTAGCTCCCAGCTCCCAGATTTGTTCATTTTGATGTTAAGAAGAAGAAATCTTCATTGCTGAGCTACCATGGTCACCTGTGCCTGGCAGCCATGAGAGCAGCTCCCAAAGCAAACCCTGGCCCCTTGTCCAGCCCTGGATGTTCCTTCTCCAGGGGTCAGTGCCCACCTGGAGGTGATTCAGGGCTGGATGTGAAGTACAGAGAAAGAAACAAAGGAGCTGAAGGGAGCAGAGATGGCTCAGGTTCCCTGAGCTGGCCAAATCCCAGAGATGGGAATGGGCTCAGGGGAGTGACAGGATCCCAAGGCTGCTATGAGTGAAAGGCCAGAACCTCCAGAGCTGTGACCTCCAGTGGGACAGCAATGGGGACAGATCATCCCAAAACCTCCAGAGCTGTGACCTCCAGTGGGACAGCAATGGGGACAGATCATCCCCACACTGAGGGCAGAGCTGGCATTGCCCTTCCCAGAGATCTGGAGGCTTGGCCTCGTTTGGACTGTCATGAAATGCTTCTCCAGGATGCTGTGCTTCAGCCTCAATATGGGAATGATGCATTTCTATTTTCGTGGGCCTGTTCAGGATTTGCTGGCATTGGATTTGGGATCCTGGGGTAACACTGCTCCATAAATATGCCAAGTTTTGAACTGGCAGCAGTTCTGGTAGGCACGAGGTGACCCGGTGGGTTTGCCACCATGGGCCTGACAGGCTCAGGTGATCAGAGAACACCTGTGGAGTGTTCACGTGGACAGTCTGGGATCCTGGAAGGCTCACCTTTACTCCACCCAGGTCACCTTTACTGCAGCCACAAAAGGTTCTCTTGTGCTGCCAGTGGTGGGTCCAGTGCTGACCCAACAGGTTGTGCTTGGCTCCTTCCTCTTCCAGGAGCCATCCAGGGTGTCCTGTGCCCTCACTGGGCAAAGGAAACCTGTCCTGTGCCCTCACTAGTGTCCCCAAGAAAAGGGAACCTGCCCTGTGCCCTCACTGGTGTCCCCCAAAAAAGGGAACCTGTCCTATGCCCTCACTGGTTTCCCCAAGCAAAGGGAACCTGCCCTGTGCCCTCACTGGTGTCCCCCAAAAAAGGGAACCTGCCCTGTGCCCTCACAAGTGCCCTGGGCAAAGGGAACCAGAAGCTGAGCCAGAGCTGTGGCCCAGTGAGTGTCCAGGGGATGTTGTACCAATCTCTGAAGTTCCAGTGAGGCTTTTCTCCTCCTCTGAACCTGCTGAGGGGCAGATTTGGGGCAGTTTTTGTACCTCATGAGGAGGCAGTGCAGGGTGAAGGCTCCACTGACAGCCCTGTGTGACCCAGCTCAACCACAGCATGTCCTGAGCAGGGAGGAACCCCCAGGATCAGCCAGCCCAGCTCCTGTCCCCACCCAGGACACCCCAACAACCCCACCCTGAGCACACCACAAGCCCTGGCCCTGTGGAGATGTGCCCAGGTCACTGCAGAACAACAGGAAAACCATCACAGGGCTGGAGAGTCATGTGGAGATGCTCACAAACCCCGGTGGGATCCTCGGGGTGTCAGAGCCTTAGTCTGGACGCTGCCACCTCTCCCCTCCTGGGGTGAAGGTGCCTCTCAGGGGGTGACAGCACCCTCAGGACCTCTCCTCTGAGCCCTCGGGGCTGCCCCAGCCTGCAGCAGGTGGGCAGAGAGCTCCTGGCAGGGGTGAGGAGGCTGCAGGGAAAGGAGGTGGCAGGAAAGCATCACTGCTTGTTTACCCTGTGAGTGGAAAAAAGAGAGGCTTATCATGATCAAAGCAGGCAAAACAGGACGTCAGGGCTGAGCTCTCGTCAGGCACTGCTGCTCCAGCTCCTGGCTTGCAGCTGCACTACGGGAATGGGGCATTTCTGGATTTGTCAGGCTGCCCAGGATTCGCTGGCGTTGGGTTTGGGAGCCTGG
Organism: Phainopepla nitens; assembly: GCA_013400175.1. Lineage (NCBI taxonomy): Eukaryota > Metazoa > Chordata > Aves > Passeriformes > Bombycillidae > Phainopepla > Phainopepla nitens. The sequence goes on from VXBQ01000191.1 coordinate 115,929, forward strand.
GATCACAAGTGCTGCTCGGTAAATTGTTTAGCTCTGAACTGGCAGCAGGGAAAGGAGCGAGGGTGAATTTTGGGCTAATTCTGACCTGATTTGGTGTGCATTTCAGGAATAGCTACTTCAAAGGCAGCAAAAACAGCTCAAAAAATGAGAATTGTTACCAAGGCAAAAGGGGGCCAGAGGCTGAGGCTGAGCAAAGGGGAACTGGTTTAATTTGCAAGGGGTCAGGCTCTTTAAAACGGTGTTTCCTTCATTCATCTTCATTAAGGAAATGACACTCAGAGTGAAAATGAAACACCCCAGGGAAATAAAACCCCTCCAAGTGTGGGGAAGACCTGCCCAGGGCCACAGTACAGCCCTTCTGGATGGGTTTACTCATGGCATTGCCTCGTGGGGAAGGGAATGAGACCATCCCCATCCCTGGCAGTGTCCCAGGCCAGGCTGGACAGGGCTGGGAGCAGCCTGGGACAGTGGGAGTGGATGGGATGGGATGGGATGGGATGGGATGGGATGGGGTGGGATGGGATGGGATTTAAGGTCCCTTTCACCCCAAACTGTTCCAGGATTCTGGGATTCAATGGTTCAATAATTCAATGATTCAATGCTTCAGTGATGCAATGATTCCATGATTCTATAATTCTGTGATTCAACAATTCAGTGATTCAATAATTCAGCAATTCCATGATTCTATGATTCAATAATTCAGTGATTCAACAGTTCCATGATTCGATAATTCAGTGATTCCATGATTCAATAATTGAGTGATTCCATGATTCCATGACTCAATAATTCTATGATTCAACGTTTCCATGATTCCATTATTCTATAATTCTGTGATTCTATGATTCAGTAATTCAATGATTCAATAATTCAGTGATTCCATGATTCAATGATTCCATTGAATCCTATGATTCTATGATTCCATGATTCCATAATCTTGCAGAGCAGGCAAGAGATAGAAACCTGTGAAGAACGGGGGAAAGCCCCAGTGTCACCTGTTAGTGCTGGAATAATGAGTTCTATTTAGCTCAGCGGGCGCTGGGGACATCAATGGTGGCTTTTGTGCCTCTGGCACTGCTCGGCCGGGGTTGGGACGGGGGAAGCCCCGCTGGCAGAGCGCTAATCCCACATAATCGGCCCATTCTCCCGGGAGAGGAGCTTTCCCCGGTGAGAGCCGGGGCTGTGCGTGCCGGCAGGGGCTGTGCAGCGGGAATAAAGCGAATAAACACCCTGAGGGAGAAAGGCGCTCATTGAGCATTGTGCCGGAGCTCATCCTGCGGGGGCTGGGCGGCTTCCTCCTCTGCCGCTCAGCAAAGCGACTGTGGCACCCCGAGGCTCCGGGTGAGGGCTCTGGGAGCTGCTGGAGCGGCTCCGGGTGTGTGACCTGGCTCTGAGCGCCTCCCAAAATCGCGACCTGTGCTCAATCTGCCGGGCAGATGGAGCTGCCACCAGCCCTGCTCCCTCCAAGCGTTCCGAGCTGCTGGCACAGCCCTGCAGAGGCACAGGGAGCCAAGACAGGGCTGTACAAATGCCAGCCCACCTTCCCAGCGCCCCAGCCAGGCCCTGGGGAGTTCCAGTGGGGCTGGGGGTGCTGTGGGGCTGAATTTTGGGCTTTGTGTGTTGTGATCTCAGAGCCAGGCCTGGTCAAGGGAAGGGATTGTCCTGCTCTGCTCTGGGCTGGGCTGGGCTGGGCTGGGCTGGGGTGGCCTCTGTCCAGTGCTGGGGGNGCTGGGCTGGGGTGGCCTCTGTCCAGTGCTGGGGGCAGTTTGGGGGTTAGAAAGATCTGCAGATGTTTAGAAGGTATCCAAAAGTGGGACAAGGGGATGGGGAAGGATCTGGAAGGGACAGCTGAGGGCACTCGGTGTGTCCAGCTGGAGCAGAGCACCCTGAGGGCAGAGCTCAGGGATGTGCAGCTCCTCTCGAGGGGCAGCTCCCATCTCTGCTCCCTGGGACAGGGACAGCAGCCAGGGCACGGCTGGAGCTGGGCCAGGGCAGGCTCAGGCTGGAGCTCAGGGAAAGGTTCTTCCCCCAGAGGGTGCTGGCACTGCCCAGGCTCCCCAGGGAATGGGCACGGCCCCGAGGCTGCCAGAGCTCCAGGAGCCTTTGGACAGCACTCCAGGGATGCCAGGCTGGGGCTGTTGGGTTCCAGAAGCAGGACTGGATCATCCACTATTTAAGAACATAATTTAAAAAAATCTTCATGCTCCAGAACAAAAAGTACAAATTTTGCCATTGGCAGCCAGCCAGATGTGGTTACAGGAATATCAAATACTTTGCAAAGAATAGAAATACTTTTTTGCATCTTTTTTTTTTTTTTTGTTTGTTTGACCTTCAGCACTGTGGGCCCTCCATGACCAGAGAAAATTGTGCTGGTTTCTGGCTTCTGACCATTGCTGCTCATCCAAACCCATTGCAGAGTGTCACAGTTGGACCACAGACCCAGCTGCAGCCAGAGGGTTTGTGTGAGATGCAGAGAAATCTTATTGAAAAGGAGCAGGTTTCCAAGAATCCCCCATGGTTTGCTTTGTGCAAGGCCTGAAATGCAGGATGTGTTTCTCTTACCCCAAACAGCAGCAATTGTAGGTGAATTACAGCAGGGATTGCTGGGTTTAGGGAGGACCCACAGAGATCTGTCTTTGGGGTTTGGGAGTTGGGGTGTTTCTCCTCGAAGAACAAAACCACCACCACCAACAAAAACATCTGGTATTGAATTTTAGAGGTCTGGGCAGCAAAGCCAGACAAAAAAAGCCTAGAAAAAAGGGAACAGAATCTTAGCACAGAAGAAATCAATCACCGGAACATCCTCACCGAGAGCTGCTGCTTCTGCCACCGTTTGCAGTCTTTAGATCAGGACTATTTTTTATTTTCATGTGAGAAATTGAAGCTTAAGGGTGAGTCCTGAGCCAGATGCAGAAATGCCAGGGGGGTTCTGCAGCCTGGGTTTAGCAGGTCAGGCTTAGTCAGGCCCTGTGCTGGATCCTGGGCTCAGTGTCTGAGGATCTCTGAGGACCCTGTGGGGTTGTGGCACCACGTTTTGAAACACCGATCTTTTCATGTTCCTGGAAATGCTGATTCCAAAAAATCAGGGGCCTTGACTGCAGCAGAGTTGTTTTGTTGAGATTCCCTGTCTGCAGTGCTCCATAAATACGAGCATCAGTGTTATCCAGATAAAACCAGTGTTGTCTCTTAGGCTGAGGCCAAGAGAAGAGTTCCCAAATAAATGCTGGGCTCATTTCACTCCAGTTCATGGTGACTTTGAGGAGCTTAAGGGGGCTCCTGCACAGCTCCCATAGCAAAAGCTGAGACCTACAGGGGCTCCATGGGTTATTCTGCCCCCAGGGCAAACAAACAACCTCTTGTGCCATGATCCTTTCTAATTTAATGCATTTTGGGAGGTTATTTTTACCGTTCTGAGCCCCCTCCCTTAAACTCCAGGTGTGGCTGTAAGACTGACACATTTGCTAGGGGAAGGAATGGGATCTTCCAAACTGACTTTTAGGAGAGAAAATAAAAACCAAACCCAAAAGGGACCAAAAACCCTTGAAAAATAAAGGCATTGTAGGCTCACAGAATGGTTTGGGCTGGAAGACCATGGGCAGGGACACCTTACACGAGACCAGGCTGCTCTTGTTGGACATTTTTCTCTTTTTGGATGTGAGGTCAGAGTTCTGCTCATCTCGCCAAGCATCCTCCCTGTGCCAACAGAGCAGGGCTGTGTTTGCAGCTCTCCTTGTCCGTGGATGAGCTCAAAAAGCTCAGAGAGGAAAATCCTACAAAGCTTTTGGGAACCCAAGGCTGTCATTTCAGCGAGCTCCTCCCGCGGGGACCCAACCGCTCGGGTGCCCCGGGCCTCGGCCCCTGTGGGTGTGGGGTGAGCAGCTCAGGAGGGCTCTGGGGTTTCCTGCAGCCCCGGGGATGATTCAGCACCTTGCAGGCAGCTCAGGTCGGGCTGGTTTGGGGTGTGTGAGCTCCATTCTTGCAGCACCACCTCCTGGTGCTCGCCCTGTGCAGGTGATGGAGCAGCACACGGAGCTGCTGCCCTGCCAGGCCACTGAGAAAACTTCTGGGTGGCTCCTGCCCGATCCTGAGGGGCTGGAGTGCTCCTGGGGGAATCTGAGCCACGCTCAGGCCATGCTTTGTGCAGGGTTTCCGAGCCCTGGGGTGCTGTCAGAAGTGTGGGACCACATCCTGCCCACAGCTCCGGCATGAGCAGAGAATGACTGAGCTGGCAGAGTTCAGGGGGGACCCAGGAGCCTCCTGCCCTCTCACACCATCCCACGGGGAGCTCTGCTCCTGCTGCCCCTCGTTTTCCCACCCTGCCACTGCTTGGTCACTGGTTGGTCTCTGGCTGGTCACTGGTTGGTCACTGGTGGATCGCTGGTTGGTCACCAGTTGGTCACTGATGAGTCACTGGTTGGTCACCAGTTGGCCACTGGTTAGTCACTGGTTGGTCTCTGGTTGGTCACTGG
>VXBQ01000191.1:120718-152109 GCA_013400175.1 Phainopepla nitens
CTGATTGGTCACTGGCTGGTCACTGGTTGGTCACTGGTTAGTCTCTGGTTGGTCACTGACTGGTCTCTGGCTGGGTTTAAGGGCTGGCCCTGGGCACAAATGCCAGTTCTCTTGCCCTGGGCACAAATGCCAGTTCTCTTGCCCTGCACAGGCCTGGAGCCGCCCAGGGTGGCTCTCACTGTGCCAGTTGTTCTGTTTACTCTCTGAACTCCTCCAGCCCTGCTGCCCCGAGATCTCCCAGCTCCCCTCCCCAGGAGCTGCTGTCCAGGGGCACTCAGGGCCTCATCCCACACCTGCCCTGAGCCTGTCCCCACTGCTGTGTGCTCGCTGGGACAGAACTGTCCCGCTCTGCTGCTCTGCAGACACCAGAACCCTCAGTTCTGTGCAAAACCCAGACCTGAGCTCTGCTCCGTGCCTGTCAGGGCCTGCAGCCATCCTGTATTTGATGCTCAGGCATCAAGCAGGAATGCTGGCCCCTGGAGAGGGGTTTTTTTTGTGCTTTTAAATTTTTTTTTACTTTTCCTAAAGAGGCTGGAGGCAATTTCAGACTTGCCTCGTGTCCAAACATTGCTTTGCCCATGGAGGGAGAGGCAGAGGTCTTCTTACAGCCCTGGCTGCTTCCCACAGGGTGGATTTAACAGGGAATTGTCCCTCCCTGGACCCAAACCCAGCCTATTTGGGATTCCTGAGGGGTCTCTGTGCCCAGGGTGGGTTTGCAGCAGCCCCTTGAAGAAGGAGTCGCTGGTTAAAGGTTCAGGGCTGTGCTTGGTAAATGGTATTTGGGGAAAAAAATATTGCTCTGCTCTGAGATACACCAGGAAAAGCCCATTGGGAATTCAGCTGTGAGGACTCCTGGATTTAATCAAGGGATCTGAACAAAAATTCCAAAACTCCCCGTGGTATTTCTCACACTGACCTGGCACAGTCAGAGGGGGCTGAGGACCCACTCTGCCAGCAGTTGATGGGTTTAAGTGTTTTTATTCAGTTTATTCAGTTTATTTTTTTAAAGCAGAAATTTAATCTTGTGATCTTTGTCTGAAGAATTTCTTGCTTGCATTGAAATAATGATTTCTTTGGTGATCTCTCAGCTGTTCCATCAGAGATCTCATCCCAGGGAGGGTTTTTTGAAGCATTCTTCCTCTCAGGGCTCTGCAGAGCAGGAGGATTTTTGGATCCGTAGCTGAAATGAGTAATTTCTAGCTCTGGGTTCTCTGCAGGTTTCAGATCTGTTTTTTTTTTTTAAATCTTAGGCAAAGGTAACACACATTTAAATAAATAAAAAAGATTGGATGTGTTAAGGAAAATATTTGTCCATTTTTTCTTGACAAACACATTTATATTCTCTTAAAAAATACCCCCAAATGAATGTTTTGAAGCCTATTTTTTATTGAGCCCTGTGCTAAGCTGAAGGAATGTGATCTCAGATTTCCTGGATGTCTATACACAGGGATATATATCCACTGTCACTGCTAGGGATGGCTTCAAAAAAATATTTATTTGCCTTGAAATCTTTAACATTTGACCTGCAGATCATTTCCTTGATTCCATTCCAGCTCCAAGCCCTGATGAGCCCAGCTGGGAAGTGCTGGGAGGAGTTTTCAAGGTATTTTTGGTCACCAGTGTGAGCTGGTTTCTAATTAAACCAAAGCTCACACCTTATCTCATTAGAGACATGATAACAAATGTGCACAGCAGGGGCTGATCTTGGAAACTAATTCCCTGAGTGTGGCAGGGCTGGAACAGGGGTTTGGTGGGGCTGAATGCTCTCTGCTCTGCACGAAGATGGCACTTTGCTCCTGGTTTGGATTGGTTGGGGTGATTTACCCAGTCCCTGGGTGTGACAGCAGCAAATGCAGCTGGAATATTGCCAGGAGGACAGAGTGGACTGGGGTTGGTTTCCTTTGGATTTGGGGGAAGTTATGGAACACAACTTTTGACCCCAGTGGTGACTCTCGGGGTCACCGCTCAATTTGCCATCTGCAGGTGTCTTCGCCAGTAAATGTGAACCACAAAAGGCACCAAAATTGAGTTGTTTCTCATGAATCCCATGGCTGCCCCATCCCTGGAAGGTCCCTGGCCAGACTGGAAGCAGCCTGGGGGAGCGGAAGATGTCCCTGGGACCCAAACTGTTCCATGGTTCCATGTCCAAGTAAAAATCCAGAGGTGGCTGCAGCAAACACAAATCTCACGTGATCTCTTCCCTTGGTGTGTTCCAGTGGTCCCAGATGAAGATCACCATTCCCATAGTGTGGGAATGGGGTTTTGTTGGGAATGGGGGTGAGGCTGGCAGTCTCTCCAGGGGGGAATCCTCCTGCTCATCCTTCACCCCAATCCCCCTGTGACCTGCAGATGCTGGGGTGGCCTCACTTGTGTGGCTTTGTCCTCCCGGCTGCACCCTAAACTCCCATTTGGAGCCCTCAAACCCTCGCAGGAAGGAAAATGTCAGGAAGTGGCACTGTCTGAAGAAACGGAGTGAGGAAAAAGCAGCAGCAGGACTCTTGGGTTTTAAACGGGCTTTTAAACCTTGGAATGGTTTAAGCCACAGGCAGGAGCCTCTAGGTCCTTACTTTGATTTAGAATTGTTCAGTTAATGATTGTTCTTTGTCCTGCAGCTTTGCTGGAGGCTCAGGAGATTGGTCCCACCGAAGTGCAGAGCTCTTCCCCATCCAAACCCACCCCAGGCGTCCCAAAGAGCCACTCCAACCCACTGGAAGCAGAAGATGCTGGCAGAAATATTTGGCCAGGCTGCACCCCTGTGTAGGAGTCAGGAATGGGGAATTTCTGAGGGATGCAATGGGATTGAAAGGGTGGAGACTCTCTGGTGTGGAGGAGATCCTGTCTGGGGCTCTGTGCATGTGGAAAATCCTGCTCTGGGCTTTGTCCTGTGCCCCCAGCCAGTTCTGGTGCTGTGGATTCCTGAGGAACAGGTTTATGAGGGGAAAAACCAGAAGAGAGGGACACGCAGCCAATGGGGTCCCTACATAAATATTTGCCTTCATCTACAAGAAGGATCTGTTAAGAAGAGGCCAATCACCTGGAAATGACCCAAAACACGTTCTGGTGCTCGTTAAGCCCTGCCTGTTTCCCTGGCACAAGGTGTATTTTTGTACGAGCAGACAAGGCAGTTCTGTGCAGCCTGTGATGACAAGGCAGCAAACACTGCCCAGACTTGACTCTGCTCTCCCTGCAAAGCTCCCGACATTCCCTCCAAACTCAGTCATGCTTTCTCTCCCTTTCCTGTTAAACAAATGCATATCTTGATCTCGAGTTATTTGTGCTCTCTGTGTGCACTCCAGAGCTACAGAATGTGAGGTTTCCCCCCTGGGTCTGGCGTGGGGAACATCAGGATCTTTCAGGGGGGACAGGTCTTCACTCCCTTCCCAGCTGTCTGAATTTGGGATCTGCCTGGAATTGCCTAGAATTGGGATTTGGCTTGGAATTTTTAATCAGAATTGCACGTGGAGCTGTGTGTGTGCACAGACAACTGCAGGATAAAAATATAGGTGTATAAATAAATCTATGTAATATATAAATATCCACACTACCCTTTGGAAATGAGGGTTTAGGTAGGGAAAATCTCTGCCTCGTGCAGCTGGCTCTGCATTCCCTGGTGAATCCTTTTCCAGCAGCTCCACCTTGCCTGGCAAAATATTTACCTGGAGAAAAGGTGTGTTAATTAACCCACCTCTGCCCCTGCCACACAGCGGGAGCACAGCAGAGTGAGCGAGCCCCTTATGGGGCTGAGGTGGCCCTGGGGACAGGCAGGGACTTGCTCCTGGTGTCTAATTCGTATTTCTGGGTTTGTCACCATCTCTATTATGTGACAAAATGTGAATGAATTTCAGGATATGCTCCCCCCTAGGCTCTGGAGAAGGGAGATTTCCAGCCTGGAGAAAGGATCAGAAGCTCTGGATTTGCCTGTTGGGAGTAAAAGGATTATTTATTTCTCTTCTTGCTTTTCTTTTCATCGAGGATAAGGAAAACCCCCATTGCCTTTAGTCCCAAATCAGCTGGGGAAGTTTCCTTGTTGAATTTCCACTGAGATTCCAATTACTTTTTCATTTAAACAGAAATCTTTCAGCATCTCCTCTGTATATTTAATTAAATAAGACATAGGCTGGCACAACACAACATTGTGTGTTGTTGCTGTGTCCAGAAAGTGGAAAATCTGATTTATTTTGATTTTCAAGGGCTGCACACAGGTGCAGGAATTCCCAAGCAAAAATGCTTTTGCACCACCCAAATTAGTGAATTTATAATATATTTGTATTTTTTTATTTTTTTATATTTTTATATTTCCTCTATCCTTTAGAGCACCCAGGAACTTGGTTAACAAAAAGCAGGAATTCTGAAACTGGAACTCTGTTCATGGAGAGAGGGCAGCCTTGTGTGGTACTGCAGGGCAGCAGGGAAGGGAAAAATTCCTGCCCAGCAGGGTGGGAATTGCAGGCTGGGGTTGCCCAGAAGATTTTATGGCATCTTCAATTTTCAGATTTCAATGCCAAATTTCCATTTCCCTGCCAGCGTGGGAGCCCTGATGTGGCTGCTGCTGGTGGGTAGGGCTGGATTCCCCTCCAGACTTCCTAGGAAAATATCAATATTGCAGATGCTGATGTGGCTGCTGAGATCAGAGGATCTGGAATCACAGAATCGTGGAATGGTTTGGGTGGGAAGGAACCTTAAAACTCATTTTGTTCCACCTCTGCCCTGGCAGGGACACCTCCCACTGTCCCAGGGACACTTCCCACTGTCCCAGGGGCTCCCAGCCCCAATGTCCAGCCTGGCCTTGGGCACTGCCAGGGATCCAGGGGCAGCCCCAGCTGCTCTGGGAATTGCAGCCCAGCCCCTGCCCACCCTGCCAGGGAGAACTTATCCCAAGTATCTTGATCCTCATTCGGAGAGGATCGAGCCAGGGATGCCCAGAGTAGAGGGGCTGAGGGGATTTGGGGTGAGCAGCACAACCCACGAGCCAAAAAACCCCAAACCCCGTTTGGGGCAGCAGGGGCTGAGCCAACGTGGCCTTGGGCACTGCCAGGATCCAGGGGCAGCCACAGCTGCTCTGGGAATCCCAGCCCAGCCTCTCCCCACCCTCCCAGGGAGGAATATTTCTCCAATATCCCACCTAAATCTCTCCTGTTCAGTTTAAAACCCCTGCTCCTGTCCCTCTCTGCCCCTGTAGGAAGTTGATCCCCCCTTGCAAGCACCAGAAAACCACACTGAGATCTCCCTGGAGCCTTGTCCAGATCTTTGGCTCTGCCTGTCCCCAGATTATAACTCAGCCTTCATTGGCCTCAATCCCTCTTTTCTTTGCTTGAGGGCACAGAAGAAAGCCGAGAAAGCCAAGGGGGAGAAGCTGTCTGTGTTTTCTTTGGGAATTCTCTGTGGGAGCGGTGCTGGAGCTGTGGGAGCAGCAGTCAGGAGGCTCTGGGGTTGTGCCCTGTGTGCCTCTGGCTCTGTCACTCCTGGACATGTCACATGTGAGGCTCCACATTTTCCTGCTGCCTCTCCAGAGCCTCTCACCTCCACCAGTGCCTGGCATTTCAACTCTGGAAAGACTCAGCCCTTGGCACATCCCTGACTTTGCTAAAACCCCGTAAATTCACTTTGTTTCTGGAGAGGACAAAACCCCATAGACATTTCATGATTTTTTTAAAAAGTATGAACCAGAAAACATTAAAAGGAAAAAACCCAGCCTCAGTAACTGCATGTGGAGCTGCCAGAAGGAAGCAGCAGCCCCAGAGCTGTGCCAGGGGTTTGGCACAGGGATGAACCCGTGGGCGGGTTCTGGCCCAGGTCCCCTCTGTGCCATCCAGGGAAGCGGGACTGGCTGCCAGCAGCAGAGCCTTGGCTCAGGCAGGGGCTGCTCTGCTCCAGCTCCTTTGGGCCCTGCTGTGGCTTCCCTGGAGCTCTTGGGGCATCTTTGCCAAGAGCAGCAGCTCCAGGAAGACGTGTGTGTGTCAGGATGGGGGCATTGGGTGGATCTGGGGCAGAACCATTGCACTGTCCTCAGGGATCAGGTCAAAATCCCTCCCCTGGGACACAGGCCCTGTGTGCAGCCACTTCCACCACTCGTGAGGCTTAGAGAAAACCCGTCTTCCAGCCCTGATGTGTATCTGGAGGGCAGAAAACTCCCCTGTGATCTTCTACAGATAAATCCATCAGGAAAAATATCAAGTGATTGGAGAAAAGGGCGTCAGTTTGGAGTCTGTGCGGGCTGACAGGGAAGGAGTATTCACTTGGAGAGGAGAAGCTGCAGGGAGAGCTCAGAGCCCCTGGCAGGGCCTGAAGGGGCTCCAGGAGAGCTGCAGAGGGACTGGGGACAAGGCCTGCAGGGACAGCAGCCAGGGAATGGCTTCCCAGTGCCAGAGGGCAGCGCTGGATGGCATCTTGGGCAGGAATTGTTCCCTGGCAGGGTGGGCAGGGGCTGGGCTGCAATTCCCAGAGCAACTGTGGCTGCCCCTGGATCCCTGGCAGTGCCCAAGGCCAGGCTGGACATTGGGGCTGGGAGCCCCTGGGACAGGGGGAGGTGTCCCTGGGACAGGGGGAGGTGTCCCTGGGACAGGGGGAGGTGTCCCTGGGACAGGAGGAGGTGTCACTGCCATGGCAGGAGTGGCACTGGGTGGGATTTAAGTCCCTTCCAGCCCAACCCATTCCAGGATTCTGTGCCCCAGGGTCCCACCCCAGGAGGAAGAGAGGGAGCCTTGCTGAGGGCTCAGGCTGGAATTCAGCACGGGGATAAAGCTGATGCAGCTCCCAGCCCTCCATGGCCTCTCTCCCAGTGGAGAAGTTGTTTTTAGGGAGATGTGTCCTGCAGCATTTCTGCTCCTCTCTTCTGCATCCAAAGCAAACTGGCAGCTTCTTGTGATATCAGCTGGAAGGATCCCTTCAGTGGGCTTGTACAATAATCTCTGAGTCGGTTTTAATTCCATTCCGTTTAAGTCTTATTGCACTTTGCTTAATTGCTTCTGCTTTGTCTTTAACGAGACAAAGAGCAGTTTGTGTAAGAGTAAAATTGTCGAGGAGCAGAGCTGGAATTTGCATGTTAAAAGTTTCCCTTTTATTGTTTTCATTGCCTTCCAATGCCTCATTTGGTTTTGTTTAGTCCCACAAGGCTGCTGTGCCCTGCAGGTGACATCACCGGCCTGGCTGTGTCCTGCCTGTGCATCCTTAGGGAAAACTCCTCTGGATCATGGCCCAGGAGAGTTCTGCATGGGCAGGAGCAGCCCTGCTCACACATGGACAGAGGCAGAGCCTCCCTGCCCCAGCCCCCCAGCAGCCTTTCAGTGCTGGGCACTTCTGCAGTCTGCCAAAAGTGTCCCTCTCTTATGGTATTTGCAAAGCACACCAGAATTCCTCATTTTTCCCATTATGGATTGGCTCCAGCTCCCACAACAGTCAGGAAAGCAGGGGCTGAGCCAAACAATGCAGCCAGCAACCCATGGCAATTTTGGGGGGAGGGGGGGGGTTGTTGGGTTTTTTTGGTTTTTTTCCCCCAATTATTTTCTTTAGTGAATCCTGGGGGGAATGCTACTCTCAGGAAGCCCCTGGAATGCCAAATAAGCTGGGAAGGAAATGGTATTAATTCAGCTGGAGAGCGTCATGCAGGAAACTTGGGAAAAGCTGCTCCTCCCTGGTGTTCCCCCCGCTGTGGAGAGCCAGGAAAGGCTGAGTTACTACGAGCTGGAAAGGGCACATTTGCAACTTTATTGCAGAGCTTTCCCCGTGTCCTTGTTGGAACAAACTTCCCAGGGCAGCAGTGGAATCACATCCCTGGAAGTGCTCAGCAAATGAGTGGCAGTGTGGTTTGGGAACAAGGTGGGATTGGGTCGGAGGCTGGACTGATCCTGGAGAGCTTTTCCAGCTTTAATGATTCAGTGTTTCTGTGGAAATCCTGCAGCAGTTCCGTGGGGTCTGGATCCTGGGTGGTCAAACCCATGTGGATAAAGTGCTGGGGAATGTTCTGGGAATGGGGATGAGCTCGTTATTGCCACAGCCACAACGTCCCTGCTGCTCCCTCCTGGCTGTCCCCTGCTCTGCTTTGGGGGGCCATCCCACTGGTGTGGCTGCAGCTCTCCTGCTGCTCCAGGAATTGTTCTCCTGGATTCCAGGGGAGAGGAGGTTCCAGACTGGTCCCTCAGGAACAGCTCAGCCCAGGTGTGTGAGCAGCAGTCAGCACCTGGCACTGGCTGAGCTTCGTTCAGGGGAAAGAGGTCAGAAAAGGGCTGGGACAAAGCTGCTTCCACCTGGGGGCTGCTGGAGGTCTGGTTCTCTCCCTGAGCGCTGGAACCTCTGCGGGGTTCCTGTGCTGGGAGTTTGGGATCTCAGCTCCTGCTGGAGCTGGGATTTGTGCTGGGCTGGAAGGACCAGCCAGGCTCTGGCAGCTGCAACTCCCAAACCAGGCTGGCTCCAGGGGAAAATGGGCTTGTCTGGGAGCCCTGCTCATCCCAGCACTGCTGACAGAGCCCTCCAGACTGGAGGCCAGGCCCAGGCAGCGCCCAGGGCGTGTCTGCAGGCTGCCCTCTGATCTATCTCTGGACAGTTCAGCCGCCTGAGCTCCGCTGGGGTTCATCTGTCCTGCCTCAGTTTCCCCTGGAGCTTTTCCCTCTGCTCCATCCCAGTGCTGGAGCTCAGCTGGGGGCAGGAGGAGCCAGCTGCTGAGGGCAGAGCCTGGTGGGGAGTCATCTCCCACCTCCAGCCTCAGAGCTGCTGGGGCTGCTCCAGCTCCAGGAAACAGGAGCCAGGATCAGTTTCCTGAACTGAATTCCTCAACTGAAGGAGCTCCCTGCATCTGGGGGGCTGGAGTTTGGGTGTGCCCTCCGCAGAAGGGTGAGACTCACCTCGGAGCAAGATCCAGCTTCTCAAACTGGAGAATAATCTTATAAAAAACCCTTCCTGTACCTGCCTGGCTTTGGTGTTGGAGATGCTCCATGGGCTGTGTGGGCATCCATGGGCAGTTGGATTTTGGAAGAGGCACATGGAGAAGGGAGCAGGGAGTGTGGAGCCAATCCTGATTGCATGGGAATGCCCAGACATGGTGTGTGCATCCATGGACTTGAACCCATGGTGTATGAATGATGGATTGGTGTGTGCATCCATGGATTTGTGTGAATGATGGATTGGTGTGAATGCATGGATTGGTGTGAATGCATGGATTGATGTTTGAATCCATGGATTGGTGTGTGCATCCATGGGTTAGTGTGTGCATCCGTGGATTGCTGTGTGAATCCATGGATTGGTGTGAATGCATGGATTGATGTTTGAATCCATGGGTTGGTGTGTGCATCCATGGATTTCTGTGTGCATCCGTGGATTTCTGTGTGAATCCATGGATTGGTGTGTGCATCCATGGATTTCTGTGTGCATCCGTGGATTTCTGTGTGAATCCATGGATTGGTGTGTGACTCCATGGATTTCTGTGTGCATGCATGGGTTGCTGTGTGAATTCATGGATTTCTGTGTGCATCCATGGATTGCTGGGTATCCATGGAAGATCAGGGCAGTATCCCAGAAAGGCCCATCCAGGGAGGGTCAGGCAGAGCTGTTCCCACTGAGCCCTGCACAGCTCCTGGCCCTGGAACCCGGGCTGTGGGATCCACTCCTTCCCTGATGATTCCCACCACAATCCTGAGGTTGAGCAGGAATCACAAACTCCCTCTCAACTGGAGTTGTCCCTTCCTTCTTTTGGTTTTTTTTTTTTTTTTTCCCTCACTCCTGTGGTTTGAAATGATGCAGAAACATTCTGGGAGGTTTCTCAATCCCTGGGTTCAACCAGGAGTCTCTGCAGGGGAACACATTTCCAGAGAAAGGCAATTCCTACCTTCCCTGTGCTCAGGGCACATTACTTTGGATGGAATCACCAGCTCACCATGAGCTGCCTCCCCATTCCAGGTTTGGCAGGCCTGGAGTGGTCAGTCCTGAGGAATTCTGGAGGAATCATTAGGCAGAAGTAGTTTAAAAATATTAAATAGTGACTTTTAAATAGTGAGAAGGGAGAGCAGCAGGGGTTTGCACAATCCCATGGAGGAGATGAGATGGGAATGCTCAGAATTCCTCACAGTCACAGGCACTGGACCTCGAGGGTCGTCTTAAATGTCTCTAAAAATGTTGATTTTCTTGAATTTTGCTTGCAAGAAAACAGGATCAGTGTCCTGATAAATGCCAGAAGCCCCTGAGAAGCCCTCAGGAATAAGGGAGAGCACTGGCAGTGCCTGCAGGAGCGGGAGCCAGGCTGCAAATCCCACTTCCAGTGATGGGAAGGGATCAGCAGGAGCTGGGAGGGAGCTGGTGCTGCTGGAGGCTGAGCCAGAGCCTTGTCCTGGCTGGGCACAGCCGAGTGCTGGCTCCAAGGAATTCATGGAAGTGCTGATGCTTTGCTCCATCCCTGCCCTGCTGCTGCTGCTCCTCCTCAGGCTGCTCAGGGCTTGCTGCTTTTCTTTCTCCCTCCCCCCCCCCCCCCCCCCCCCTTCTAGTTTTGATGGTGATATTTCTGGGAATATTTAGCTCTCAAATATGCAGATTTTGCAATAATTTCTCTGTTGTGACTCAAATGCTTTTCTGGAAAACCTCTTTGAAGTGATGAAATTCTCCAGATTAACCCTTTGCCTTGAGTAAATGCAGAATTGGGTTTGTTCATGTTTTCCTCAGGGCCCTTCTCTGCCTGGAAAGGTGGGAGGGAAAATTGCTGAA
Source organism: Phainopepla nitens (assembly GCA_013400175.1). Lineage (NCBI taxonomy): Eukaryota > Metazoa > Chordata > Aves > Passeriformes > Bombycillidae > Phainopepla > Phainopepla nitens. The sequence goes on from VXBQ01000191.1 coordinate 131,405, forward strand.
ACCCTGTGGGATAAAAATAAAAGTGAATAAGCACAGCCTTTTAATCCAGGATTTTTGTAATGAGCAGAGAAAGTCTCCTGGCTGTCTCCCCATGTGTTTCCAGTTAAGGGGACCCCGTTCATCTCGGTGGGTCTCTCCCTTGCCGAGGATCCAGGGCCCCCCAGGCTGAGTCACAGCACAGCTGTGGAGCAGGGAAAGGTCCCTGTCTGGAAATGGGGACTCACTCAGGCCTAGGAGACATGGACTGGCCCAGCTGCACACAGGAAATGTGTGACCAAAGTGGGAATTGAACCCAAATCTCTCCTGTTTAGCCCTGGGTTTTCTTCTCCCCTCAGTGATCAGGCTCAGCAGATGTTGCTCAAGTCTGAGGATCCAAACGTGAATTCCAGAATCCTGGAATGGTTTGGTTTGGAAAGACCTCAAAGCTCATCCCATCCCCCCCCTGCCATGGCAGGGACACCTCCCCCTGCCCCAGGGACACCTCCCCCTGTCCCAGGGGCTCCCAGCCCCAATGTCCAGCCTGGCCTTGGGCACTGCCAGGGAACCAGGGGCAGCCTCAGCTGCTCTGGGAATTGCAGCCCAGCCCCTGCCCACCCTGCCAGGGAACAATTCCTGCCCAAGATCCCACCCAAATCTCCCCTTTCCCAATCTGAAGCCATTCCCTGGGTCCTGTCCCTCCAGACCCTGTCCCCAGTCCCTCTGCAGCTCTCCTGGAGCCCCTTCAGGCTCTGGAAGGGATCTAGGATCTCCCCAGAATCTTTTATTCAGGCTGAGCACCCCCAGTTCTGCCAGCCTTTCCTCACAGGAGAGTGTTGGGATGTGCTGGGAGGTCTGGGGAAGATGAGTGTGGAGAAACGGAATGATTTCCTTGAAACTAAAAGTGGTCTAAATGCAAAGCTTGAGACTAAATATGAGCTTTGGAGGAAGGGCTGGGCCAGGAAGAGGAATAACTGATCCATGGGAGGGGATAGCTGGGCCAGGAGAAGGAATACCTGGGTCAGATGAGGAATACCTGGTCCAGAGGGGGAATACTTGGGTCAGGAGAAGGAATACCTTGTTGAGCGGATGAATACTCGGTTTAGATAAGGAATACCTGGTTCAGGAGGAGGAATACCTGGGCCAGAGGAGGAATACCCAGTTTAGATAAGGAACATCTGGTCCAGAGGAGGAATGTGGAAATACCTGGGCCAGGATTGGGAATACCTATTCTAGGACATGGAATACAGCAGGAGGAACACCTGGTCCAGGATGGGGAATAACTGGTCCAGGAGAAGGAATACCTGGGCCAGGAGGGAGAATGCCTTGTCCAGGAGCAGGAACACCTGTGCCAAGAGGGAGATGCTTGGGCCAGCAGGAGAACCACCTGATGCAGGAGCAGGAGCAGGAGCAGGAGCAGGAGCAGGAGCAGGAGCAGGAGCAGGAGTGGCTGTGCTGAGGAGAGGAGCCTGCAGTACTGTTTTCTCTGAGTGCTGCTGTCCCCCGGGGAGGTGGGTGCAGCCCCAGGGGCTCCCCAGCCGTGGCACCGTTTGTGCCCTGCTGTGGTTACCTGGCCCTGTCTCCAGCAGGCCCTGGCTGCTCTGCTGAGGTGGAACTGCAATTTCTGCACGCTCTGAGCCCAGCCTGCTCTTCCTCCACACACTGAACTCAGCCGTGGGCAAACAAGAGAGGGACACCACCAAAACCCCAGACTCCCCCGTCCACTGTGAGTAACCTCTGCTTTCTCCACCCTGGGTGCTTCCCTGCCCTTTGCAGCAGACTGCACCTGGGAGCAGGACCTGCCTTTCTCTTTGTCCAGTTTATTTTGCTTTCACTTCAATTAATTTGAGAAACTTCTGCCTTGTGAGTCCTCCCAGTGCTGCATTTTTATATTTCTGAGTCGAGTGACAAGAGGTGCTTGCAGGGGATCTGCCCCTGCTGCTGTTTGCATTAAATCCCTCTCTTCATCAATCACCCCATTTGTTCAAAGCTAATTTGGGATCTCCCGTGATCTCCAGGCAGCACCAAGCTCTCCACCCTGTGCTTCTCACATCTGTTTTTATACACGGGCTCGAGGTTTTTTGTAAGAACTGAGGAACACCATCAGCTACTGCAGAAAACAAATGGTATTTGTTCTCCCCAGATGTGCATCTCCAGATTGATTAAGCCCTAATTATAAAGGGGTAAATGCTGGATCCTTCCCCAGGCAGCGCATTTTAGTGGCTGCCAGTTCCCTCAGTGGAACAGAAACAGGAGCTTGTGCTGTGCCTAATTCCCTCACTTGCACAAAATTTGCAAGATTTAAAGTATATTTTAAAAATGTCAAATGTTATTGGTCATTAAATGTGTCTAGAATTTGGCTTTGCAATTATCATGACCGATAAACAGGTGGATTTTCTAGCAGCCCTCCCGACATTCCTCAGAAGCCTGGCATCCCTAAAAAAGCAGGCTAAAAACTAAAATTGGGTGTATACGGAGAGGAAAATGCTGATGTGGTTGGAAGAGCGTGGAAAAGGCAGGGCTGGGACAGCTTCCCACAAATGTAATTGGAAAATCCTGGTGTCTATTCAGTGATGTTCCCACCTGGAGCTCAGGGGTCAGGCCCAGCATTTCTCATCCCATGCAGGAGGGGTTTCAACCCCAGATCTGGTGGGGAAGAGCTTGTGGGGTGGGGCAATGGTCCCGGGCACAGAGGGCCCAGCCTGAGGCTTGGAACTGGTCAGAAACCCTGAACTTCCTGAAACCCTCCAGGGAGGACTTGGGAGAGGTTTAGGACTGGGAGAAGTTTAGGACTGGGAGAAGTTTAGGACTGGGAGATGTTTAGGTTTAGGACTGGGAGAGGTTTAGGATTGGCTGAGGTATAGGATGGGGAGAGGTTTAGGATTGGGAGAAGTTTAGGACTGGGAGAGGTTTAGGATTGGGAGAGGTTTAGGATTGGGAGAGGTTAGGACTGAGAGAGGTAAAAGACTGGAAGATATTTAGGACTGGGGTGAAATGTGTGCCTGGGCCTCTTTGCACAAATTCATTTCAGCCATAATAAGGTAATTTTAAATCACAATTGTGACTTTCTAGAAGAACATTTTTCTGAGCATTTTCTCTCAGGCTTTAGGGTAAAACTCTGGTCCCATTGAAGTCAGAGGGAATTCTGCCACTGATTTCTTCCATTAGGGGGGCAGCTTTTGTTTCTGGGAATGGAACAGAAGTATCTGGCTGTATTCACCACTGCATTTCAAGTGAGACCTTGAGAAATCCTGTTGGAATAGAAATAGAAGTTGGAATTCTCAGTTTTATTGCCTGTGCCCTGGACTGGGCTGCAGACATGCGATGGCAGCAGCTGGAAACCGTGTGCTCTATAACCTGTGGGGATTCTTTTTGCTGTCATCCAGTCATGGCATCCAGTCATGGCATCCAGTGCCATGCTCCGAATGATGAGGGAAAGTGAGAATAAAAATAGTGTAGGGTTGTAGAATCATGGAATATCCTGAGCTGGAGGGGACCAAGGGTGATCGAGTCCTGCCCAGACCCCCCAACAGCCCCACCCTGGCATCCCTGGAGCACTGTCCAAAGGCTCCTGGAGCTCTGGCAGCCTCGGGGCCGTGCCCATTCCCTGGGGAGCCTGGGCAGTGCCAGCAGCCTCTGGGGGAAGAACCTTTCCCTGAGCTCCAGCCTGAGCCTGCCCTGGCCCAGCTCCAGCCGTGCCCTGGCTGCTGTCCCTGTCCCAGGGAGCAGAGATGGGAGCTGCCCCTCGGGAGGAGCTGCAGATCCCAGTGAATCTCCCCTTTTCTTCTTCCTTCCCTCTGGATCCTTAGTGGAGAAACCCTCCTGGCCTTCATTGTTTTCCTCCCATTTTTTGTTGCACTGTTGAATTTTCCTTGGAGAAGTCTCAGCCTGGGTGAACTGCATCCAGCCAGGAGAATTATCCTTTGCTGCTGGCATTCCAGGAGCCACATTCCAAGTAATGGAATAAAGATGTCCAGAGTAGCCTGAACTGGCCTGGAATGGCCCTGCTCGCTGCTGTAGGCAGCCAGGTGTGTTTGTTGGCCTGTTCTTGAATTGTTCACTTTTGTGCAGAATTCCTAAAAAATAGAAATCAGCTGGAGCCCATGTGTTGATCAGAGGAGAATGAGGATGGTCTGAACATTTGGGATGGTACTGAATTAACTCAAGAATTTTCTTTGCAGCCTAATTATGAAACACTTAAGAATTGATATGTGACCTATAGGAGAAAATTCAGTATTATAATGTTGTTCAGGTTGAGTTGGGAATTCTTAAATGTGAATATTTGAACTTGTGGCAGCTCACTCTGCTCTTGTTGAAAAAATCCCTGCTTAAATCCACTTCTACCCAGTTAATGTTCTCTGTCCCTGCTTAAATCCAGTTCTCCCAAGCTAAAAGTTCTGTGTGTCACGAGTGGGGCAAACCCCAGCAATCTGTGCACAAACCAAGGTGATAAATCAGCTCCACGAGTGTCTTTGATCTTGAATAAATGCTGGGCTCAAAGTCTAGCCCAGACCATGGCCAGGGTTAGTCAGCATTGAGGGCTCTCTGAAAAGGGGTTTCAAAATGTAATTAAATCCTTCTCACAGCAATGAGCCTGGCTTCCTCAGCAAGTCAGGGCAAGAGCAGGTGCTCTGCAGGTCCTGGGAAGTTTGAAGTTGGTGCTGGAAGGGAGCAGGACCCAGATTTGTGGAAAAGGAAGGTGAAGTTCAAGGCTAGCACTGATTTTGTGTCATTTCCCTGCGATGTGGTGTCACAGGTGGGCAGTAAGAGAAGCCACGTATCCAGTCAGTAAGAAATGACATCTCAGGGGATCTGATGTCCCTGAAGTGAGACTCTCACAGGGGATCCATTGTCCCCATTGGGTCCCTGCCTCACTCCATGAGACTTGTGCCAAGGACCTGCACCCTAAATTTGGCCATCTGAGGTGACATTTTTCAGAGAGTCTGTGAAGTCTGGCTGGTCACAGCGTGTCCCAGGGTGTCCCACTATCATTAGACTCTGCTAAATTAACCTAAATCCCCTTGAACTCTGTGCCCCTTTTCTCACTGAGTCCACAGGGCTGTAGGAGTGAATGAGGAGTGAGGAATCCCTGGAGGACTTTGTGGCTTCTCCTGCTGACTCCTCACCCCTCAGGAGGAAGCTGGGCCATCGCTGAGCTCAAATCTCAGTCCCCTGCTCCTTCCTGCTCTGCCGGACTTGCACTTCAGCCCCATCCCCAGGAACACAGGGCTTGGAGCAATTTCCTCTAATTAATCCAGTGTAATCCTGCCCTAGCAAGAAACTGCACCTCAGGGCAGGCAATACCTTCAGAAAGAAGGACGATAATTCATTTGTCATTATAAATCACACCTATCAATTAGCTTAATTTAAAAAGCACCACCCTTGTTCTCCTTCAGAGCATCCCACTCATCTTCCACTGCCTCTCTTGGAGACACTGGCGGATTCCAGGGCAGCCAGGGTGCAACTCCAGTGCATTTCCCTCCTGGAGTGTCCCCTCCGAGATGTGTTTGCTGACAGAAGGTGGTTAATAGGGTTTGAGAGGTCCCATCCACATTAATTTCACGGGGCTTTCCCTTTAGGAACAGCCCACGATGACGCTCCACAGGTGCGCCACAGAAATTGGATTTGCACCTTTGTTTGGTGACAAAAGGCAGGAGATTAAAGAGGCGACACTTGAAAAAAAGCTCCTCTTTACCTGCCTTTGTTGTAGGTGACACTGAAGATTAGCACAGCTCAAGAGCAGCTTTTATCCAGAGAAGATGCCTTGTTATTTGTCAGGGATGTAAGAGGCGTGAGGCAGAGCTTTGGAGTCAGTCAGTTTGGAAGGGAAATACAATTTAAAAAACTTTAAACCCCTAAATGTTTGCAGGAGATTAGGAGGAACTCGAGTTTGAAAGCGTTTTAATGCATTTTTCCAAATTGTCTCTGTTTCAAGTTCCTGTCTTTGGTTGCTGCCTCAGAGCCAGGTTTTGTGAGCATTAAACCGAGTCCCTGAGGTTTGCCTGAGTGCAATTTATGTTTAGGTTGCCATTAAAAGTAATGTCTTGTGAATGGCAGACATTCAGTGAGTTGTTCTGAATTATTTGTGTACAAAATATTTGCTGTTAACCCCCCCAGAATGAGCAGCGGTTAATTACTTACACACAAAAGCTAAAGCTTTTTTTTTTGTTGTTTTGTTTTTTTTTGTCTGTTTGTTTTTGATTTGGATGTAATTACAGAAATGTGGGAAATACTTTTCCAAGGCTTTTGAACTCCAAAGTGGAACAGAAGGAAGACACAGGGGGACATCCACCGTTCAGTGTTATTTTCCTTGCACAGGAGAGAGAGAAAAAAAAAAAATCTTTCTGAGATGAGCACTAAAGTCTCAAGTTTTCAAAGGTTTGCATAACAAACAAGAGACACATTGTGGGTTGCATCTTAACTTTGAAGGCTTGCCACTGTCAACTGAAATAAAATGGCAAGGTTTAAAGCCTTAACCAAGTTCACAAGGAAAATATTTGGACTGAAAGTTTTGGAAAGTTTTCTCTCTTTGAAGTAGTTTGTCATGTGTTACCAATGTGAACTTTATTGACCTTGAAACGTTTTTTTTTTTTGAATCAAATAGCAACTAGTGACACTTTAGTAAAATCTTAAATCAACAACCATCTCCTGGCGGCTCCAGCTTCGTAGCAAATGCAGGCAAAACAGGGAATCTACAGAGGAGACCTTTATTATTCATAAATGAAGCCTGCCAAAACCTTCCCAAAATAGCATTCAAAGACCCTTTTAAGGTCATGGATCCTGAACAAAGCCAGAAGAGCACAAAAAAGGCTGAGGAAAGTCCAAGAAAGAGGCTTCCCAAAGGAGAGGCTTTCCAAGGCAGTATTTCATCCCCAACTACGTACCAGGGCAGCTCTGCTCCTTCCCAAGGAACCCCTCTCCGAGACATCATCCCGCAGCAGCACTTTCCCAGCTCTTTGCCCGTTCCACGAGAGGAGCCCCAGGAGAAGCCCGGCCACCAGAAACAGCCCCAGCCCTCCTCCTTCGACCACCCCGCCCACGGCCCGCCGCTTCAGCAGCACGCACTGGCACCAGCATTCATGTCCCCGGGGAAGCCGGAGCATGTCCTGGAAGGTCCCACATGGCAGCTAGTTGATCCAGTCAGGCCAGGGCCCTCTGGCTCCTTCCCGTCCCCCGGGCTGCACGCCCACCATGGCCAGCTCCTCTCAGCCCACTCGCCCATCATTCCCGCAGAGGACATGCCGGCCGTGCAGAAGGTCTTCATCCCCCGCCCTGCCCAGGTGTCGCTGAAGCAGGCTGAGGAGGTGCACAAGAAGGAGAAGAAGCCTCAGAAGCCAGGCAAGTACATCTGCCAGTACTGCAGCAGGCCCTGCGCGAAGCCCAGCGTGCTCCAGAAACATATCAGGTCCCACACCGGGGAGAGACCCTACCCTTGCATCCCCTGCGGCTTCTCCTTCAAGACGAAGAGCAATTTGTACAAACACAGGAAGTCTCACGCTCACCGGATCAAAGCTGGGCTGGCCTCAGGGATCGGAGCAGAGATGTACCCATCGAGCCTGGAGATGGAGCGGATCGGCGGGGAGGACTTCGAGGAGCCGACAGAAGGGGAAAGCACGGACTCGGAGGAGGAGACGGCAGCGATGTCGGGGCACGGGGTGGAGCTGTCGCCCAGGCAGAAGCACACCCTGCTCTCCAGCAGCCTGCTGAGCGCGGGGAGCCAAGGCTCCAGCCACGACCGCTGCTCATTGTCCCATTCCAGCATGTCCCAGTCCCTCGAGGACAGCTCCCAGTTTGTGGAGCCGTCGTCGGAGCACGCCCTGAGCCATAAGTCCGAGGACACCCACACCATCAAACAGAAGCTGGCGCTGCGCCTGAGCGAGCGCAAGAAGGTGATCGACGAGCAGGCGTTCCTGAGCCCTGGCAGCAAAGGCAGCACGGAGTCCGGGTACTTCTCCAGGTCCGAGAGCGCGGAGCAGCAGATCAGCCCTCCCAACACCAACGCCAAATCCTACGCCGAGATCATCTTCGGGAAGTGTGGGAGGATTGGGCAAAGGACGGCGGCGCTGGCTGCAAACACAACCCAGGGGTTCCCACACCTGTCCGGCGACGAGAAGCCCAGCATGGTCCCGTTGTCTGTGCCTAGAACACAGGTGATCGAACACATCACTAAGCTAATTACCATTAACGAAGCCGTCGTGGATACCAGTGAAATCGACAGCGTGAAGCCCAGAAGAAGCTCTCTATCAAGGCGTAGCAGCATTGAATCCCCAAAGTCTGGTGCGTACAGAGAACCATTTCAGTTCGATATCAAGTCTGGTTCCAGCAGCCACCTGGATGCGGCCAAAGTGTTGGCGTCCCACGGTGAAAAAATGAAGCCCGAACAATCATTGTTGTCACTTCAGCAATCCCACAGTGCCACAGAGACAGTGCCTCTCCTAAGAAGCCACTCAATGCCTTCTGCTGCATGCACTATAAGCTCCCCACACACCTTTAGAGGTAGCTACTCATTCGATGATCACATCATGGAGCCGGAAGTCTTAAGCCGCAGCCAAGCGTTTTCCTCCCACCCTCGAATGCTCAAACGCCAACCAGCTATCGAGCTACCCTTGGGAGTGGAATACGTCTCGGAGGAGGTCGGCTCTGCCAGCAAAGAAACCGTTCCCAAACCTCCTGAGGAGCCTGAAACCAAGGAAAGCGATCTTACCAAAAAGTCCCGCAAGGGCCCGAAGGCGAAAGGGTTCATGTACGAGTGCAACGTGTGCGGCGCTCGCTATAAGAAAAGGGACAACTACGAGGCCCACAAGAAGTACTACTGCTCAGAACTGCAGCTCTCCAAGCCTCGCTCCGCCACGTCCCACACCTCGTCAGAGCCGGAGAAGAGTGGGGCGGATCCCGAGGTGTGGCCCCAGGTGATGCATTACAAGCTGGGCAGCACCTTGGAGCTCACCCCACTGCGGAAGAGGCGGAAGGAGAAGAGCCTCGGGGATGACGAGGAACCTCCAGCTTTCGAACTGTCTGACACCCCCTCATCCAGCACCGGCCCGGGCACTAAGTTTGCAAACCCGGCCTCGTCTGATGTGGCTCTAAACCTGACCCGTGAATCCATGAAGTCACCAGCAGACTCGGGAAAATCCGCACCTTCCGAGGCCAGTGCCAGCTTCCATTCCAGGAACACCAAACCGGCCTCAAGTGCAGAGGGCAAGGAGAGGAGAACAACCTCCAAGGAGATCTCTGTCATCCAGCACACAAGCTCCTTTGAGAAGTCAGACTCCATCGAGCAGCCCAGCAGCCTGGAAGAGGACAAGCCCCTGTCCCAGTTCCCATCTCAGCCCACGCCCCAGCACAGCCGCCCCCCTCACTCCTTGCAGCCCAGGCTGGTCCGCCAGCCCAACATCCAGGTCCCTGAGATTCTGGTCACAGAAGAGCCGGACAGACCAGAAACAGAGCCAGAACCTCCTCCGAAGGAGCCAGAGAAAACCGAGGAATTCCAGTGGCCACAGAGGAGCCAGACTCTTTCCCAGCTCCCTGCAGAGAAACTCCCCCCCAAGAAGAAGCGGCTCCGGCTGGCAGAAATGGCCCAGTCCTCCGGGGAGTCCAGCTTCGAGTCCGTCTCTCTCACCCGGAGCCCCAGTCAGGAGAGCAGCCTATCCCACGGCTCCAGCCACTCCGTCTCCTTTGATCGGGATGACCACCCTAAGCCAGAGTCGAGTAGCCAGCCCTCTGAATCCCACCCAAAACCTCCTGGCATTGGCTCCCATATGCTGATGGTCCCCAGCCACCATCACCATTCCAGGGAAATGCGGAGATCCGCTTCCGAGCAGACGCCCAACGTGTCCCACCCTTCCCAGATGTCTGAGACTCGCAGCAAATCCTTTGACTACGGGAGCTTGTCGTCCACTCCTGCCTCCACCTCCGGCCCCTCCAGCTCCTCGGCTCCCCAGGAGAGGAGGAAATGCTTCCTGGTGCGGCAGGCGTCCCTCACCAGGCACCCCGAACACGAGCCGGACCCGGCCCCGCCGGGCTGGCTGGACACAGAGGATCCCGCTCCTTCTTCAAGTAAATCTCCTGCCACGAGTTTGCCCCATCAGCTGACCTCATCCTCCCCTCTGCCCTCTCACGGCACTTACCCGAGTGACAAGAGCCAGCCAAAGGACAGCCCTGAGCCATCCTACAGCCCGCCATACACAGAGGCCCTGCAGGTGTTCCACCACCCCGTGCCACAGCTGACGCTGCACGAGAAGCACTTCATGGCCCCCCAGGTTTCCATATTCCCCTACCAGCACCTCCTGCCGCAGCCGGGGCAGTCTGCAGAGCTCTTCGCTGCTCACACCATGTCTGACATCCTCTCTGCCCAGTTCTCCATGCCGCAGATCCCTCCCTCCATATTCCAGACCCCGCCGCTGCCCCTCCCGCAAACGCTCATCCACCCGGGCCCGCTCCACATTGCTCCTCCCTTGATGTCTCACCCCGCTGAGGTGTCCTTCAGGCACCCTTCATTCCTGCCCGTGCACTACCCCGGCTCCTCCCCGATCCCCTCAGCCTTCTTCCTGCCTCTCCAGTCTCAGTTTGCCCTCCACTTGCCAGGTGATGCTGGTGGACATTTGCCACAGATCAAATCCAGTTTGTTCTCGGCAGCAGGAAGTTCCAGCCTGTCCCCGTGCACGGATTATGACTCGGACAGCAGGCTGCACCCTCTGACCTGTGCAGCAAGTCCCGCGCTGTCTGTCACCGTCACCCAGCTCGTTGTCCCCACCCGGACAGAGCCCATGGTGTCCCTGGTTGTCCCCGTCCGCATCCAGACCAACATGCCCTCCTACGGCAGCGCCATGTACACCACGCTCTCCCAGATCCTGGTCACGCAGTCCCAGTGCAGCTCCTCCACCATCGTCCTCCCCAAGTTCGATGACCGCCAGCCCAAGGGCGCCCTGGTGTGCAGTGCTGATGTCCACGGGCTGGGTTTTGACCTGGCCCAGATGATCACAGAGGAGCAGAGAAGCCTTTTCCAGAGCCCATACCTGAGAGTGCCCCTGCCCCTACCAGAAAGAAAGGGCTACATGCCCCTCACGGGCCCCTCAGACAGCGTCCTTGGCCTGGAAGGGGGCCCCTCCACAGTTGGGGGGAGCAAAAGGATGCTGTCCCCAGCCGGCAGTTTGGAGCTGACGATGGAGACCCAGCAGCAGAAGAGAGTGAAGGAGGAGGAAGTGTCTGAAGCAGAAGAGAAGCTGGAAGTGGTAAAGCCACCCAGTGCAATAGAAGAAGGGAAAAAGCAGGATAAATGTCACTTCCTTGCAGAAAGCCAAGACAGGGTCGAGGTTGAGACACCGCCCAGCGTGTCCGTGGAGCAGTCGGAGCCAAAGGAAACCCCGAGCAGTTCCCAGCAGGCAGTGTCCCGGGCGGGTTCCCCGAGCTTTGAGGCACTGCAGGAGTATGAGCAGCCAGCTGGCAAGCAGTTCCTCAGCCGGGAGCCTCTGCAGCCCGTGAAGAAGGAAGACTCCAAAGAACCGGTGGAGCAGCCTCCACCAGCCCCTGCCAGCACTGCCCCCGCGCCCGAGGCCGCCGCCAGCGCGGGGAAGGCTCAGGAAGGCACAGACACCAAGAAGGTCCTGCAGTTCCCCAGTCTCCACACAACCACTAATGTCAGTTGGTGCTATTTAAACTACATAAAGCCAAATCACACCCAGCAAGCGGACGGCCGCTCCTCGGTGTACGCCGGCTGGTGCGTCAGCCTCTACAACCCCAACCTGCCCGGGGTGTCCACCAAGGCAGCCCTGGCCCTGCTGAGGTCCAAGCAGAAGGTGAGCAAGGAGACCTACACCATGGCCACCGCTCCGCGGCCTGAGGCGGGCAGGCTGGTGCCGGCCAGCTCCAGGAAGCCCAAAATGACCGAGGTAATGCAATCCTATCTCTTTCTCCTGATCCATTTGGATGCGTGGGTAGAGGGGGCTGAGGGCCGGGGCGTGGCTGTGCTGAGGTTGGTTGGGGTTTACTCGTCCTGCTTTGGGGAGCGCCTGTTCTCAGTGAAGCTCTTAGAGTGAAGAACCCAAATCCCACTGAAACCCCAAGCCAGGAGGCAGGAGAGCCTGCTCCGAGGCCAGGTTTCTGTTCTCCAGTTCCTACTTGCTTTGTAACCCNCTTTCTTTTTTTTAATTTTTTTTTTATTTAAACGCTGTTATAATTCCCTACATTTTGCATGTTAGAAATGAAAAAAAAGGATTACCTTGGGGAAATGGGATTCTGTCTGGTTGTGCATCTACTCATCTCACATTAATGAACATGGAGAGGCATGCTTAAAAGTATTTAAAAAATATTAAAGGAAGATTTGCAAGTGTATTTAGGCCCCTGAAGAAGCACAAAGGCTGGCAGTGACATTTATAAAAGTGCCTCAGTGGGTCAGACACGTTTTGTTAAACACCCCTGTGGTTTGGTCTGTTTGGTCCATAGCTATCCACCTGCTTTTCCAGGTATTTAAGGATATTTTATGCCTGGTTTTGGAGTTAAGACTTCACGGTGGCTTCCCAGGGGCAGAGCTCCCCCAAGGCATTGCCCACACGGGCACAAAAGTCTTTAAGACCCTCCTGTGAGCTGCCTAATTTTATGTATCTCATTTTAAAGCCAGACTTTACTCCTCCTGCTTAATGCTGAACCAAACAGATCCCTTTAATCCAGATCATGTTCATGTAGATTAGCAAACAGAATCGCTCTAAAGATTTTGCAATTTGATATTCATCTCAAGTCAATTTATATTGATGGATTATTCATTTTATTTCTGTGTCATGAAATGAACTCTGAATATTAAATTTATCATAATCGCTACTGCAGCTGCTGCTTATAAATATGTCTTAAAATACACAGTAGAGTCACTTTGATTCAATAAATCTTTATTTCTATTCAGCATTTCCATCACTCTCCTGCAGAAATCCAAAAGACAGATTTCTAGGGACACAGGGGCAGATAATTACCTGAGCAGTGCAATAACCACGCTGAGATTTATGCACTATTTTTGCAAGGGTTTTACCCGAGCAGTGCCGTAGCATCCTCGATTTCAATGCTACAGGAAGTGCCTGTGCTGCTCTGAGCTCTGCTCTTTGCCATGGTGCTAAACCCCACACCCAGTGTGTGTCCAGAGGTACGTCCCCTCCCCGCCCTGAAGGGAAAGGTTAAACAGCAATGGCTCAGCCCTCACTCATCCAAATCCACATTTCACTGCATGCATTTCCCTCAAAGCCTCCTCAACAGACCCCTCCGAGCTGTCTGGTGGTGCAAGGTCAGGTTCCCGTGGCGCAATTTGCAAAAGGAAGAGTTTGCCCTGCCCAACTCAGCTGGGAAACAGTGGATCCTAAACCCAGCCCTCCTCCCCGCGTGGCTGGCACAACCCCTGAGAACTGCAGCAGAGATAAACTGAATTCTTGCCAAGCCCAGAACCAATTTGTGGCCAGTGGGAGTGAAAGCCCGCGTGCAGGGTGTAAAACACGCACTGCTGGCAGGGCGGGGAGGCAGCGGCTTCAGGACGGGCAGCAGCACTAGCAACCCCAGGGGTGGGCTAACTCTGCTCTGGCTCCTTCCCTTCAATATTCCCTCCTTTATGTAACTCCAGGTTGTCAGTCGAGCTCCCAGGAGATGTAGAAAGCTCTGGTATTTTGTACAGTTACGCATACAGCGAGCAGTAGTTCTGTACGTGCTGTCTCCGTCCTTGCCTTGGGGTTTAAATTTCCAGTGGGATTTGCTGAGCAGATAATTCTGGAATTTTGGAGTGGCTCCGGGCTCCGTGCATGTAGGGATGGCTGGTGACACTGTACTGGGGCTTGCACACTCTGTAAATTCAAACAAGATTGTACAAGGGGATAGTAGTGACTGTATGATTTTGGCTCTCTGGTGCCTTTCATCTGTCAATGTTTTTGTGCTTTCTAAAGTTGCAATAAATAAACCTCGTGCTACATCTAGCAAGTCAATTGTTTTGTATTCCTCAGTAAACCTGGGAAGGTTGCCCCTAGCAGTGTTCTGAGCCCATAGCTCCTATCTATGATGAAGTCACAACCCTAAAAATATAGTTTTTGAGGGTTCTGAGTGTCTTCTGCCACTGATTTCCTCACTGTCATCTCCATGCCCAGAGCCACCAGCTCAAGACCATTCCTGCTGTTAAATGGTTCAGATGGGTCCTGGCACTGCTCTGCCCTGGGCCTTTTGTCATGAAATTCCTGGCACTTTCAGGGACACAGGGCTGCACAGGGACCATTCCCAGGAGGCTTCTAGGATGGGTGTGTGGATGGTGTGGGCACAGGGCTGGTCTGGCCCCAAGGACAGAGAGCAGCCCTGGGTGTATTTAATGCTCTGAGCTGAGCTCCTGAAATTCCTGGGTAAATTTGAAATGCTTGACCTCAGTTTTGCAAAGCGACTTCTGAGTGAATCCATGCCTCCTCCCGCTGAGCACCCCGTGGCACTTCCAGCAGCTGGGGGCTGGGTTAAATCCCACTGGATTCTGCAGGTCTGTCTTGGAGCTGCTCACTGTAGCTTCCCCCAAAACCTGGGAAGACAAAGAGGCTCCAGTGGGGTGATTCATCCCCCTACAGACAGGGCTGAGGTGGGGCAGGTGAATCACCTGGGGAGCTGCCACTGCTGCCAGCCACAGCCAAGGGTGATCAGCTCTGCCTCAGGGCAGGCCAAAACCCCTCTAAGAACTGCTCTCAGTGACTGCAGCCTGTTTCCATAAATTACAGATAATGTCAGGATATGGATCCAGGATGCTCATCCAGGGTATGGATTCAGTTGTATCAGAGTTACTGTGTGAGAAGTGACCTGGGGGAAAGGCATCTGCTTTCCTTTCTCTGGAGACCCTTAGGTTTGTCCCATTAGGCCGTAGCGGGGCAACATCCCAACATTTCATTCCAGGTTGGAGAGCTCTCCCTAGGTTTGTCCTGTTAGGATTTAGGACATCCCAACATGTCATTCCAGGAGTGGGGAGCTCTCCCTGGGTTTGTCCCAGGATTTACGACATCCCAACATTTCATTCCTGGTTGGAGAGCTCTCCCTGGGTTTGTCCCAGGATTTAGAACATCCCAACATTTCATTCCAGGTGTGGGGAGCTCTCCCTCATCCTACCCAGACCCAGAGAGGCAGCTTTGATGTTTAGGTCCATGCTATAACAAACAACGTTCATCGTGTAGGTGAGGTGTCAGGGCATGACTTAAACCTTGGGCTAGACAAGGTTTAGACACAAAACCCCCTCAACAAGTGGCAATTTAACAGTGAAAAAGCAGATTTGACCCTGGGAACGTGTGGGGAGGTTGAGGATTCTTTTCTCCTGTGGGTTTTGTGGCTTTCTCTGCACGGCGCCCTTGGCAGCGGGGCTGCAGTGAAAGGAAATCACCCGGGAGCACTGCCTGGCGAGTGATTTATGTCAGGCTGAGGTGGCTGAAATCCAAATTTGTGTGAGTGTGTGTAAATGTGGGGGAAACCCAGAGGTTCAGGGTACGAATTCTGCAGATGCCTCCTCTCCTGACCTTTCAGATGTGTATTTCAGAGAGAGGATTATCCAGGGACAGAGGTTTGGGAACAGAGACCCCACACGCTCAGAGTCAGCCCAGCCACCACGCTTCTCTTCATCCTTCATTCTTCCAGTTGGCAAGAGCTGGATAACCTGGAGGGAGCAATTAAAAAACTTGTCAGGGGTCACAGAAAATACAACACAACCCTCAGGGCCCCAAATCCAGCAGCAAGGCCCCATTTGTTGGGAGGGTGCCCCAATTCCAGCCCGTGGTGTCAGGAGCAGCGCTGGGGACGCTGCTGGCTCTGCTGGGGCTGTTTGCTCTGTGTCTGCCTGCCAGTGATTTTGTCTGTAATCATGGATTGTTTTGCTCTTTTGGGGAGATAGGTTCATTTGCCTTCGCTCCTTTCTAATGAAGGTCGAAAAGATATAACTAGAGCTGAGAAGGAAGAGGAGAAAAGGGGAAAATCAGAAGAAGAGGCTCTTGTGACCAAGCGAGGGGAGCCGGTGAGGATCAAGATCTTTGAAGGAGGGTGAGTGTCTCATTTTATTTCTCTTCTTGTGTCTCATACTTGTGTAGAGTTGTTACAATGATGGCAAGGTGCCACTGGAGGTGAGCAGATGGAGCTGGATTTCAGTTTATTTTCCACAGCCACTGTAAAAACTCCGCCCTCCAGATCTGGAGTGCATTAATTTCCTATTTTTGAGCTGTCTTTAAGTCAGCAGTCACCTGGATCTCTTTTCTGAGTGGGTGGTTGAGTGAAGAGCACAGATCCATCTTGCAGCTGTCTCTGAAGTGACAGAGGTGCACTTTGTATCTCCTCAATCTTTCCAGAGCCTTCTCCTGAGAAGGGTGTTCCTGATGGTTGTTCCCATTCTGAGGAGGATCTGGGCAGCTCTTTCCTGATGCCGGGGTTTGGGTGGGGAACAAAAGAAGTGTTTTGTTCATGTGATTTCCATCCCACCCAACTGAAATAGCTCAAACCAGAATGGATGCAAGACCTTAATTTGATGCGTATCTTAAACCTCGGCTCCAGGTAATTCAGAGAGCACCTCAGGAATTCAGCACTGGTCTAATGCTGCTGTTGATTTCTTAAAAATTAAAAAAAAAAAAAAAAAGCTTGTAAGCAATGTGTCTGTGGGTTGCAATTAAACATCATCCTTCCTGGGTGTTGCAGAGGGGGCCAAATGGGTGCAAGCAATTTCCAGCAGGATTTATCAGTTCTGCCCTTGCTGTTGGGTGGTCTTGGTTTCTGTGTGTTAGAAAAGGCTTTCATTAGGCTGTGCTTGTGGTTTTTCTGCTGTTACCAGATGAAATTTGCTTTTATTTTAAAATACGTCATTAACAGATGGTCGAACTAGCAAAGCAAGAGGGAAGATCAGTGCTTTGGGACAGGAAAGCTGCTTGTTGGTCAGGAGAACTCAGCTCTGGCCCAGCTGTGGGCTCAGGTTTGGGCAGGGAGTGGGGGATGCAAAGAGCCAAACAGGGCCAACCCTGCCATGGCTGTGGCCTGACATGACTCAGGGAGCAGCAGAATGAGAGATTTGCTGGGCTCAGTGAATCTCTGTCACCCTCCTGTGCAGTGGGACCCATGGCACCCACGGGAGGGATTTTATTCCCCTCAATTCCATGGGAACTCAGTTCCCCTGGGCTGGGCTGTCCTGTGGCTCTTCAGGGGACTCTTGCATTCCTTCCTGTCCCTGACTGCAGCAGCTCAACATTAACATGACTGGCAATGCCCCTGTCCCTCACAGAGCAGCTCAGGGGGCCCTCAGGGCTGTCCCCGCCCGAGCAGCTGCGTCCCCTCGTGCTGGGCTGGCTCTGTCCCCAGTCCCAGCACAGTGACCGTGGGGGCCGTGCTGCCGCCAGGGTCTGTCAGGGGAATCTCCCTGCTTGCTGCCATTCCCGGGATGGAATCTGAGAGCAGAGGGCTGGGGACACTCAGCCCATGTCCTGCTGAACGACAGACCCAAACCAAAGTGTCCCTGCACGGCGCTCTGTGCCACGCAGCACCGGGAGGGTGTCACCATCCTGAACCTGTGCTGGGCTCGGTTTGGAACCTGCTGGAGCTCTGAGCCCCACCCTGTGCCTGTGGCACAATGCCAAGCGCTGCTGGGGACACCATCCTGAACCTGTGCTGGGCTCAGTTTGGAACCTGCTGGAGCTCTGAGCCCCACCCTGTGCCTGTGGCACAATGCCAAGCGCTGCTGGGACACAGTAGGTCACAGCAGTGAATTCCATGCCTGGATTTCGTGCCTGGGTTTCCTGGCCCTGCCCAGGGCAGGACAGGCTATGCTCCCAGGCTGCTCCGTGTGCTCTGTGCCTCGTTCCCACAAGGTTTCTGGTGTCAGGGTGCTCAGCCCCAGCTGCCAGGACCTTTTCCTGCTGCTCTTTCCCAGGTGTCTGCCAGGACCTTTTCCTGCAGATAAATCCACAGGGTGCCTGGTGCCTTCTGCAGGCTCCCAAAAGGATCAGGCTCCCTGTCCTGAAAATGTTTACACAAAGTGCAGCCTTTTTCAAGACATTATTTCACTCTCTTATTTTCTTCTTTTCCCCCATAAAAATTTCCTCCTTGACTCATTTTCTCCCTTATTTATTGGTTTCGTACTGAATGCTGCTGGCCAGGCCCATCCTTCCAGGAGGATGCAATTGGATTCAAAGCTTTTGGATCCATCTCATGCTTTGTTGTCTCAACCAAAGAGTAAGATTATAAAGAAATTCACAAAAGGTGCACTTGCTGCAACTCTTTTAGGGCCTTCTTCGCCCTTTTTATTTCTCTGGAGCTCTTGCCTTTCTCTCTGCCATCTTCAACCCTTTTCCTTCTGTAGAGTCTTCTGGCTTCCCCAGTCCCATCACTTTCCCTTCTGCCACACTCCTCAGAGCACTTCCAGGACCATCTCTTAGATTTCTTCTGCTGTTCTCCAGCCTCCCAGCTGGAATTTTATTCTTTGGCTTTCAGGGAAGACCAGAAAAGCCAAATTTCCTCTTTTCACCATTCCCACTTGTCAGGAAGGAACTCATGATTGCCCCAGAGTGCTGGGGCCAGCTTGGCTTCCCTTGTCTCCCTTGGAGGTGTCTCCTTCGCAGCTCTGGGAGTGGATGGTTCCCCTTGTTTCACCCTGGGAAGGGCTTTGGATCCAGCATTTGCAGGTTCCTTGAGCCTGGGTTTGGGATCAGGGCTCAGTGGTGCCGAGCATGAGGCTCAGTCCTTCCCTCCCCACCCTCTGCATGAAGGATTTGGGGAGCCAGCTCAGTCCTCCCCACCCTCTGCATGAAGGATTTGGGCAGCCAGCTCAGTCCTTCCCTCCCCACTCTCTGCATGAAGGATTTGGGGAGCCAGCTCAGGATGTTGTCGCTGTCACATTAGAAATGGCTGGTTCGGTGACAGTAAAGACTCCAAACATACAGAAGGTAAAGAAGCATTTATTAAGAATAAACTCATCCTTTTATAGATGAGTTTGTTAGCTAGATTCATATTGGTTAGCAAGTGACGCTCTTTAGCCCATTGGTGTAAGAAGGACAATAACTTCTTGAAAACATCTTTCACAAAGACCAGGTGCAAGATATTGTTTTTAATTCTTTCTTTGCACTCTCCCACAACCCTCCCAGGACAGCCTGTGGAAGTTGTGAGCTTCTCTCTATGGCCAGGCTGTCAGCAGCCACAGGGTGTGGCCCTGGGACTGCCAGGAGGACCTGGCTGTGGATGTCCCAGCTCCCATGAGCTCCCAGCCCTTCCAGCACCGGCCCCCTGATGGGAAGAGGCTCGCAGACCCTTTGCAGAGTCTCTGGTTTCTGGGAGCCTCAGGAGGGATGTGCATGGTCCTACCCCAACCTCTCCACATTAAACTGGGGGGGGATCCATGGAGCTTTCTCTTGATAGAACAAATTCCTCTTGGGGAGCGAGCCTTGAGGTCACCCCATGTGTAATTTCAGCCGCAGGTTTTTATTTGCAATGGTGGGATTCTGTCGGGCTGGATCAATCCCCATCCCGAGCAGATGGCCCCAGCCCCTGCCTGGGAGCTTGGGGTCATTTAACACCCCCAGGACGGGCTGGAGGCTGCACAGGCTCCTTGGCTGGTGCTTGGGAGAACCATTAAACAGCCGGGTCAATGTCTGAGCTCCTCAAGGAGCCAATCAGAATATCCACCGGGCTTGTCCTGAGGGATGCTATGGTGGTTTGGAGCAGGGAAAGTGATCTCTGAGTGTCAGGCTGGCCAGCAGCGCGGCAGGAGAAGGGCTGTGGTTCCCTGGTGGCTCGGTGTCACCTTCATCCCCCCCCGGGGTGCCCGTTCTGCAATCTGACATCATGAAACCAGAGATGGGTATCGACCTGCTGGGACAGAGGGGTCTGTGCTGCTCTCAGGGGCTGCTCAGGGACGTGCTCTCTGCTTGCTCCCATTCCCACGATGGAATCTGAGAGCAGAGGGGTGGGGATGCTCAATCCATGTCCTTCTGCTTCACAGCTCAGCCCCCTGTGCTGTTATGGGGACAATTAGTTGGTTTATTTAATTAGTTAATTACCACCAGTGGGAAAAGTAGTATCAAGATATATAAAGCTAAAAACCTTAACTGACATCCCCAAATCAGTGCCTTGTATAGTGAAAACTGCATTTTCTCTTTGGAAAACTCTTCCTTTTTTCCCTCCTTTAGGGAAAAAAAAAACCACTTATGTTTGTAGCGCTATGATTGGAGGCACAAATACCTGAGTATCCTGGCATTCCCACCTTAAGAAACACCTTCCTTTCACACCACCCCATGGTACAAATGCACACATCCACAAGAAGGACTTTGCACTTTCAGAGGGCTGCTCAGAGTGGGGCTGTGCCCCAGACTCTGTTCTGCTCTGCAGTTTGGAGGAATCAAAACCTTTCCCTCTTCGTCCTCACCAAAATGTGACAGAGCTGGAGGTGCCCAGCCATGGGATCTCCTGAACTGGGATCTCCTGAACTGGGATCTCCTGAACTGGGGTTCTGAACCCCCATTTCCCTCGGGCCTGGAGGCAGCCTCTTTTCTAATGACTGGGGGTTGCCTGAGGTTGGACTTTGCATTTCCTGGTGAGCCTCAGGGCTGGGGGCTGGAGCTGCCATGGGGCTGTTTGATCCCATTTGGACATGATTGCTAATTAGTGGATGAATAAGGAGAAAATCCCGACCCTGGGGTTAGCCACGAGCTGGTCTGAGCCTCCCTTCCCCCCGCTCCTCCCCATTCTTCGCTGTGGGTTTGCCAGGAGCTGTGGTGGCTCCCCGG
>VXBQ01000191.1:179663-190846 GCA_013400175.1 Phainopepla nitens
GAGGAGAGGAGAGGAGAGGAGAGGGGAGGATGTTTTCTTCCCTTTGTGTCCATTCTGGGTGTCTCATTCAGGCTGTGCAGGGATCCCAGGGGTGGTGGCTCAGTGACTGCTCAGGTGGCTCTAGCTGCAGCCCTGGTGGGTGGGAGGTCGTGTCACAGGAGGTCTGGCTGGGATGTGTTTCCCCAGCACCCTGCAGATGCAGGCTGGGCATGTTTTAAAAGCAGGGAGAGAGAAGCAGCTGGGCTGGGCTGGGCTGGGCTGGGCCAGACACTGCCCAGCTTAACCTGGGACAAACCCAGCCTAGCCCAGGACAAACCCTGTCCAGCTTGGCCTGGGACAAACCTGGCCTGAGACAAACCCTGCCTGGCCTGGGACAAACNGCACAGCAGTGTTGTGGGGTGCACAGCAGCACAGAGGGGTGCACAGCAATGCAGAGGGGTGCACAGCAGTGTTGTGGGGTGCACAGCAGCACAGAGGGGTGCACAGCAATGCAGAGGGGTGCACAGCAGTGTTGTGGGGTGCACAGCAGCACAGAGGGGTGCACAGCAATGCAGAGGGGTGCACAGCAGTGTTGTGGGGTGCACAGCAGCACAGAGGGGTGCACAGCAATGCAGAGGGGTGCACAGCAGTGTTGTGGGGTGCACAGCAGCACAGAGGGGTGCACAGCAATGCAGAGGGGTGCACAGCAGTGTTGTGGGGTGCACAGCAGCACAGAGGGGTGCACAGCAATGCAGAGGGGTGCACAGCAGTGTTGTGGGGTGCACAGCAGCACAGAGGGGTGCACAGCAATGCAGAGGGGTGCACAGCAGTGTTGTGGGGTGCACAGCAGCACAGAGGGGTGCACAGCAATGCAGAGGGGTGCACAGCAGTGTTGTGGGGTGCACAGCAGCACAGAGGGGTGCACAGCAATGCAGAGGGGTGCACAGCAGTGTTGTGGGGTGCACAGCAGCACAGAGGGGTGCACAGCAATGCAGAGGGGTGCACAGCAGTGTTGTGGGGTGCACAGCAGCACAGAGGGGTGCACAGCAATGCAGAGGGGTGCACAGCAGTGTTGTGGGGTGCACAGCAGCACAGAGGGGTGCACAGCAATGCAGAGGGGTGCACAGCAGTGTTGTGGGGTGCACAGCAGCACAGAGGGGTGCACAGCAATGCAGAGGGGTGCACAGCAGTGTTGTGGGGTGCACAGCAGCACAGAGGGGTGCACAGCAATGCAGAGGGGTGCACAGCAGTGTTGTGGGGTGCACAGCAGCACAGAGGAGTGCACAGCAGCGCAGTGGGGTGCACAGCAGCGCAGTGGGGTGCCCCAGGCCTTAGCTCAGCTTTGGGCTCCTGGTGTGCACGGAGCAGCAGATCAGGACATGAGAACATCCCAGCACAGGAGTTGGGCATCTGTAGGCATCTGGGCACGAGCTTTGGATGATAATTCACATTTAGCCGAATTACCAAACAGCAACCAAGACCTGTGGTGTTGATAACGTGCTGAACTAACCCAGCAAAGTTGTGACTTTTTCTGTTGAGGTAGGAATCTTCTTTTTTTTTTTTTTCCCCTTTATCACACCACCTGTTGCTCATAGGTACAAATCAAACGAAGAGTATGTGTATGTGCGAGGCCGTGGAAGAGGGAAGTATGTTTGTGAGGAGTGTGGAATTCGCTGCAAGAAACCCAGCATGCTGAAGAAACACATTCGCACGCACACAGACGTCAGGCCGTACGTCTGCAAGTACTGTAACTTTGCTTTTAAAACCAAAGGTAAGCCACAGCCAGCTCCCAGCTGCCCTGCTCAGTGTGGTGGCTCTCAGCCTGCTGGGGGCACTGGCAGAGGGCGAGGGAAGGCGTTCCCAGGGGCTGCCAGAGCCCCGGAGTTGGAGGGAGGGGGATGAGGGAGTGGAAATTGGTTGGTGTTTCCAGAAGAGGAGCAGCTCTGCGTTAAGCCAGGCTGCAGCAGAGCATCCCTGCCATCCTCCTTGTACTTCTGCAAGGGAAAAATCCTGAAATGCAGCTTCCCTGGCAGGGCTTTCCAAACAAAAAAAACACCTCAGAGCGAGAGCAGAAGCTCCAGGCTCCTGGCTGAGCCTCTGGATCCAGGCCCTGGGTGGCTTTTCTTGCTGGTGCTCTCCAGATCTGCCCATTCTCATCCTCTGCAGTTGCATGTGGCTTCCACATTCTCTGTATCACATCAGAGGGCCCTTTCCCTAAAGGCCTCCATCCCAGGACATCGAGCCATCAATGCCACCAGGCATGGCCTCAGGGAAGGTGTTAGTGAGCGCTAGCAGGAGCCTGCAAACCACCTGCAAAAAAAAAAATCTATTCCAAGAGAAATGGGGAATAAGACTTTCCAAATGGGCCAGAGGTGCCAAGGTGCCTTTAACTTCCTGTAGGGGTCTGGCACCGTGGGTTGGACAAATCTCTGGTGGCAGCAAGTCTTGGGATAAGGCAGCAAGTGTGGGGCTCATGTTCTTGGTTACAGCTTGACAGAGACCTGTGAGTTCAGGGAGCCTTTGGACAATGCTTTTGGGCACATGGTGGGATTTGGAGGGGTTGACCCATGCCGGAGCTGGACTGGGTGATCTGATCCTTGTGGGTCCCTTCCAGCTCAGGATGTTCTGAAACACCCATGGCCTGGAGCTCCATCAGTGTCAGAGGGTGACACAGCTGGGAGGGGCCGGTGCCCAGAGGGACCTGGTGCCACCCAGGCAGTGGCACAGTGGGTGTGGGGAGGGGCATGGTGCTCTGTGGCACGTGTGCTGGCCCAGAGGGGACAGAGGAGGACAAGGGAAGTGACCAGAGCGGGTGACTCGGGGTGGGCAGTGCCTGCAGCCGGTGGCTTTGCTGGGAAGGCTGGCGGGGATTTCTGGGTGACAACGTGCTGGTGGTCACTGGGACGGGGGCAGAACGGGAAGTGATACCAGGTTTGAGGCCAGCTTCTCATGCTGCACATCCCAGCGACGGTTCTTCCTCTCCCTCCCATCCTGGAGCTGCTTCTGATTCATTTCCTTTCTCGTCCCCTCTTGCTTTGACTTCGTTCCGAGGTTTCCCTTGGAGAGCTGAACCCGCTCAGCCTCTCCCTCACTTCACCTCACTCCCACCATGCTTCTGTAGGGCTTTTGCCCAGGATGATGGCATCCAACCATCCTCTCCACCACCTCTCTGGCTGCTTTGCTCTTCATCTCTGCTCCCTTGAAGGCCACGATCTGTCAGCTCTGGCTGCACATTGCCAACAGACACTTCCCTTCTTCTGCTTGGCATGGGCAAGGGAGCATGGAAATGCTTCCTTCCACAAACCAAAAATCATCAACACTCTGTTGGGATTTGAATGGCAAAGTGTCTGTTTGCCTGTGGGTGCATGGAATGGGCAGAACTTCCCTGGATCGGGGATTTGTGGATAAATGGTTGCATGATGGTGACTTGGAATTGCATGAGAACGGCTCTTGGCTGGGAGGGGGTGATGGGCAGAGCCCTGGGGTGGGCTCAGCCTGCCCAGAACTGGGAGAAAAGCTGTTTGGGGGGCACAAGGAGCTCTGGAAGAGTGGGAAAAGAGCCCTGGGGTGGGCTCAGCCTTCCCAGAACTGGGAGAAAAGCTGTTTGGGGGGCACAAGGAGCTCTGGAAGAGTGGGAAAAGAGCCCTGTGTGCATTGGTAAAAGCATCAGCTGGCGATGGAGAGTTATTACCAACAAGAGTTTGGGATTGCCTAAAAAATCACCAGCCAGGGCAAGAAAAAAATCCATTTTTTTGCTCGTGCCCCTGCTAGTGATATTTTTTAAGCAATTTCAAACTCTCATGCATAACAAGAGTGACCCAGAGCAGGGGGCTTTGCAGAACTGCTGCTTCCCAGCTCATTCTGGAGGGGTTTGTCTGGGCCCTGGCTCCTCCCTGGGCCGGTGAATCACAGAATGCAGGAGCTGCAGCTCTCCCTCCTGCCGGACTGCACTTGCACAGACACTGAGCTTTTTGAGAAATCAGCTTTCCAGAGTTAATTTTAGCCTCCAGCATCAGCTCCAGGGGG
The DNA here is from genome assembly GCA_013400175.1 of Phainopepla nitens. Taxonomy (NCBI): domain Eukaryota; kingdom Metazoa; phylum Chordata; class Aves; order Passeriformes; family Bombycillidae; genus Phainopepla; species Phainopepla nitens. Next base: position 183,669 of record VXBQ01000191.1, read on the forward strand.
AGGTCTGGCTTCGTTTTGGCTGGGGTGGATCACTCCAGCATGATCTAATGCTCTAAACTCTCAACTAGGCTGGAAGCAGTTAAATGGGATTTTATTATTATTATTTTTAATGAGGATCTTTCTCTGGTTAAAATGTACCTCACCCCCCCCCCACTCTAGAAAATCCATGTCCATATTCCAAGAACTGGGAAAACTTTTGCAATAGAAAAGGCTATATATATTTTCCCTTATTCACTAATTTTCTGCTTTTTGTGCCTTTCTGTCACTGGAAGCAAGGCCATTCCTTTGGCTTACAGAACTGCAGGGAAATTTTTTTTATTATTATTATTTTAAAGCAAATCTGTGATTTTTTTTTTTGTGCTCATTTAGCTGATGGGAACAACAGTCTTGGAAATTTGGTTTGTAGGATTTGTTTGATTTGGTGTTTGTGGAGCAGATCTAAAGGTGCCTCTTTAATGAGGTGTCTCTCCTTCCACTGCGGTGGAGCTTTGTAACTGTGGCCTCCAAGAGGGTTTTTAAAGGAGGCTCAGCAGGTCCTGCATTGTTTTCTGGGCAGGAAGGAAATGAAGAAAAAGCTGTTTTCCCTTTCAGGAAGGCCAGGGAGAGCTTTTCCCTTCCCCTCTCTCACTGCTGCTCAGGGTGAGCTGGGCTGAGGGGCAGTGCTGCCTCATCAATTCCCCTTTTCCAGGTATTTTCTGTCCTCCTTCACACCCACATCACCCCCTCACGTCCTGACTGCTTCCAGTTTCCTCAGAATTTCTGGACAAAAAGTCTGGAACAGCTCTGAGTGGAAGCTGCTGCCTCTGCCTGGAGGTCAGAAGGGACAAGGAGCTTCACTTTAATTTAAAGGGAGCTGTGTAAAGGACACGGTGCCTGCTGGCTGGAGACACCCATTTCACAGTCTGGACCACTCACACGTCCCAGACACCAGACTGCTCCATGGCCTCAGCCAGAGTCTTCAATAAATTCATTTTCAGTTCCTTAAATCAGCCCCTGACAGCACTGAGGGTACTGCACATGTGAATATATTAAATATATTAAAGTAAATGTATTAAATGCAGCTCCCCCAGCCCTTAGAGGCTGCACAGTTTATTGTTACTGCAGCTCCAGCAGCCTGAGCCTCCTCTGGAAAGTGCAGAGCGGGTCCAGCTGGGGGAGAACTCCGGCAGAATTCCCTGCTGGGAGAGCAGGGCACAGGGATGGGCACATTCCCAAAACATCCCTGGGGCCCTTCGAGGGGCTGAGCATCCCTGGGAGCTGTCCCTGTGCTCCTGGGGACGTCACAAACATCCCCTGGGATGAGGACAGAGTTATCCTCAGGGATTTCCTGCCTGCACATCGCATGGGATGTGAGGCCAGGAACAGAAAATGTCCCAGTGCTCCAGCCAGGAGATGAAACACTGAGCAAAAGGGCTCTGGAACTCTCCAGGGAAAGGGAATAAAAATTCAGGAATCAGGGCTGGAAGCAAAGGATTGGTGATTTCCAGTGAAATATTCACCAGGATTTTCTGCAGCCACTGCAGCCATTAAAGTCTCAGCCTCCCTGGGAACTCTGCTCTTTGTTAGTGTTTGGAAATCTGCAAATCCTGGGTGCCTTTCTGGAATATCAGCTTTTGGCTGATGCAAGGGAAAGGCCTGATGCAGGAGGTGGCTGATATTTTATAGCCTGTGTGGATACAGGCAGGCTGCATGTGCAAATTCACTCCTTTAATCTATATATCAATAAGGATAAAAGATAATAATCGATTTTTTAAAGAATTGAACTCCTCTGCCCAATGAATTCTGTAAATTAAAGTTTTCCTCCTCTAAAATCTCACCTGGGGATGTCAGCTCCACACCAAAGACCTAAATCAAGGCCTGTGCATTATTTAAACCCCACATAAAACCTGTTTCAAGGATTAATTTGGGACACAGAGTATCAGCTAGGGCTGGTTCTCTGTGTGTGAGGGCAGCTCCCAGCAAAACCACAGAATCCCAGAATGGTTTGTGTTGGGAGGGACCTTAAATCCCACCCAGTGCCACCCCCAGGGACACCTCCCCCTGTCCCAGGGACACCTCCCCCTGTCCCAGGGGCTCCCAGCCCCAATGTCCAGCCTGGCCTTGGGCACTGCCAGGGATCCAGGGGCAGCCACAGCTGCTCTGGCAATTGCAGCCCAGCCCCTGCCCACCCTGCCAGGGAACAATTCCTGCCCAAGATGCCATCCAGCCCTGCCCTCTGGCACTGGGAAGCCATTCCCTGGCTGCTGTCCCTGCAGGCCTTGTCCCCAGTCCCTCTGCAGCTCTCCTGGAGCCCCTTCAGGCCCTGCCAGGGGCTCTGAGCTCTCCCTGCAGCTTCTCCTCTCCAGGGGAGCACCCCCAGCTCTCCCAGCCTGGCTCCATGAGGGTCTCCTCCTCCCAGAGGAGCTGCTGCCCTCCTTGCACACAGGAATGTGACAATTGTTCATCCTGTGAAGCTCTGGCTGTTTGTGTCACGGTGCTGCCTCTGCACTCACTCATTTGTTGGTTTTTTGGTTTTTCTGGATTTTTTTTTTTTTTTGGTTGTTGCTGAATTGATCAGACTTAAGAGCAGAAATAGAAAGGATGGTGCATCCCCAGCACAGGCAGGATCATTTTCCCAGGAATCTCAGTCTCCATCTCCCTAAGTTCTGCTTTAACTCCATTGTTTTGAAAATACAGTGCTGGCTCTTCTGAAAAAAAAAAAAAAATTAATTTCCCTCATGAAATTTAACTGGGAAATCACTTCTAGTCCCTGTTAAGCTGCTTTAGATACTTTTGGAAGCCTCGAGCCACAGCTTTCTCCAAACAACACAGGCATTTAAGCTGCTCTAAGTCCCAAGTCAGACCTCCCAGCACTGCAGAGCCCGGGCACCTGCAGCACATAGTTCTGGGCAGGCGTCATGGGAGCTGTGCTCTCCCTGCCTCTGCTCCTCCTGTGGGCTCACAATTCCCAGGAATTCCTGAGGGGTTTTTTAAATATAGCCAGTTTATTTCAATTCTGGGAGGTTTTTTGGTAAACAATCCCCAATAAGGAGCACTTACCTGCTTTAGGGTTCAGTGCAATTCCTCTGCTATTTAAATCCAGCCTCCCTGCTGGTCTTTCTTGCTCCCTCAAAGATGTTTTTCCACGGTTTCCAAGGAAGCAATGCTGTGTGGTTTTCTTTTTTTTTTTCTTTTCTTTTTTTTTTTTCCTTTTTTTTAACTTGGGAGCCAGAACTCTGCAAGGCAACAAGTAGCTGTGAGTCTTCCCTTGTAGGATTCAGATCCAGCTTTCACTTAGGCAAAGTGGTGTTGATTTTCCTGGAAACCTGCCGAAGTAGTCGAGCGTTTAATCCTGCCAGCGTTAATTAAGGGGTCTAAAAAAACACAAACTGGAAGAAGAGCCCTGATCAGATAAATATCCTTGTCCTCCAGATTGCTCCCAGGATGATCACTCAGCTTCTCAGCTTGTGGAAAGGAGACTCCAGCTTTTAATTTCCTTAAAACGATGCAGAGGGGGCAGATGAGGATCTGTCCTGCTGAGCCTCCCTTCCCTAAAAGGATGCAGCATCTCTGTTTTGTTAAGATTTCTCCAACAAAATTTGCACCCAGAGCTTTGCAGGGGGATCTTGGCCAGCAGCTTTACCTGGTCTGACCAAGGGGGGTGAAAGGAGAGACAGAGCAGAGGAAAAAGGAGTTGGAGGGGAAGGAAACAGAGCTTGGAATGAGCTGGTCCTTTGGTGTTTGGGGTGAATTTGTTGGCACTGGGGTCTGGCAGTGCCTGGACTGGGAAAGGAGGGCAGCAGGCACACACTGCCCTGCCCAGGGACAGAAGACACACCAGGAGGTGACACTGGGGGCTCCTGGCACAGCTGCTGAGCCCCAGCAGAGGGGCAGGAGAGCTCTGGGAGCCCTGCCCAGGTCCTACAGCTGCACAGGGACAGGGACACTGATGTGTCCAACCAGCTGCCCTTTGGACACCTGAGGTGGCCACGGTGGCCCCGGAGTGCCACTGAAGACCTGAGTCCACAGCACGGCACTGGACAGCCCTCTCTCCTCAGGAATCCCTGCTGCTCCCTCCTGGTGTTTCCAGGGCTGGGTGTTGGTGGCACAGAGGATTTAGGGGCTGGTTTTGGGGCCCCCTCTCCTCAGGAATCCCTGCTGCTCCCTCCTGGTGTTTCCAGGGCTGGGTGTTGGTGGCACAGAGGATTTAGGGGCTGGTTTTGGGGCCCCCTCTCCTCAGGAATCCCTGCTGCTCCCTCCTGGTGTTTCCAGGGCTGGGTGTTGGTGGCACAGAGGATTTAGGGGCTGGTTTTGGGGCCGGGGTAGCACCAGAACGCCTGGGGATGTCCCCTCCCTGCTCAGCTGAATCCTCACAAAGCCCCTGCTCACAGCAGGCACTGCCCTGGGCTGATTCCTGTTTGCTGCCCTTGGAGAGGCTCCAGGCAGGGATTTTGCTGTGGTGGCTGAGCAGGGATGGGGCATTTCTGGCAGCCAGGTTGGGAGGTGTGAGCTGGACAGGCAGCAGCACAGGCTGGATCGCAGCACACTGACTGACTCAGTCTGTGTTTCTGCTGGTTTTCATTTCCAAATTGAAATTCCAGTTTCATGAGGCCACAGTTGGGACTGGTGGGATGGGACTTTTTCGTTTTCAGGCAGTGGTGATTCACTGGGAGCAGAGGTGTCCGTGAGAACACGCTCCTGGCTCACTGGGTGGGTTTGGGGCCATGACAAAACTCCTGCTTTGGGGTGGAGAAAGAGGCTCTGACTGGGAGCAGGGAGCTCAGCCAGGCTGGCCTTATCCTCACACCTGACTGTCCTGACCATGGAGCTAAGGGCAGTTAAACATGAGGCTTAAAAATAATAAATCTCTCATATTTGGAGCTGTTTTGCTGCATTCAAGTTATTAAACATCCCCTGAATCCATGTCCAGGTTGGGTGCCAGATACACAGGGATATAGAGTCAGCCTTTGTCTCTTGTGGTCTTTCCTGCTGGAGCTGCTCCATTTTGTATAAAATGGGCTGAAATAAATAATTCATGGGCTGAGGAGAAATCAAGGTGGCCGCTGGGTGGTTGTGGCAGTCTCTGAGAGCTGAGGGCACCACGGGCAATGCTCTGCTCCAGTGAACAGTGGCTTTTTTATCCCTGATACCCAGAGCAGCAGGAGCAGAGGCTCAGAGAGGCCCTCTGTGCTCCCACAGCTCAGGGACTGGGGACTTTGGACTACAGGACCTCAGTCCTCCTTGCAGGTTGTAATAAAGTGGGAGAATTCTGGTTTTCCTCTTTTTTTTTTAATTGTTTGGTGAGAAAACCAAGGCTGGTGCTCCTCAGTGCCCTCAGGTGTCAGGACCAGCAAGGCTGAGGGCACATCAGGGGATGGGAAATTCAAACACTCCTTCAGCAGGGCCCAGGCTGCTTCTCATCATCCCCTCAGCCCATAAATCCCTGAAAGTGCCCGAGGCCAGGCTGGACAGAGCTTGGAGCACCCTGGGAGAGTGGGAGGTGTTCCTGCCCATGGGGCTGGATGGGCTTTAAGGTTCCTCCCAATCCCAGTCTGGGATTTTAGGAAGAGCTGTAGGAGAGGAAAAGGGGAAATGGGACATTTTTGCTTTAATTCTCCTACCCTTCATTTTCTTGTTTGCTCCACCTGCCTGCTTTCCCCGCTCCAGCAAACGCTCCCCTTTGTTCAGCATTTCCCTGGGCTATAAGTGGGGTTAATTAGTGTCTAATTAACCTGCCTGTAATTTGGGAGGTAGAATTAGAGAGGTGCCCTCTGATGCCCAGGAGTTATCTCAGAGCAGCCCCCAGTGACCCCACATCCCTCTCTCCCTCCCCAGGGGCTGCTCTGCCCATCCTGGCCCTGAGGAAGCCTCATTCGGAGGTTTGTGAATTCCACAGCGTGTCCAGGGCTCCTCAGGAGCTGAGTTGGCCCGGCCCTTTGGTGCATTCCAGAGCACCTGAGCCATTCTTTTTGGGGGAAAATGGGAATGTAGGGTTTTTCCTTCTTGTTGGCAGCTCAAACCCTCATTTTATTGTAAATTCATAAAATCATAAAGCTGGAATCAAGATCCAAGGTCATCCAGCCCAACCCTTCCCCAGCACTGCCAAGGCCAACACCACTGCCCCACGTCCCCAGGTGCCACATGTACTTGTTTTTGGAACATTTCCAGAGCACCTGAGCCCTTCTTTTTGGGGGAAAATGGGAATGTAGGGTTTTCCTTCTTGCTGGCAGCTCAAATCCTCATTTTATCCTAAATACATAAAATCATTAAAGCTGGGAAAGCCCTCCATGATCATCCAGCCCAACCCTTCCCAAGCATCGCCAAGGCCACCACTGATCCGTGTCCCCAAGTGCCACATCCACTTATTTTGGAACATTTCCAGGGCAGAACCGCCCCGCCCTGTGGTGCTGAGGAGTTTGTCCCCTCCAGGCAGGTGGGGCCGTGTTGGGATGAGGTTGGACGTGATGCCACACTGGGATGTGTTTCCCATCCCTACTTTCCTACCATTTTTAATTTGCTGAACCCTCGCAGCCCGGGCCTTTTCTTCCCCCAGCCCCACGAGGGTGCCCCAGCAGTTTTTCCAGGCTGCACAACAGCTGGCAGGTCCCACAGCCCTGCCAGCACCTCCTCCTGCAGCCCAGGGCAGCAGCAAAGGGAGGCAAGGGGGACCTGGCCTCGTGTCACGGGGGATTTGCAGTGGGCAGGGGCTTAGGGACAGTCAGGGACCTTTGTCTGGTTCAGAGAGAGTTGTGACTTGTGACTGCTGAGCTTGCAAAAAGGAGAAAAAGGGGAAAAAAAGAAGAAAAATCTAAAAAAAAGAGAAAAAAAAAAGGAAAAAAGAAAAAGGGAAAAGAAGGGGGGGAAAAAGGAGCCATTTTTGAGTAGACGTATTTTTTGCTTCTTTTCAGGGAATCTGACTAAACACATGAAGTCAAAGGCCCACAGCAAAAAATGTCAGGAGCTGGGCGTGTTGGTATCTTCACTGGTGGATCTGGAAGCCGAAGAAGGTAAAAAGCTTTCTCTTCCTAAAGCTGCTGAGGGTGCTGAGAGAGGGGCAGGATCCAGGCGGGGCAGAGCCAGCTCTACCAGAATCCTGACGCACACGGGAGCACTGCTGGGCCCTCCTTGCATGGGTTTTGTGTGCGCGGGGCCGTGCGGGACGGTGTGAGTCCGGCTGGGCTGTGCAGGGCCGTGCGGGA
>VXBQ01000192.1:11907-29087 GCA_013400175.1 Phainopepla nitens
TTTTTTTCCCCCCATGTTTTCCCTTCTTTCCCCACCTTTTCCCTGCTCATTCCCCCTCACTCCAAATCCTCATCCCTGAAAATATCCAAGGCCAGGCTGNCTTTTTTTCCTCCTTTTTTACTCTTTTCCCCCTTTTCTTCACCTTCCCCCCCTTTTTCCCATTTTGCCCTTTTTTCCCCCTTTTCCCTTCTTTTTTCTTCTTTTNCCACCTGGGATAGCGGGACATCCCAAAACATTCCATAATTCCACATTCCCCCTATTTACCCGCAATAAAACTGCGATTTGCAAATCCCAGTCCCAATTCTCAACATAGGAACATCACATTCCTTAAAAAAAATCTCCTCCCAAACCTCTCCACAGCCTTAAATTTAAACTTATCTTTCCCTCCATCTATTTTTTCCGGAGGAAATCCTGATTTGTGGCTCGGCAGCCGGGAAGTTAATTTTTAGCAGCGGATCCATAAATCCTTGAATTTTACAGGAAAACCTCCCAGTTTGACAGCTGGTCCATTTTTTCCAGGAGTTTGGATCGGTGGATGTTAAAATGGGATTCCAGCGGGAAAATTCCGACCGTGGTTCGAAGCTCTTTCGCTCTTTCCGCTCCCAAATATCTTTGGTGGCTTCTGAGTTCCTTGGGAACTCGCTGAAAATGTGGAAAAAATGTTAAAAAAAGGCTGGAAAATCCCAAAAGGAGCTATTTTTGGTGGATTTGGGATGGATAATTTATGACCAATAGTCATAATTAATGACCATTAATGATGATTAGTGACTATTAATGACCTTCAATTATCATTAACAGATATTGATGATGATTTCTGGCCATTAATGACCATTAATCACCATTAATGATGACTGGTGACCATTAGTGACCTTTAATGACCATTAATGGTGATTGGTGACCATTAATGACCATTAATGATGATTAATGGTCATTAATGGCCATTAATCACCATTAAGGATTACTGGTGACCTTTAATGACGACTGGTGGCCATTAGTGACCATTAATGACCTTTAATGAGCATTAATGACCGTCAATAATGATTGGTGACCGTTAATCACCACTGATGATGATTATTGACCGTTAATGACCTTTAATGACCATTAATGACCGTCAATGATGTTTGGTCACCATTAATGATGATTAGTGACCATTAATGACGACTGGTGACCATTAATAACATTTAATGACCATAAACAGTAATTGGTGACCATTAATGATGATTAGTGACAATTAACAATCCCCTAATGACCCTTAACGACCTCCAAGGTCCTACCCGACCCAACCCAATCCCCGATTCCCGCCTTTCCTGGCAGCCTGAAGCTTCCCGACGTCCTGGGGAAGGCATCCAGCACCCACCTGGACCAGAACCTGTTCCGCTTCCGGAGTGCCCACCTGGAGCAGATCCTCAAGGTGGCTCTGAGACTCAAGCACGACAATTCCGGCCTTTCCCAAATCCTGGATCAGGCGGAGGATTGGCTGTGCCGGCTCCGGGCTGTGGCGGAGGAAGTGAGTCCTCCTGGATTTCCCGTCATGGTTTTTGTGGGAAGCTGGCGGGGGGGGGCGGGGGTGGTTTTCCGTACCCAAATCCGTGGGTTCTCCCAGGGCGCCAGGTTTGGCTCCAGTGGTTGAGGTCGGTTGTGCTCAGAGATGAGTTGAGGTCAACTCATGGATAGGGAGAAGGCTGGGAGAAGGACTTGGAATGTTGGTGGGTGGGAATCTCCATGTGCTCCGGGTTGATCCCACAGCAGGAAAAGGGGGAATTCTGCCCCTCTGCCGTGGAACCAGGCTGGGAATGCTGGGAATGTTCCCCTGGAGAAGGGAAAAATTCATGGAAACCTCAGAGTCTCACTCGCACGGCATTCCCAGCAGGAGGTTGGGGGAGCTCCCAGGGATCAGGAGATTCCACTCCGGGTCCCCCGCAGGGATCTGCATCCAAATGTTGGGAGTGCCAGGGGAACCACAAGGGAAATCCAACAGGAAATCCCAGGAATCGCTCAGGAGCTGAAGGATGGTCCTGGGATCTCTGGAATTGTCTCCGGGTTGGACAGGGCTGGGAGCAACCTGGGACAGTGGGAGGTGTCCCTGAGCATGGAATGGAATGGGATTTAAGGTTTTTCCAGTCCCAAAGCATTCTGAGATTCTGGAGCCCCTCTGCTCTGGGAGAGCTGGGAATGTTCCCCTGGAGAAGGGAAAATTCCAGGGAATCCTCAGAGTCCCTCAAGGGGCTCCAGGAGAGCTGGAATTGGGGACAAGGCCTGGAGGGACGGGAGCCAGGGAATGGCTTCCCATTGGGAAAGGGGAGCTTGGGCTGGGATCTTGGGAAGGAATTGCTGTGTGGGCTGGAATTTCCAGATTTGCTGTGGCTGTCCCTGGATCCCTGGCAGTGCCCAAGGCCAGGTTGGATGGATTTGGAGCCACCTGGGATGATGGGAACTGTCCCTGCACATGGAACATCACGGGCTTTAGGATCCCTCCCGACCCGAGCCATTCCATGATTTCACAATCCCATTCCTGTGCTGGTGGATCCATCCCGACGGGATCCTCTGGATTTGTGTTTTCCAGCCCCAGAACAGCCTCCCGGACATTGTCATCTGGATGCTGCAGGGGGACAAACGCGTGGCCTTCGCCCGCGTCCCGGCCCACCAGGTCCTGTATTCCCGGAACGTCTCCAACTGCTGCGGCCGGAACTGTGGGAAACTCCAGACCATCTTCCTCAAGGTTACCTTTGGAAGCGCGTCTGGGAGGAATCTTCATTTTCCCAAACGGTTTTTCTGCTAAAAATAATTTAAAAAAACCAGATGGGAAATCCAGCAGGGGAAAACTCAAATCCTGACACAATGTTCAGCCCCAGTTTCATGGAATCACGGAAAGGTTTGGAGTTGGGAGAGACCTTAAATCCCAACAATTCCACCCCATCCATGGGCAGGGACAGCTTCCACTATCCCAGGCGGATCCAAGTCTGTCCGACCTGCCCTTGGACGCTTCCAGGGATTCCAGCTTCTCTGGGAATTCCCAGTTGACGCAGGAAAAATTCCAGGTTGTGCTTCTGGTGGAGTCCAGCTCCTCCTCCAGGGTCTGCAGCAGATTCCTTGGATATCTCCAAGGGAAGATTTTTTTTCCCAGCTGGTGCTTTTTTGGGAAAATCCTTTTTTTTTTTTTTTTTTTTTTAATATTTTCCCAAATTTCTGACCCTTTACCACTCCAAAAAATTTTGGCTGCTGCCTCCTCTCCCAGGCACTTCCCGAGCTTCTCCCGTCTCCAAGGATATTTCAGGTCTGGAAAATATGGGGAGCAGAAAATCAGCATGGAATAAGCTCAAAAAACAAACCAAACCAAACAAACAAAAAAAAACAACCCAAAAACCCCCCAAGAAACCAAAACACAAACAAACAAACCAACCAACCAACCACAAAAAAAAAAAACAAAAACCAAAAAACAAACAAACAAAACCAAGCAAAAAAACCCCATCAAAAACCAAAATGGAAATAAAATAAATGGAATAAAATCCTAATTCCCAAACCCAACTGGCACCAAAAATGAAATCAAATCTCAAAATTGGGATTTTTTTCCTTATCTGTGATTTTTGTTTGGAGAACTGGCAGTGCTTGGAGTTGGAAAAAGTGTCTGGGAGAGAGGGAAAAGGGCAGTGAGGAAAAATTCCTGGAGATTGTTCCTGGTTTTGCTGAATGTATGGGCTGGGTTTGGTGTCCTGACCCTGGATGGTGTCCCTGACCTTGTCCCTGACCCTGACCTTGTCCCTGACTCTGACTTTGTCCATGTCCTTTTCCTTTTTCCCTGACCTTTTCTTTGTTCCTGTCCTTGTCCCTGTCCTTGTCTCTGTCCTTGTCCCTGAGCTTGTCCCTGTCCCTCTCTGTTGTCCTTGTCCCTGACCTTGTGCCTGACCTTGTCCTTTTCTGTATCCTTTTCCCTGACCCTGTCCCTCTCTCTGTCCTTGCCCCGATTTTGTCCCTGTCCTTGACCTTGTCCTTTTCCTTGTTCCTGACCTTGTCCCTGTCCCTCTCCATGTCCCGCTCCCTGTCCTTCCCCATGTCCCTGTCCATTTCCATATCCATGTCCCTGTCCTTGTCTCTGACCCTGTCTCTGACCCTGTCCGTCACCACTCAAGTCCAGCTGGGGACACATTCTGGGAATGTTGCTGGTGGCCTTGGGATGATCCCGAAGGTCTTTCCCAACCTCAGTTCTGTGATCCCAAGCCGCTCCCCCTGCTCCTGATGTTATCCCGACTGCCCCATCCAGAGATCTTCATTCCCACCCTTCCTTCCATCCCCTGGGAATTCCTGTTAATCCCGGGCCCCTTTCCCTCGGCAGTACCCGCAGGAGGAGGCGATGGGGCCGCGGATCCCGGCGCAGGTCCGGGTGCGGCTCTGGTTTGGATTGGCCGTGGACGAGAAGGAATTCAACCAATTCGCCGAGGGAAAACTCTCGGTCTTCGCTGAAACTGTGAGCATTCCCGAGGGATCCCCGTCCATTGGCTGTGACGGAATTTTGGGATCCAGGACTGGGGAATTTTGGGATGCAGGACTGGAGAATTTTGGGATTTCTTTCCATGGTCTATGGATGAAAACATTCCCATGGCTGTGACAGAATTTTGGGATCCAGGATTTGGGAATTTTGGGATTGGGGAATTTTGGCATCTGGGATTTGGGAATTTTGGGATTTCTTTCCATGGTCTGTGGATGAAAACATTCCCATGGCTGTGATGGAATATTGGGAGCTGAGATTTGGGAATTTTGGGATCCAGGATTGGGGAATTTTGGTGGGAAAAAAGAGATGGGCTGGACCTAAAGCCTCATTGTTCCCTGAAAACCGTGGGAAGGAGGAGCTGTTTCCACCAGCTCAGCCTGGAATGCTGAGGGGAAAGTTGAGAATGAAGCCACGTTGTCCCTCACAACGGGAAAATCGGGATGCCGTGGGATGGGTCGGGCTTTTCCCAGGAGATCTGCCCCTCTGCAGGGATTATTTATGGGATTCCATGGGATTATTTATAGAATTCCGTTATGCCAACCCCAAATCCGTGGGTTTTTTTGGCTCTCCCAGTACGAGAACCAGACCAAGCTGGCACTGGTGGGGAACTGGGGCACCACCGGCCTCACTTATCCCAAATATTCCGATGTCACCGGCCGGATCAAGCTTCCCAAGGACAGCTTCCGGCCTTCTGCGGGATGGACCTGGGCCGGGGATTGGTTCGTCTGCCCAGAAAAGACGTGAGTGGGAATTTTTTCCGCTGGGAATTCCCGGGAATCACAAAAATCTGGGATGCCCCCGGCATTCCTCGTCTGTTCCCAAGGAGGCGATTCCCCCTCATCCCAAATTTGGGGTGCTGCAAAACTGAGGAGCTTTGGGGTGGGGTTTTCGTCCTGGTTCGGGTTTTTCCTGAGGGGAATCTCGGCGTGGAGGGGCGGGAGAAATTCAGGATGGCGTGGGAGGAAGGTGGGATGGAGAATCCCCGATTTTGGGTTGAATTCCCGGGATTCAGGTTGCTGCACGACGTGGATGCCGGACACCTGAGCTTCGTGGAGGAGGTGTTTGAGAACCAGGTCCGGCTTCCCGGGGGGCAGTGGATCCACATGACTGATTCCTACACGGACGTGGTGAGGGAGAACTGGGAGTTCTGGGAGCTCCGGGCTGGAGCCCTAGGGGAAATTTAGGGATCGGTCCGGGTGGAAAATTCCCCTGTGTCCGGCAGAATGGGGAGAAGGTGCTGCCCAAGGATGAGATCGAGTGTCCTCCAGGCTGGAAGTGGGAAGATGTGGAGTGGGACACAGATCTCAACAGGGCTGTGGATGAGAAAGGTACCAAAGACGGGGTTTTGGGATCCGGGATTTTGGGAGTTTTGGGAATTTGGAAATTTTGGGATGTGGGATTGGGGAATTTTGGGATTTCTTTCCATGTTCTATGGGTGAAAACATTCCCATGGCTGTGAGGGAATTTTGGGATCTGGGATTTAGGAGTTTTGGGGTTGGGGAATTTTGGGATCTGGGATTGGGGAATTTTAGGATTTCTTTCCATAGTCTATGGATGAAAACATTCCCATGGCTGTGGGAGTTGGATCAGGAGAGGGGATCAGGCTCTGGAGGGTCCTTTTCCCTTGTCTCTGCCTGGAGCCGTGGGATGGGAATTCCCAAAGGCAGTTCTGGGATAATCTGGGAAAATCCTGGTGGAAAAGAAATGGAATGGAATGGTCCTGGTGATTGGAATGGCCAGAGGGAGGGAGGGAAGAGTCCCCAGGGTGGGATTTGGATCGAAGGGCACCCCGGATCCATTCCTGGGCGTTCCAGAGGGATGGATCGTGTCGTAAGGAGGCAAATCCAACCGGGAAATTTCGCTGAATTCAGCCACACCTTCTCTGTCGGAAATTCCCGGTGGGAGCCAAGGTGGGATGGGGGGGGAGAGGCTCTTCTCCCACCTCCACCAGGCGTTCCCTTCTTCCCAAGGCTGGGAATATGGGATCACAATCCCGCCGGAGCGCAAGCCCAAGGCCTGGGTGCCGGCGGAGAAGATGTTCCACACGCACCGGCGCCGTCGCTGGGTGCGGCTCCGCCGGCGCGACCTGGAGCACATGGAAGCCATGAGAAAGGTGGGAAGAGGTGCCACGGGATCGGGGCGCGGCCCTGTCCCTCCGGGGTGGGTGCCTGGATTTGGCAGGATCTGCTTTTCCTGGGAAATCTAGGGGGTGGGCTCGGTTTCCAGTGGGGAACATTCTGGAGGGATGGACCGGGGTGGGAATATCCAGGAAATTTGAGGAGTGTGGGGAATGTGCCAACCTGTCCCCATCCCGCTCCCCTCTAGATGGTGCCATTGTACCGGGAATGCCGATTCCGCTCCTCCCTCCCCGCGTCCCTTCCCAGAAATTTTTCGGGATAACTGTGGCCACTGTCAGCCTGTTTGCTGTGGGTGGCACCGGGAGAAAAAGCTTCCAGGGTTTGAGGTGGATGATCCAGGGAGAAATTCCAGAGGCAGCAGAGCCACGGGAGGGATTGGGATGATGGCCAAGGGAAAAGCGGGATGGGAAGTGGAACTGCTGGAGCTGGGCAGGATCTGGTCCCAGCCCAGCGATCCCGCTCCAAGTGGGATTCATCCCAGGGATTGGTGAAGGGCTGAATTCCCAGTGGTGGATCCAGCAGTGTTAATGGTTGGACTGGGAGAATCCAGCTCCATCCTGGGAGTGTCTAAGGCCAGGCTGGACACTGGGGCTTGGAGAACCTGGGACAGGGAAAGCGTCCCTGCCCATGGATGGGGGTGGGAATGGGATAGGATTTAAGGTCATTTCCAAGCCAAACCATTCCAGGATTCTGGAGCCCCTCTGCTCTGGGAAAGCTGGGAATGTTCCCCTGGAGAAAGGAAAAATCCAGGGAATCCTCAGAGTCCCTCAAGGGGCTCCAGGAGAGCTGGAATTTGGGACAAGGGCTGGAGGGACAGGAGGCAGGGAATGGCTTCCCAGTGGGAAAGAGGAGCTTGGGCTGGGATCTTGGGAAGGAATTGCTGTGTGGGCTGGAATTCCCAGATTTGCTGTGGCTGTCCCTGGATCCCTGGCAGTGCCCAAGGCCAGGCTGGACAATGGGAACAGTGGGACATCCCTGTGACAGTGGCAGGTGTCCCTGGAACTGGCTGTGCTTTAAAGTCGCTTCCATCCCAAACCATTCCATGATTCCATGATGATCTCCAGGCCCTTTCCCAACCTAAACCAAATGATATCATAGATCTTTCCCAACCTGAACATTCCAATGATTGTCTAAACAATTCCATGACTCCATTGCACAATTCCAACCTGGGGATGACACAGGGAAAAACCTAGGGTGCACCAACCATGTCCAACAACATCCTGAAAAAGCCTAAATCCGGCTTTTGGGACTGTCCTGGAAAAACTGATCCCTGTGATCCCTGCCGGCAGCACAAGCAGGAGGAGCTGGATGGGGATGGTTGGGAATACGCTTCCCTTTTTGGCTGGCGCTTCCACCTCCAGCAGCGCCGCTCCGACTCCTTCCGCCGACGCCGCTGGAGACGCCGAATGGAGCCTCTGGAACGCACTGGCCCCGCCGCCGTCTTTGCCTTGGAAGGGGCTCTGGTAGGGAACGGCTTCTCCTGTTCCCAAATTTCCGCCTGGGAATGTTTTCGACCGCTCGTTATTGGCCGCTCGTTGTCTGCTTCCCGTTATCTGCCCTGTTCGTTCCCTGCTTTCCCTGCTCGTTCCCGACTTTCTCCGCGCTCTGGATTTCCCAATCCACCGCTTTTCCAATGATTCCATGAGAGCCAAAGCAGCACAAAGCTCCCATTCTGTGTTTTTATGGAATGTTTTCCCTCTCCTGTTTGGCTTTTTTCCTCCCCACTCTCTTTCCTTGCTCTGTCTTTCCCTGCAATCCAGAGTTGATCCCTTTGGGATAAAAGTGGCTCCGTGGTGTTTTCCATGAGCTGCTCCCGTCTCGGGGGATCCCGGCTGCTCCCAGTGGGATTGTTCCTATTCCTCTTTTACCCATGGATCTCTCAGCCACTCTCAGATGGGAATTCTCAGCCTTGGATCTTTTGGATCTTGGATCTTTTCTGGATCACTCCTTTTCCCGCGAATATTCCGAGCCCAGTGGGGAATTAGGAGAACTCAGGAATCTCCAAGAGCTTTTCCAACCTAAATTTTGGGATTCCGGGGAACGCTGGAAGCCCAGACTCCTCTGGGACGCCCTGGAGAATTCCATCCCACGGGGAATCCCGGCTCTGGAGGTGATCCCGGCATTCCTGACTTTCCGTTGTTTTCCTTGCAGGGAGGAGTGACGGATGACAAGAGCGATGACGGAAAATCCGATGGAAAGTCCGCGTCCACGCTGAGTTTCGGAGTGAACAGACCCACGATCTCCTGCATTTTTGACTGTAAGGATCCCAGGGAAGCGGGAAAGGCATTTCCCATAAAAAAAAGATGGAAAAAAGAAAGATGGAAAAAGGGGTGGAGGGAAGGACGGTGCTGATGGGAACATCCACAGGCTCTGGGATTGGTGTTCAGGATATCCTGGGGGAGATTAAGCCGGAGTTCCCTCAGATGGGAGACTGGGAGTGATGGAATGCCATCCCTGGGATCTTTTCTGTGTTTCCCATTTTTCCGGCAGCCGGGAACAGGTTCCACCTGCGCTGTTATCTGTACCAGGCGCGGGATCTCATGGCCATGGACAAGGACAGCTTCTCCGGTGAGTCCGGATCAGCACTGGGATGAGATTCCGGGAATGGAGGGACCATCCCATGGGCTGGGACATTTCCCGTTATCGCAGATGGATCCAAGCCCCAATGGATCCAGCCTGGCCTTGGACATTTCCAGGGATCCAGGGGCGGCTGCAACAAATCTGGGAATTCCAGCCCACACAGCAGTTCCTTCCCAAGATCCCAGCCCAAGCTCCCCTTTCCCACTGGGAAGCCATTCCCTGGCTCCCGTCCCTCCAGACCTTGTCCCAAAATCCAGCTCTCCTGGAGCACCTTTAAGCCCTGGAATGGGCTCCAAGGAATCTCTGGAGCTTTTCCTTCTCTGGGCTTGATAGGATGGAGCGCAGGGAGAAACTTCCATGGGGTGTGCCCTGAGGGAATCCTGCTTTTCCCAGTAGCTGGAACAATGTGATTTTTGGGAATAAACACCCCAGAGCATCCAAAAAAATCCCCCAGTGTCTGCTCCCACGTGGAATTCCCACAAAAGGCTCCTTGTCGGGACGAGGAGGTGGGAACGAGGTGAGCTCATGGCCCAGGAGGGGAGTCCGGAATCGTTTTCCTTTGGAAAAATCCCGGCCAAGGACAACATGAGCAGCACCGTTCCACAATGTGGGATTGTGATTCCTGCTGCCGGGAATAAAGGAGTTCATTAAAGGGGCTTGGCAGTTGGAAAAATAAACATTCCCTGCTCCCAACAAAGGGGCTTTAGAGAGGCTTCCATGAAAAAAAAAAAAAAAAGGGGGAGAAGGGGGGGAAAAAATGGGGGGGAAAAAAAAAAAAGGGAAAAAAANGGGGGAGAAAAAAAAAAAGGGAAAAGCAACTCCAAATCCAGGGGTTTTTGTTTATTGTAATGGATTCGGATGAGGGAAAGCAGGAAAGGCTCTTCCCAGAGAGGCGTAGTTGGGAATGTCCGAGTGTTCTCGGCTTGTTAAGTGTGGATAGAGGGGGAAATCCAATCCCTGGTGCCCCAATTCCTTGGAAAAAGGGTGGGAAAGGGGGAATGCTGCTGGGATTGGCTGGCCCTACTTCCAGGGGGTGTAGGATCGTTCTGGGATCTGGATCCAGGGATATGTGGGATGTTCCTGGTATCTGAATCCAGGGATTTGAGATTTTCCTGGTCTCTGAATCCAGGGATTTGGGATGTTCCTGGGATCTGAATCTATGGATGTGGAATAGTTCTGGGATCTGAATCCAGGGATGTGTGGGATGTTCCTGCGATCTGAATCCAGGGATTTGAGATTTTCCTGGTCTCTGAATCCAGGGATTTGGGATGTTCCTGGGATCTGAATCTATGGGTGTGGAATAGTTATGGGATCTGAACCCATGGATATGGGATATTCCTGGGATCTGAATCCAGGGGAGCGTGGGATAATCCTCAGAGCTGAATACAGGAATTTGGGATAATCCTAGAAGCTGCATCGTTTGGCTCCGTTAAAGCTCCCAGGGCCATGTGGGATGTTCCGGGAATCTGCATCCAGGGATGTGTGGGATGCTCCCCACCCTCCCAGCCAGGAATTCCTTCCCAAGATCCCAGCCCAAGCTCCCCTTTCCCACTGGGAAGCCATTCCCTGGCTCCTGTCCCTCCATCCCTTGTTCCAAATTCCAGCTCTCCTGGAGCCCCTTTAGGCCCTGGAACTGGCTCCAAGATTCCCCTGGATCTTTAGAACAATCCCAACTCTCAGACTGAGCCTCTCCATCTGGAAAACCCCCTGGAAAACCAGGCAGTTTGGGCTTGGAATGCCAAATTCCAGATGGGATAGACTGGGCACCTCCTTTCTCCTCCAGCAAGACCCGAGGGAACATTCAGGATGAACTGGAGTGAGCTGAGAATTCCCAAATTCTTTGGGAGCCGGCTCTGGGTGGAGCTTGGGATTCCGGGAAGAGCCAGAGCTGGGATCCACCCCCGAATCCCATTCCGTGGATCCCATTCCCGCAGATCCCTACGCCATCGTGTCCTTCCTGCACCAGAGCCAGAAGACGGTGGTGGAGAAGAACACCCTGAACCCCACCTGGGATCAGACCCTGATCTTCTACGAGATCGAGATTTTCGGGAATCCTCGGGACGTGGCCGAGTCCCCTCCCAACATCCTGGTGGAAATCTACGACCACGACACCTACGTGAGTGTGGCAATTCCTGCCGGGAATTCCCAGCCTCTGGAACGCGATGTCCGCGCATCTCAGGTCTTTGAGGTGGACATTCCAGAGGGGGAAAGTTCCAGGTGGGAAAATCCTGTGGTGTTCTTGGGGTGCCATTGGTTGAGCTTCCTCACCGTTGTTTAAAGCGGGAAAATGAACAGAGTTTTCCTTGTGGAAAAACTTCGGGATAAAGTTGGAAGCAGTTGTGGAAGTTGGGAAATGCCCTCTGCTGTTTGCCGTATCCAAAGGGTCTGGGAACAGTGGAATTTTTTGGGATTGGTGGCAGGAACTTGAGGTTTTTCCCAGAAAAACCTGGCTGGAAAAAATAAACAAACTGGAAAAAACAAGTGCAGGAGGGAATTCTGCTGAAAAACACCTGGAATACACCTCGGGAAGGGCTTGGGAATATCTCAGGAATCTTTTTCTCAGGAATCTTTTTCCCTCGCTCCTGCTCCTTCCCAGCAGGAAGCAGGAAAGATTCCAAAGGTCCCAGTGCGGAGCAGGGAATGGGATTTTTCGGAGCTGCCGAAGGCTCCGAGTCCCTGCTCTGGAAAACCTGGGATAGGAATTCCACCTCCAAAGCCAAAACTCCTAAAAAAAGTGTTTTTCCAGCGTCAGGAATTCCAGGGAGGAGTTGGAAAACTGAAGACTCTGTGGGCACCAATCCATTCATTTTCCTGCCCCGATCCCATTATGGGATCAGCCCTTTTTGAGGATTTTTGGCTGAGGGGTGGGATGGATTTCTCTGGGAGAAGGGATGGGAAAGGATAATTGCAATTCCCACGGTTCCCAATTCCCTGGAATTCCCTTTCCAGGGCGCGGATGAATTCATGGGACGCTGCATCTGCCGGCCCAGCCTGGAGCGCTCGCCGCGGCTTTCCTGGTATCCCGTCCTCAAATCCGGCCGGAATGTCGGGGAGCTCCTGGCTGCCTTCGAGCTGATCCAGAGGGAGAAGGTGAGATGCATCCCTGGAGCCGGGAATGCTCTGGAATTACCCTTCTTCCCCGGGATCCATCTTTTCCAGTTTAGTCCCTCCGTTGGCGCCTGGGAGGAGCTGGAGGTATTTGGGATTTGTCCCTTTTTTGAGGGATAATTCCATAGGATGAGGTTTGCCAGGTGGGAAAAGAGGAGGTTTAGGGTTGGCCTGATGGAAAACTGTGGAATTCCAGGTAGGATGGGCTGGATGGATTCTTCTCCCCTCAGACAAGTCCTGGGGGCTCTCAGGGGTATCGAGGGAATTGCCAAATCCCTAAGGAATGCTGCGCTTTCCTTGGACTTATTTCTGGAGGGGATTTAGGAGGGTGGAAGGCACTCCGCCTTTTCCACTGGCTGCATCCCAGATGTACCAGGAAAAAGGGATGGATTGGGAAGCTCAGTCCCTGTATCCCGTTCTTCCTTCCCAGCCCCGAGGTTTATCCGGGAATGGGAACCCCACAGTTCCCTCTTCCCTGGAAATCCCAGCCCCAAACGCCAGGACAAGGCCCTAGATATCCACCTGTGGCCTCTTCCTCGTCCTCATTCCTTCAGAACTGGGTGGGAAAAAAGCCTTGGAAAAGCTTTGGAATGAGATGTGCTCCCGGAGGAGCTGTTTGATCCCAGTGGGAATCGTCTGGGCGGATTTGGGAATGGTCCTGACTGGATGAGAGTCCAGGATTTTTAGAGCTAGGAACGGAAGGGGCTGAAGTTTCCCTGCTGGAAAAAACAGGAATCAGCACCTGGAATGTTAACGGGAATTGTGTTCTCTCCCTGCAGCCGGCCGTTCATCACATCCCTGGATTTGAGGTAATTCCCGACTCCTCCTTGCAAATCCAGCACCATTCCCAGCTTTCCCAGGGATTTGGCGCCCATTTCCAGCCCTGCAGCAATCCCTCCATCTTGTCCTAGGGAATTCTTTTAGGATGAAGGAATTCCCACATAGAGATCCCACTTTTCCACAGCTGATGAGGAAAACTGGGAGTGGGGCAGCTCCTTCCTGGCAGGGCAAATTTATCCCATTCCAGGATCCAGAGGATCCCATGGAGATGCTCCAAAGGCTCTGGAGCCAGGCTGAGAGAGCTGGGAATGTTCCCCTGGAGAAGGAAAAAATCCAGGGAATCCTCAGAGTCCCTGAAGGGGCTCCAGGAGAGCTGGAATCTGGGACAAGGGCTGGAGGGACAGGAGGCAGGGAATGGCTTCCCGGTAGGAAAGGGGAGCTTGGGCTGGGATCTTGGGCAGGAATTGCTGTGTGGGCTGGAATTCCCAGATTTGCTGTGGCTGTCCCTGTATCCCTGGCAGTGCCCAAGGCCAGGTTGGATCCACCTGGGATAGCGGGAATGAGGTGGGATTGGATGGGATTTAAGGATTTTTCCAAACCCAAACCATTCCTTGATTCCCTTCGGTTGTCAGCTCCAATTATAAACCTTGGGATGGGCTTAGGGATGGGAATTCCTCTAATTCCGTCCTCTCCTCCTCTTTCCCAGAGCGAGCTCTCCTCCAACCTGGACGAGGTGAGTCTTTGGGAACTCCTTGTTTTTCATCTTGGAATTGTTCAGATTTGCTCCCTTGGGAATTCCTCTTTTTTCCTGATGGGTCAAGCCAGGAGCATCAAGATTTTGGGAATATGAGTGACCCCCCCACCCTAGCCGGATGGGCTTTTCCCAGGAATACTGGGATCCATTTATCATCTGGAATGAGGTGTCCCATCCTTTCCACCCAGGCATGCCGGAGCCGGAATGCCAGGCTGTCCTTGGGAAATCCCGATCCCAAACTTTCCGTAGGGAATTCGCCATGAATTGAGGATGTGCTGGATTGTTCCAGTTGGTCCACAGGAATTTTCATCCCTCATCCCAGAAAAAAGTCAGGGATAGGTTGGATGGGGCTTGGAGCAAGCTGGGATAGTGGAAGGTTCCCTGCCCATGGAATGGGATGAGTTTTCCAGCGGAAACTATTCCGTGATTCCATCATTCCCGTGATTCTGATTCCATACCCAGGATCCTGACTTTATCTTTGCACATCCCGTGGGAGCCAATCCCAGGCTGAGCCAAGAGGTGGAGTTGGGATCTTGGAAAACTCCAGGCAGGGAAAGGGAGCAACTCCCGGAATGTTGTGGTGGCCCCTGGAGCCGCTAATCCCAAAAATCTGGGAGACAAGCTCAGAGAGACTTGAGTCACATTCCCAGGAAAGGTTGGGTTGGATTGGGTGGGATAAACACATTTTTCCAAGATTTTTTTTTTTTTCCCACCCAAACCACCTTTCCTTGGGAGCTCATCCCGCTGTTCTGTGTGTCCGTAATCATCTCTCTCCTTTTTTTCCTCCATTTCTTCCCACTGCCGGAATTCCGGGATGGGGAATTCCACAGCTCTGCATGCCTGCCTTGTTCTCGGAGGGGCTCCTCCAATGGGTATCACTCCCCTCCCTTCCTTCCCTTTTCCCAGAATCCAAGAAAATCCTGGCAGAGCCTTTCAGGGAGAGCGGGATGGCAGGGAACCCCATCCCGACAAAATTCCCGAGGCTGCATCCCAAGGATTGGTGCTGGCCGGAGTCTCCGGTGCTCCTGGATGCTCCTGAAGGACCAGGCTGGCTCTGTCCTTATCCCTGTTTTTTCTTGGGAATGGCCTTTTGGGGCTAAATTCCCACCGAACTCTGGGATTTATCTTTGGATCCCATCCCAGCTTCCGTATAAACCGTGAATCTTTTCCAGCCTTTTTTGTTTTGGCCTCATCCATATTGATTTTCACTTATCCCAGATCCAAATCCGGGTTGGAATCTGTGATCGCTGGAGCTCCCTGCCACCTGGATTCCCTCAGATTTATCCTTGTTCAGCCCATCCTGGCTCCCAGCAGGATTTTCATGGATTTTCCTCCCTCCAGTCAGCTTTGTCTGGGAATTGCTCTTCCCTACTCCCATCCCGATCCCTCCCTGCTCCCGCCTCATCCCCGGCATTCCCTACTCCATCCGGTGGAACATTCCATCCTGGAATTCACCTGAAATCTAGGAGAACGCCTGGAAAACCACCAGGAGAGCAGCAAGGAGGACTTAAAAAACCCTGGAAGGATGCGGGGTTAAAATCCAAGTCGATCCTGGAGAAGATGGATGGGGCAGGAATTCCCATTGGATTTGCCAAAGGACTGATCACTAAATCCTTTCCCAAGGATTTCCCATGGGATTTGCCGGAGGATTGATCACTAAAATCCCTCCCAACCCAAACCATTCCATGACTTTGGGCCTGAACAGCCTGAAATGAGGTGTTTTTTTTTTTTTTTTTTTTTTTTTGGGAATTAGAGTTCCAGAGGTGAACCCAGGGAATGTGGGAATTCTCTGCAGCTCTCCCTTCTCCTTCGGGCTATCCCATATAATATTCCCATTCCCTGCCATCACTAACCAGCGCTGGGAGCACGTGGATCATGGGATGGAGGAGTGGCTGCTCCATGTGGGAATCCCAGGCAGCTTCTCCCACATGGAATTCCCGAGGAAAATTAAAGCTTGGAATTTTATTGGAAGGGGGGAGGTTGGAAGTGGATGATTCTTAAGGTCCTTTCCAACTCAATTCCAAGATTCCATGTGGAAAATTCCCTTGGAGAGCCAATCTCTCACCCAATCCCCTAATTAAAACACACCCACACATCGTTGAATCCAATAAAATACCAGCTGGGAGAGAATTCCATGCTCCTGGGGTGGATTTCCAGAGGTTTGGCCTTCATTCCAGCTTTTCTGGGGAGTTTGGGAGTTGCAGGAAAAGAGAAGGGGAGGAATTCTGGATCCCACTTTCCTTCTCCGGGAAGGCAAACTGGGAAATCCTCAGCTGCCTCCCAGATTTGGGATGATCCCAATGGAATTCCCAGGCAGTTGCACCTATCCCATGGATTTCTGGATTATTCACAAAGCATGGGATGAACCACAGCCCCTTCCCAGATCCAGAGGCGATGTCAATCCCCCATCCCACCATGCTGCTCCCGCTAAATTTTTTGGGAACCTCCCAACTACGAACCCACTGCTGCCGCTTCATTCTCCTCATCCCGCTGTGATCCTGGATGGGATAGAGGCTGTTCCATCCTGGCATTCCCTGAGAAAGGTTTAACCTTGGAGAGCAGATCCTTTCTATTTCCCTGGGAAATGCTCTGGAATGTTGGATCTCCTCCAGGATGGATTAAAGAGATAAAACCACTTTTCTGGCACCTCCATCCTGCCATTCCTCCATCTGTCCTGGATTTCCTGGGGGAGATGAGTTTGGCCAAGATGGAGATTCCGGAAAGGGGTTTGGTGTCCCATCCCGGCGCTTCCTGACATTTTTCCTTTCCTTCCCCACTCCCACAGTCCGCGGATTCCGACCTTCCCTACCCACCGCCGCAGCGGGAGCCCAACGTGTACGTGGTGCCGCAGGGAATCAAACCCGTCCTGCAGCGCACGGCCATTGAGGTGAGCCACAGGGCTGGGAATGGGATCCCAGATGGATTCCAGGATGGGATCCCTAAAAAAAAAAAAGGAGAATCCAGGGGGAACTTGTGGCTCTTCACAATTCCCTGACAGGAAGGTGGAGCTGGGGGGGTTAGGAACGAGGGGTGGGATAAGGATGGAGTTCAGGGAATGGGATAAGGATGAAATTCAGGGAACAAGGGATGGGATAAGGATGGAGTTCAGGGAGCAAGGGATGGGATAAGGATGAAGTTCAGGGAATGGGATAAAAATGAAGTTCAGAGAATGAGAGATGGGATAAGGATGAAATTCAGGGAACAAGGGTCAGGGCAAAAATGAGTTTCAGGGAGCAAGGGATGGGATAAGGATGGCATTCAGGGAATGGGATGGGATAAAGATGAAGTTCAGGTTGGATATCAGGAGGAATTTCCTCATGGAAAGGGTGGTCAG
>VXBQ01000193.1:12445-51106 GCA_013400175.1 Phainopepla nitens
AAAGCGAAACAAAACACCGGAAAGGGAAAGGGAGAAAACCGGGGAAATAAGAAAAACAAACAAACAAACAAGAAAGGGCCGGTTCAAAGCTCAGCTCTCCCGGGGATCCGGCCTCCCCCCCGCGCCGCGGACCCTCGCGGGGGCAGGCGGCGGAGGGCGCAGGAGCGCGGCAGCCCCGCGGGCGCGCACGGCCCCACCGCGCAACGCGGGTCTCTGCGAGGGATCCCGGCCCGTCCTGTCCTGTCCTGCCCTGCCCTGTCCCAGCGGCGCGGCACGGAGCGGCGGGAGGCGGGGAGAGCCCCCGGTCCCCCCTCTTTGGGCAGCCCGCGGCTTTCCGGGGACCTAGGGCAAGGTGGTGCCGGTGGGAACAAAATCGGGGGGCGATTTTGACCCCACTACAAACTTTGACGGCGGATTCAGAGAGGAATTTCTGCTTTATTGCTGCTCCTGATACTGGGCTGGGGAAAAGGGATGCAGGGAGGGATAAAAGAAAGGAGAGAGAGAGAGAGAGAGAGAGAGAATGAGAGAGAAGGAACTGCCGTCCAAATACCATTCCCTTGCCGGAACGGAACTCCTGGGACCGTGTCGCAAACATAAGAAGTCACCAGTGCTTCTCAGAACTTCCCTCTGCTCCCGGCTCGCCGCGACACCCTGGGTACCTCTTTGCCGTGCCACCCCGCTCTCCCAGATCCCCCCTTGCAGGACCGGCCACCAGCGGCACTTTGAGGGCTGTCCCGACTGCCCGGCCTGCCGGCTCACCTGAGGGCACCATGCCCCCAAATCCTCCTCCTCTTCCCTCCCTACTGCCCTGGGGCAACGGACAGGAGCCCTCTGCCCGTCTGGGGGTCCTAACTGGACAAAAGGGATGGCTCGTTTATTCTATCCCTCTTCCTTTCCCCACGGCCGCCCCTGCGGGGCTGATTCCTCCCCAAAGAGCCGAGCCCGCCCCCTGACTGCCCCCTCCCCAGAGCGAGCAGGGCAGCCTGGCAGCGGATAGTCCGGACCTTGGGCTGCAGAGGAGCGTTTATTCAGCGTGGTATCAATCCGTGTATTATTCTTTAGTTCCTCTTTCAAAGGAGGGTCTTGACCATTGCGGTTTTTCTCCGAGTTAAACGAGAGGAATAATCATGAATGAGTTTAAACGTTGCATTAGCTTTAAGCATATCCAAGGCAAAGTATTGAATTTCATATTTGTAGGAGGAATTTACATTTGTACATTTAGTCATGCTATGACGTAGGGCGAAACTGATTTCCTTCCACCCTCCCCCCTTCAGCTTATTTTGGTCGAAATGGGGCAAATAAGCAAATAGAAAAATCATCGGTTTAATCCACGTTTTAATAAGCGCTGACCCGAAGAGCAAGATTTTGTTGAGTAGATAACTGAGTCCTCTCTCTCTCCATCTCCCTCCCTCCTTCCCTCTCTCTCTCTCGTGATTAATTCAGGAACTGTAATCATGGACATTGTACATCAAACCTTTCTGCTCACGCTACAGACTCCTGCAGATCTTTATTGGTTTACATGAAAGCGAGTAAACATATTTCAGAGGATGCCCTTTCAATCTGGCTCCATTTCCACAGCACATAATTCCAAGGACAATTTGTTTTAATAATAAGAATGGATGCAGTGTTAATGGTTTTCAATTTGTGTTTAAAAAAAAATATTAAATATTTATAAGTATCGATCGAGGGTTTCAGGATTTTACAGACGTCTTAACACATTTCATAGATGGGATTTTTTTTTAATTTAGAAACCTGCGTCGTATTCTCTTTTATGCTGTTTATTGATTTAAGCAGCATCCGTGTCTCAAGCGAGAGACTAATAGATTTTCATTAAAATAGGCTCTCTTAATCCTGATTGTGAATGGATATGATTGATCCATCCAGCACACTACACATCTATAATATTAATAAAGGACATTATCATGGCAGGATTTGCTTTTCCGTCATCAGGGTACTTTTGGTTTTTCCCCTTCCTTGCAACCTTAAAGATTTATTTAGGAGCTGTAAAATAGCCCACAGGAGGGAGACGCTTTGGGAAGAATACATTTTTATATTAGATTTTTTTTTTTTTGGTGGTTTTAGTGGAAAGATTTTTTTTTTTTTAATTTACAAACTGCTGTGGCAACATATGGTGAAAATTAAACTGTTTGCCCTGCAAATCTAATCTTAAAACATTTATGTTGAGTTTTATTTTTAGAAAAACATTTTTAAAGGAGAGGAAAACAATCTTGTATGAAAAGTAAAATAAAGAACATTTGAAAGGCTATAGTTTAAACTAACAATAGCCTACTTCATCGGCTGATGCTGCTGGACTGGTATCGTACCTGATGAATATGTTACGAAGTGGTCGGGACAGCAGCGGCTACAGTAATTAATGGAGTGTGACAGAAATGCTAAGGGCTTAATTGTCTTTATTCCGACTCGTAGTAACGTAACCAAAGGGATACATTAACTCAGTACAAAAACACATAAATGCTCTCCTCTCTCCTACGCCAAGGTACAAGCAAACACACGCGCTCACACACGAGCACAACGTCTCCTCTGTATCACATTATTATTTTTTTAATATATATAAAGCTGTATCTTTCCAGCGACATTAATTGCTCATATATTCATTAAGGGGAGCCTAAACGTGTTCAAATCCTCATCTACTTTTACTTCTGCAAAATTAAACATTCACGAGGTGAATTACCATAAGCAATTGCCTTTGTGTGTAATTAATTACGATGCAGTGGGCCAGCATAATGGGCGAGTAGTCCCCTTGCTTTCAGTTGCCCTGGATAACTCGAGCAGAATAGGAAGAGTCTGTAAAGGAAAAAAAAAAAAAAAGGGAAAAAAGTTAAGAGCTGTAAAGTTTGTACCGAATTTAGCAACACAAAATACACATAGAGAGAATTGTTTGCCTTCTCTAGTAATGTGCGAGGGACGCTGCAATTTTGAACTCTGTAATAATGATTAATAAGTCAAAAGGGCATATTTTTCTTTTATGGTATGCAGCGCTCAAGGGAATATTCCGTGTATGTCTTTAAAACGAAGTAGGAATATTTACACACATGCACAGAGTTAGCAACAGCACCGAAGAAAGAAAAAAACCACGAATATTTCAGTGAACTATTACATTTTTTCAATTATTTCCCAATGAGTATTTCAATGAACTGTTACATTTTCCCAATTCACAAGGAAGATTTATGGGATTATTAAGATTTCTAGTGGAAATATTATACAGTGGAAGTTTATCGTCTCTCAGGGACTGTACACCATTTGATATCAATTTCCAGATGTTATGATCTTTTTTCAGAAAATAATTGAGTATATTAACTTCTTCCCTACAGAAGACTGTTTAGGTCTTTATTTATTTATTTATTTATTTACTTATTCTGTTAAGGGCATCACTATTTTCCTCCCACACCACCCTTACAGAACTAAATTGTTGAAACATCGGAGTAAACTTCAATCAGATAACGGTTTAATACTCAAGGGAAGGAATAATTTATTTGCCGCTTTATTGCCAGCAGAAGCCCGTGAATTTAGCTACGTTTTAAAATAAAAATAAGGTACACCCGAGAGCGCCCGCCTGCCGATCCCGCTGCCCCCCGCCGCGGGCAGGGCGGGAGGCCCTGCGCTCTCTCTCGGTGGGCGCCGGAGCCCCCGCGGGGTCGCGGCGCTGCGCCGGGGGGAGCCCGAGCGGCCTCCGCTCCTCCGGGCCGCTCGGTCCCGGCACGTCCGGGAGGCCACGCGTGTTCCTGAGCGCCACCCGTGTTCCTGAGCGCCACGCGTGTTCCTGAGCGCCGCGCGTGTTCCTGAGCGCCACCCGTGTTCCTGAGCGCCGCGCGTGTTCCTGAGCGCCACGTGTGTTCCTGAGCGCCACCCGTGTTCCTGAGCGCCGCGTGTGTTCCTGAGCGCCGCGCGTGTTCCTGAGCGCCACCCGTGTTCCTGAGCGCCGCNGAGCGCCACCCGTGTTCCTGAGCGCCGCGTGTGTTCCTGAGCGCCACCCGTGTTCCTGAGCGCCGCGTGTGTTCCTGAGCGCCACCCGTGTTCCTGAGCGCCACCCGTGTTCCTGAGCGCCGCGCGTGTTCCTGAGCCCCTGGCGCGGGAGCGCCCGCGTCCCCGCGGGGCGGGCAGCGCTGCGCGCACACGCGCGGGCTCCTGCGCACCCCCGCGCTCGGGCGGGTCCGTCCGTCCGTCCGTCCGCACCTTTCAGACACGGACAGATCCCCGCGAGTCCGGCGGGCCCCTCTCCGCCGTCCGGCGGGGCTCGGCGACAGCAGCGGGACGTCCCTCCCACTCCCACTCTCTCGGCCGCCGGTCCCGCTACCCCTGTGTCAGGCGAGGCGGGATTCTGCCCTGCCCGGGCCGGCCCGGCTCGGCCCGTCGCGGGAGAGGAGCAAGAGGCAGAGGCATTGTAGCTGTGCCCAGGAGAGGCACAGGGCAGAGGTTGCCCTCGTGCCCTGTCCCCAGGTTTACAGCCCGCGGGTGGCCGGGGTGTCCCTTCCGCTGAGCTCTCCCTCGACCCCCGGGGGATGATCGGTGGGTGGGTGCCGTGGCGTCTCCCTGGAGGAAGGGTCGAGCTGGGTTCCCCTGGTCCCCGCTGAGCTGGGTCCGGCCCCGGCTGCCGGCCCCGGCAGATGCGGCCCTCGACAGACAGAGAACCCCCCTGCCCCGCCGCCGTTGAAAGAAATGGGGCCGGCCAGAGCGAGGATTTACCCCAAAAAAGGAATTAAGGGCTGTGCGGGCTTCAGTGCCCCTACAAGGAGAGGTGGGGAGTGAGTGGGCTAACGTTTCACGGGTTTACTCACCTCACGTTTATCGGGGTAGTTAAAGGGAATAAAAGAGTTGAGGGAGAAGGAGAGAGAAAGAAAATCAACTTTAAGAGGCTCTGGGTTTAAATAGCAGCCTTTGATATTTTGACAGTAAAATGGAAAACACTTAACAGGAGTCAAGTTTTGATGTCTGAGGCTGGCAGCGCCCCCTAAAATTATATTGTCTTGCCTGCTGCTTCAAATTGGACCCAGGACCTTATAACGTCTCTCCAGGTCTTTATCTGCAGCCTTTCTGATTACAAAACCATAACTGTATCGTTTTACACCAGTCAACTAAGCAAGTGCCAGTGGAATAAAATCCACAAAGTGCACACACATACCAGCTCTACAGCTAAAGCAGTCTGTTCTTTGCAAGTTGTAAAGGCCTGCAAATTAAATACCAATTACTGGAAGCAATAAAATGTTTTTTATTGCACAAAATCTACTTAAAACAGAAAAGAATAGTCGTTTTATTTTGAGGAGGGGGACAGAGGGGCAGCTCTAGAAGACATATATTGGCAGAGAAAGATTATATACAGCGCCTGCACGAGGCCACAATGGAGACATTCTATGGCCAGCAGCAGGAAGGGCTTCTCCCTGTGTTTTACAGAGGGAGGTTCTACAGAGGTGCTTATGATAGGGATTATTGTAGGTGAGACTTGGGGAGGTGGGAAGCCGGAGAACAGTAGCTCTAGGTAGGAGCAAGTGGTGCAAACAAGTTATATGACAACAATCCAATGTGCTTCCGAGATCCTTTCCAAACGATATACTAAGGGGCTGGTGATAAAAACTACCTGATGTCTCCTCCTTCCCCTCCCCACTTTTCTTCCCCTTCTTCGGGCAAGATTGGGTTCCTGGCTTTCTGTCTTATGAGCATCACTGGAAAAGGCTTCCAGTCTCCTACTGTGCTCTCAGGCCCTCTCAGTGGGGGAGGCCTCTGAGAGGCAGCAAGGCAGGGTGGAGTTACCAGCTCGGCAGCAAGACTGCCATTTCCCCACAAATATCCTCAACTTTCTACAGAGCAAAATGATGTCAGCAAACCTGACAGTGGGAGGAATGTTTACACAGATGAGACACCTTCAGTTTTGCCTGAGTTCAGGTGTCATTCACCACAATGCAATCCCATGTCTAACACAATGAAAGAGGAGTGGAAATAGCCAAAAAGCCATAATCTGGCAGAGGAAAAACAGTGTGATAAGTGATATAACAAACACCCCTTTATATGCTCATCCCTTGAATTGCATATCGAAACTTCTCTTCGATACGTGTGTCCCACTCCTAATTTCCTTACTAATTCATTACTCCCAGAGTATCCCATCCTTTTGATTTATCCTTATGCTATGCCTGTGCTTCACCTTTGGCTTCTCTTAATGCCAGGAGCTGCCTGTGAATGGGACAGGACAGCCCTTGGGATCACCTACCATGCATGGTGGGTCATGACATTCATGCTGATGGGTGTTTGCATGGTACCGCTTTAAACAGGCTTTGACTGAGTGGGATTTATTTTTTTTCCAATGACAAAAGCAATTTCAGGATTGCAGGCATGTTTCTTAACATGACCTCATTCTGAGTGAACTAGATTCTCCCACTCACCAGAGTGTATTATACCGAGCCAGGCTATGGAAACAAAGATCTTCCAAGCTAATTACCCACAAGCGTGCAGGCTTTCTGTGGATGAATTGGATTTAGAAATGCTTGAAGACTAGATTTGACTAGACTTAGAAACACAGGGAAAACTGAAACTCTGCCATGTGGTTTACAGCCACTTCAAAGCTTCCCCACACTTGCCATGTGAAATCTACAAGTTTTGAAATGAAGGATTTAAGTGCTGCACTCCTGCTTGTGCTGCAAGGAGAGCAAAGGTGCAGGCAGGTGCTCGGGCATTTGCCTGGCCTGGAGGAGCCATCACCACAAGAACTTGGGTGATAAAAAGGGCCCTGGAATGGTGTTCACTTCCAAGGAACCCCCAGAGATGATGGTCCTGAGGTAACTGAGAAGTGGTGGGGTCTACCTCCAGCAGCAGTGGAAAGAGTGATGCTGCTGGGCCTGCTGGCACCAGTAGAGCAAAAGTGAAATATTTTCCTTCCTCTGTTCAAAATGGAGGGTCCTTGGGTCTTTTTTTCCCAGATGATAGTCTTTTTTTCTCAGTTGAACATTTCTTCAGCCCTGAAACAAGAAGTGCCAGTGGTTGTTCACTCACAAGGGGTCAGCGATTCAACAGTAAGAATGTGGTTTTCAGAACTAGTTGGGTCTCCTGATATCAGCCCCAAGGAGATGGAGGCCCAGGGCTGACATCTGCAGATCCCTCTGCTGCACTGGGTCCTCATTTAATGCTGAGTGAGGAAAAACTGTGGGGAGCCAGAGGTTTAATGGCATAGTAATGCTGCTCTGTTTGGGGCAGGTCACTGTTTCACTGTTAGAGACAAGAGTATTTATT
The DNA here is from genome assembly GCA_013400175.1 of Phainopepla nitens. Classification (NCBI taxonomy): domain Eukaryota; kingdom Metazoa; phylum Chordata; class Aves; order Passeriformes; family Bombycillidae; genus Phainopepla; species Phainopepla nitens. The sequence continues at coordinate 19,682 of VXBQ01000193.1, forward strand.
TTTTTTTTTTTTTTTTTCTTAAAGAGGGGGAGTTCTGTCCTCAACATTGCTAAATAAGTATGACTTAGGCTACTGCACACCGAAATTGCAGCATGCGCTCCCGTTTACACCCCTTGCTACATGTCCACACACACAAATATTCACCCATTGACAAGGCTGTGGAGGTTTCTGGTTTTGTTTAAAAATTGGCTGCCTGCAGCCTCCCTTTAGTTCCTCTGGGTATGCATGAGCAGCTGTGGAGAGCTGCAAGGCTAGCCAACAGACCTTGTAGCCCCCACAGATGTCAATTAGTTTCTCTCGGGCTTCCTTTGGATACACTCGGGTCTTGAGACCTCCATGTGCTGACTTATTTGTAAAGCATGAGTTATTCAGTAACTCCGTGTTACTAATTAGAAGATTATCAGCTCTTGGTGGTTCGCTTGCCTGCTGCAGGGAGGTTCCAAGGAAACCCTCGTACAGACCACGCTGGGGGAAAGCATCGATTGATTACTGTGGTGGAACACTCCTGCTTTACGCATTAAGGAACAGCTGGAGGGATATGAAAGCTTTTGGAGACCCTGAGTGCCTTTCCAGGCTAGGGTAACCCAGAAAGCAGCTTGCTGCAGCTGCATCTCCCTGGATTGGTGAGAGCTGTCTGGCTGCTGGTGGAGTCGAGCTCAGGGACGCAGGCCAAAGATTTTGGGAAAACATGCACCAAGCCCGTGTTGGGCTGTAGAAGGGGAGAAAAGCCTGCATAAGCTCCTCTGGCAGCTAGGAAAAGACGAGGAGTTGGGTCCTAAAAGTGCAAGGAGGAAAGGAACAGTTAAATACATTGCCTCTAGACACTGCAGCTTTTTAAACTAGTTAAACTGACTGCACTCCTCTGGGAATCCGTTTTAGAGGAGGCAAAATTGAGTGCATCTTTAATTTGCCTAATTTTCTTCATCCTATGTATTTTTGGATCCTCCCTGTGCTAATGAATCCTTGCTGCGTTCACGGGGAGTGAAACTTGTTAATATTAGCAGAGGTCATCATGGCCTTTCTCTGAGCCATTGCTGTCCTTCCCGTGACTTGACCAAGCCTTCACGAGGGTCATGCTCAACCCTCCTGAAGTTTAACCACTTGCCTTTGATAGAAGGCACACTTTGATCTAAGGTGTGGCACGAGGTGCAATGTACAGTTAATATTTATAAGCTTATGTACCAAAAAAAAAGAAATAAGGAGGCAGTAGCAAGAAAGCCTTGGTGCAGATAAAAACCACCAGTGTAAACTAGGAGACAAATCTGGGAACAAAAGAGGGTTTGGTGATGCTGCTGCTGATGTTCTGGAATATCTGGGGTTTGTGATCTGTGACGGTGCCAGGGATTTCTTGGGTGTGGTTAAGTCACTTCTTCATCTTTGTCTGCCTCAGTCTCTCACTGGCAAGGTGGAAATTAAACAGAACATTTTGTCTTCATTTGTCTGCATTATCTACACAATCTAAAAAGTTTAGGGCATTGCTTCTCTTTTTGTTGTGTCTACTGCTCAGCAGTTTCTTGTTCCTTGGGCTCCTTAGGCGTTTTCCATAACACAGATAATAAGTTTACAGGTTTTCTCTCTCTCTCTCTCTTTTTTTTTTTTTTTCCAATGCCTTTGGCCACAGCGCTCATCATATCTTGTTCTCATAAGCCAAATGCAGGAAAGCATCTTCAGAGCATCTCTGTGAGATCTCTGCTCCTCACTGAACAAGGTCTTGCCAGATTACAAGGAAATGATGCTTAGTAATTGCAACTGTCCAATAGACTGAATCCAGCACACCTGTTCTGCTTGCCACATGAGTCCAAACCACCAGTGACCCAAAAATAGCTGCTCTTCTTAAGACCACTCTGAAAAGCAGAGGGATTCCTGTGATTTTTAAAGAGATGAATCACAAAATGTGGACCCATGTGGGATGTAAACTCCATGCTTGCACAGTGAAGATGCACAAATCCTTTGGCGGGGTAGCTGGGAAGAGCAAAATCCCTTTAAAAGTGGCTTAGTCATTTATGTGTCTTCATTTCCTCTCTCATTTTAGACAACATGTTCAGATTTCGAACTGTGGTGTGTGTAGTCAATTCTTGTTGTCTTCAACCCTAATAAGTTAAATACTGTGCTCTTCAAAAAGTCATGTCCCTCATATCTCATAAATCACCAAAAGGTGAGTCACCTCAAATTAGAGAGTGCATTCAAGAGAGTAGGTTTAAGTAATTATTTGGGGTTTTTTTTCCCCATTATAGGATCTGATCAGATTAAATCTGGCAGACCTAGCTGGAACCATTTTAAAAGTTACCATCACCAGCTGCTTATTGCTGTTCCTCTGCCAGAGGTTACCTCCATCTCCCACGTGCAGAAAGAACAGTGTGAGCATGGACCTCAGCCACTGATATGCAGGAGTGAGCACCTTAAAACAGCCTTGCTTTCCCTCCTTCTGCCTGCATAGTAGGGTATGCAGAGAATAAGTGTTGAGGACTACGGTACGCATCATTTGGGCCACCAAATGCATGTGCAAATGTTTGGGACTACTAATTCCTGCTTTTTGTGGATATGTGAATAAAATTCATGGGAGTCTTCTGAATAATTTTCCCTATTTAAATTTTGATATAATAGCTCATGTGATTGTTTTTCCAGAAGCCCACAGATGCAAATAATTTTAAACACAACTTTCTAGTAATAACAGCAAACATGGCTGTGTTCTTTGCCCCTTACTTTTATATTTTAACGTTGTTTTTTTTAAAAATCTTTGTTGTTTTGTTTTCCCATGGCAAATATTCAGGCTCTGTGGACACATTTCACGCTGCTTGAGGGAGGAGATATAAAAATGATACTTTCCTTTAGAGAATTATAATGTGAATGAGAGAGAAGAAAAATCGCATTGTGGTCTATTTGTGCATTACCAGGCAACCTTTCTCTATGCTTCAAGATCCTTTATGTTCAGATGCATCATTCTTTTATAATTGATTGGATGAAATGGCAGATACAATTGTGAGCAATTCCTATTACTTCTAAAGCAATTGTGAAATAAAATAGGCCCAATGGGAGAAAAAAATTGTGAGTATGTTTGCTAATCTATATCATAGTTAAAGAAAGTTTTTGGCAGGAGTGATTGAGCAGGTATTTCCTAACGTTGTTTTGTTGTTGAGAGGGGTTTTTTAGACCATTGATCAGTAACAACAGGTAGCAGGTTTTTTTCTCCAAAGTAGATGGGTGATACAAACTGGTTACTTTGTGAGATTTGCCTGCTTACCAAGGTGAAGGAATCAAAGTCAAGTATGCTACTGAAAGCCATTCTCACCATAAATGACAAAAGCAATAACTTTTCAAAATTATTATCAAAAATTTGTTTTCCAAGGAAAACTATTTAGAGGACAATAACAATGCTTTCTCAGTTTATTAAGATTACACTTTTACAAATAATACATGCTATAGCCTCCCTAAACTACACCTACTCTTTTATTAATCAAAGTATATAGTACAGGGGAGAAAATCAACACTCATAGGAATTATATGATATATAGAGTTGTAAATGCAAGTGGATTCGTTCCAGGACTGACCCCATTTAAAGCAGGACTGGGTGGCATACTGAGGTCCTTTTCTACCTGAATTGTCCTATGATCTTAGAAATCACAGCTCAAAATCATGCTTCTGATGCACACATAGGCCATAAATTTCCAATGTAAAATTTGAAAGCCTGGCATTAACCAGTGCCCCCACACTAGAGCAGCAGAGTACACTCCACTCCTGGTGTCAGTGGGAAATGAATTTAGATGCATCACCACACTTAAAATACTTACTAATTGCCTGCCTTTTTCACTAGGTTTTCAAAGGCCTGACCTTGGGAGCTAATTCCTGGGTTCACATACCAATCTCTCTGTTTGCATTTAGGAGTCCAAGCTCAGAGTCTGGACTGACATCCACACTGCTGCATGCCCCACCACAGTTAAATTTGTCATTTTTGAGGCGGGTATCACTGCCTCACTCCCATGCCCAGGGGTAGGAGAAGGTCTCTCAACGGGTTGATTCAAAGCATCTAATTAAGGGTCTTTTCTCAGTTTCTCCCTAACAGACAATATCTTCATGCAGAAAGGCTACAGCTCCCAGCCTACTAATGTCAGTACTTAAGTCAGGTATCTACTATAGCCCATAAAAACAGCTCTACCCCATCCCTCTCCCCTCCTCCTCTCTGCTCCCAAAGAAGAGGATGCTGCATCCAGGGACTGCCAGACTTTTGCTGCAGACCAGTGCTAATCACATAAATCTGATGACTATGGAGCACCACTGGAATCTTTGCACCAGGAGCTGACTTCGTGCACAAAAATGTGACTATACATAGACCAAAGTAGAGTCCCCAGAATGCAGATGATGTGGATGTTGGGTTACCAACACTATTTCAGTTTCATCCCAACATCTCCTGCTGGGATGGGCTACACACCAGAATAGACATCACCAGGATACACTTCCCTGTTGTGCTAGTACAGATCCCTCTGTCATTTCCCTGGAAGCAGACAAAGATTAAATGCTTCCCCAGAGTTTCTGCAAGGAGTACTGAAGACTGGATCTGTTATCCCTCATAAAACTGAAGAAATACGATTGTTTATTCAGACATTGTGCTCCCTATCACCACACTTGCCCTGCCTGTCAATGAATCCATCAAGCAGTGTTATCTTGTGCTAAAAGCAATTGATGACAACCAATAGTGGTACATAGTATAAAAATGAACTAGTTCTCCACTAAATGAAGTAGACAGAGGATGCCAGACAGGAGCAAAGGTTTCTTACCCCAAAGCAAGGTACAGTGTTACTTTGAACCCCCTAAAAGCTTGTGGAGAGATATCATATGTAGAAACAGCTAACAAACGAGAATTTACATAACAAATTAACTACATTTACTCTTTGCCAGTACAGAATCCACGCAAAAGTGGCAATTGCACTAATAATTGCCTTCTTTACTCTTTACAAGAGTAAATAAAAGATATCATGAGCAGGTTGTCTAGGCCAAACACACTCAGAGCTCTTCCACTGATGACAAATACTCATTATATTTGTGTTTCCTTTTTGTGAAGAGAAGAAGAGACCATCAAGGACAAGCAATCTGTCTCTAAACATGGGAAAATAAGCCAGCCTTGTTATTGATAGGGCTGCAAACCCTCATTCAAAAGCCTTCAGTAGTCAAGGCAAGAGCAAAGGAACAAGCAGATGGTCTGGAGTAGATTCACTGTTTGTCAGATAACTGCTCCTAGCACAATCAACAGAGAGATGTGAGAGTTAAAAACTTGAAAGAGGGAAAGGATCTCCTATAGAAATAATTCCTGCGGACCACCAGAGTCTCCTACAGGTCCCTGTCATCCTGAATTTGTAGAAATCTATGATAGAAGTATTAAAATCAGCCTGAATTGAGATGATTTAATGTGGGAACACTAGGTAAAAGAAAAGGTGGAAGAGATGTGTGGCTTTGGCATCTAGACCAACAAATCATTAAAGCTGTGCCAGATCTACATGCAGCTTCTCAGAGTCGGAAAACAAGGGAAAGCAAAAAAAAAGGGGGAAGAGAATAGAACTGGAGCCTCAAAGCAGTCAGAAGAAGAGTTAAATGAGAGAATAAATCTCATTTATGCCAGAGGTGGGATACAAAGGCAGAAGAGAGGAAGATAGTAATCACTGAAAACCCCTAAAAGTGAGTACATGAAAAACCAGAACATCACCACAACTCTAAAACACCAAGAGACGTAAAGAGGAAGGTACAGCAGGCTGTGCCTCTTGTCTTGTGTGTTATGGAATCAGTAATCTGGAAACAATGCTGGACTGTGTGGACAGGCTCAGGGCATGGGAGTTGGTGGGTGTAAGAGCACAGGGCTAGTTCTACTGTAAAATAAAATTACCTTTCCTTCCTATAAGATTTCACCCTAAGCTCTGCTGCATTGTTTTTGCAAGGCTGCAATAGTGTACCACCTTAATCAACAGAAAAGTGAACAAATAGATCCAAATTTGGCACAGAGATTTTAAAGGGAAGTTTTTTTTCTGGTTCCTGCATCCCACAAAAAGTAGCAACTAAAGGATGGAAGCAAACAGCTGTGGTGAAAGCCAAAGCCAAATCAGGCATTTCTTCACTGCTAGCAGCAACATACTGCAAAATTAAAAGGCTGATTAATGAAGATGACATTACAATAGGCAGCCCTTACAACTCCTACATAATTCAATGGGTAAGTTGGTGTACAGGTGTTGATAGCTCAAACACACACTGACATGGAGAGTGTTGAAGCAATAGTGGAAGGAGGCATTTATAAATGATGGAAACAAACCATTTCAACAGAGCAGCTCTTCACTGGAGAAGAAAATGCAGACCCACAGGCAGCCAGTGATACACTGGTGTTAAAGGGGACAGGAACCAGAAGAGACTCAGCTCAATATCTGAGGAGGCTTGAGACCATCAGCATGGGCTCGGGCAGCCAGAGCCTCCAGGGCCAGGGGCGAGCACTCAGTGCTCAGGGACCTGCAGATGCTGGCATTTAGATTTTGAAGCTTCTCCTGCACAATTGGCCTCTGTCAGGGACAAAGAAGGCTATGGACCAGAGGTGTTTCTGGCTCCCACTGCTCTGCTCAGCTCCAGAATGCCTTGTTTTTAATGCAGTTTTCCTTGTGTATTTGTTTTTTTCACATTTAACCTTAATAGAGATTTGTTTTGACTATTGGGAGAAGGGAAGTAAGCTCAAGCAGATGCATGGGGATTAACTGAAGCTTCAATATGCTTGGTTATATATGTGTATGTTTAAAAAAGGGAAAAAAGAAAGAAATTGAAAAAAATGCAATATGGTGAATGTTTAAGTCTTAGGCCATATGTTCTTAACAACTATATTTTGCACACGTTATTGGAACCAGTCTGGACACAAGAGTTTTAAACTATTGAACATGATAGTGAAAAAAATGGTACCTAGAAATGGAATAAGTATGCACATTTTTAATATTTGTCTGTAATCTTTTTGTATTTATAATTCACTAGTAAGTAATTATCTTTTCTTTTTTTTTTTTTTAGAAAAAGGTATTTAAATTTGCAACAAAGACCACCTGTAATATGGTTCTGAGATGTTTCATTGGTCTTAGGAATTCTTAGATGGCTGATATAAACTGTGTGGCTGAAAAGTGTCTGATATTGACTCAAAAGCATAAACACGGCAAGAGAGTTTGATTTTGGTGTTTTGTGTGTGTGTCTGTTGATTTATTTAGGTCTCCTTACAAACCCCACCTTTTCAGCACCCTCTTTTTCTACAGTTTTCCCCTTATTTGAGCCAATGTCATCCACAGCCCCTTATTCACTTTGCAGCGTTTCCCCGTGTGAATGTGTTTTTACAAAGCTTCCAGGGTTCCACACCTTTCCAACTGCTCATTTGGGGGAAATAAAAGCCCTAGCTATTTGAACAATAGCAAAAGCCACAGACTTAAATTTATGTGAGAGAGGTGTGACAAATAAACAAGGAAAACTCCTCTTTTTGAGTGCCCAGGAAAAGGTGTAATGAAATTCCACGGAAATAAATGGAATTACTCCGCATACAGACTCCTTCAGGAGGCCACAGCCTGATCCCCAAATGGTTAGACTAACCCCTGGTTATTCTGGGAACATGCCCCCCTGGTACAAAGTCATAATAACAGTGAGTTCAGGAAATCTGTAGCCATTTTTATGGCATGGACTTTTCCTCCCAACACGTGGCTGATTGATAACACCCAGTGGCAGCAGCAGGGCATGTGGACCGCACACACAGCCCCCACTCAATATTAAGCCAGGATGTTGTCCTCAATCCCCAGTTGTTCCCTGAACATGGCATAGCTGTGTTTCAGCTCACAGTCCTTGTTTACTACTGTCTGCCACCTGTCACCTGAATTCAGCATGCCCATCCAGGCAAGCTGACCCAAGCACACTGATGCACGATGCCCACTTCTCAGCAATGTAAAGTATAAACTATCAAAGTCTCCCATGGGGAAAAACCCAAGGAGCCCTGTGTCACATAATGGAACCAGAAAGAGGAAATTATTACATAAAATGTTAGACTGTTTATTTTGCCTGAACTGGGTGAAACATAAAGAGTAAATTGAGAATGTAGCTGATGGAAAGTGAAGCTGACTTTAAATTAAGTGTATAAATTATTCACACTTTAAAACATAATGTTGAAGGTATTGGGTAATGAGATGTAGAAATGCATTTATATCACTTAAGTTTACTTATCTAAAAGTTAGGTGGCCAGTTAAAGCTGTTGGTGTGGGGTTCCTTACCTATACTGCATAAAGAGGGTACTGCCTCAAGGGGGAAATTTGTTCTGTTTCATTTGTCTCAGCCCATGCTGCATGCCCCAGAGGGACAGCTCCTTTTCACTTTCTGAAGGGCTTTCTTTGTCAAGTCTAGAAGAAGCCCAAGCAGATCTCTGAGAGCCATGCTTAACTCTAAAACAAGATGATTCTTAGCCTCCAACTCACTACTATGGACTCAAAAGTTATTGCCTGTCATCTTCATCATTTTTTTAGAAGTAGCTATAAGACATTTTTATTCTGGTAAGGTTGTGCATGGCTGTGGCCCATGCTCTACTGACAATAACATCCCACAGCTGGAAAACAAACCCTTTCAGTTCTTATAATAGGTGTAAAAATACCCATTGCTTTCTACTGGACTGAATAAGAATACCCATGCACGTATCAGTCTCTATACTTCTAACTGCTTCTGCATTATTCATACACAGCTTACTATCTGTACATGGACATATTTAAAAAACGATTGCATTTGCATACCTTTGCATTTAGGTGTCTCTAAATGTGAAAAATATAAAGACAGCTTGCACAGTATGGACTAGTAGCTTATAATTTGAGGATATCAAAAGAGCAGGGTAATTTTTCTTGTGTTTTTAGATAACAGCTGTTTCACTGTCTGTATGGCTTTATCTACCAACTAGATTGTACTGTCAGATATCACTGAAAGGATATCAGCTTTACTTATGCCATCTTTTGCTACAGCTATGGTTTACGATAAGGAAAATATTAAGGTGTGTGGCTCATTTAATCAGCAATTTTGCAAGAGTTTTGCTTATGTCAACAAAGAACAAATTGTTTTTAGCGTCTGGTATCTAGAATGCAGTATGCAGCATAAATTATTCAAATCAAAGCAACATAAATCTTTGTACAGCAAAGGCAAAGCCTCAGAATTCATTGCTGTGTGCTACAGCTTAGGATAGATAGGACAATGACCTCTAATCAAAACTCCTCAGTACAGTCCCTACACTTAAGATGCCAACTTGCCACTAAGGACCTGATTAGCTATAAATTTATGGGAAGCTGCAATAACCGGTGTTTGCCTCCTGATAATGTTTTCTGACACACATCAGGAGATTCAGCTGATCTGTGTTAGAGATTATTGTACAGAATCTGCAGTTTATACGGGCAATGAGTAGACAGAAGGTCCATTTGAGACCTTTAGCTATAGACAAGCACATAAGGAAAACCGTTTCCATAGAAACATGCCCCACAGCTGTAGTTAGTATAGGAAAAATAGTTTTATGATTATTTCAATGAAGTTCTACCTTTTGTTTCCAGTGCAAGATGTATACAATGGGCTGTTTCATAGTGTGATCTCACTGTAGCTAAGGTCTCACATGAGAAATTCACCCTGAAGAGAAGGACACTACCTTTCCCTTATGTGTTCCTAAGAGTTTTATTAGATTGTGTGGACAGTGTCCACATAAGAATGATTTTTATATAAAACAGTATTGCTTTTCAGAATTTATTCTCTGTACAATAAATTTTTACTTTCACATGAACTCAAAAAAAAAATTGTAAATAAAATTCTCAGATAAAAAAAAAAAAAAAGGACCAGATAAGCATCCAACAAATCCAGGAGAGGGATGTCCAGTAATTCCAGGAAGGAATGAGTCAGGCTGAAAGAGTGCTAGAGGAAAACAGAGGATGGGCATGAGTAATTTGCTAACAGGTTTGGCAACACCTTCTTTCCATTCAGGTAATTTCTGATTTAGATGGAAAATTTCCAAATAGCCCCTGGGAAATGACAAGGTTGGTGCATCTCCAAATTAGTTAATCGAAGACACTTTCAGGAGAGCTCTTGGTTCTGCTTCTCTGCTTGTTTCCAAAAGCATGAGGCAGAATCCATCTTGTGGTGGTAAGCAGACAGACCTGTACACCTAGTTGAGATTTTTCTCCCTTTCATTTCAAAAGTGTCAACAAGGCTGCAAATTTCCCCTTCCTGCCTGGCAGAAGTATGGACTTTATTAGCTGCTTCTGTGTACATATGCAAAGTGCAGAGTAATGTGACGCTTGGATATTTTCTTAATGAGTTTGAAATTAGCAGAATTGCACCAAGTCACACGACGTGCTGGGAAGTGCATGATTGGGAGCTGGATTTTGTGCCTCAGTGAATGAGCCTAATAAACAAGAATTCAGTCCTGAATGTGTTGAAATCTGTTGCCATGTCAGCTGTGGCACAGATTTGGTGTGATTATTGTAATGAGTAGTTATTTTGTTTATTCTGTCAGTTCCAAACAGGATTGAAATCACATCCTCCTGGAATAATTTTGTTTGTGGACTTCATATCCAAGCAAAACCAGGGCAAGTTGAACAGATCTGTCTTAATGTCTTTGAAAGGCATATTTTCCAGAAACCACGTTCTGTACAGTGAAGGAAGACAGAGCCAGATAAAAGATATTTAGATGATAGGACATAATAACTTACAGAGCAGGAGGAGAGGTTCTTAAGTTAGGTATTATCCCACATACTGCATAAAGGAGCTGTGTTTCAGGGGCTCCATCTGCCCACCAGTGGCCTCTGTATGATCCTATGTATTAAAGTTACAGGCTTAAGTTAGTGCTTAAAAATAAACTTTGTCCATACACCCAAATGATTCAGTCCTGCTTTAGACCTGATGTCTGACAATCCACCAGCTCAGTAAAACTTATGTTTGTAAATCCCAGGCAACTGATTCAAAAGCTGCTTTGGTGGAACGCATACCATTTCTGCCATTTTAGGCAAGTAACTTCAAAATCTATGTTGATTAATGGTAAGAAGAGGCAAGAGGTGGCTTTATATTTGCTGATTGTACAAGATCCCACAATGGTACTACAGAAAAAGGAAAAAAAATTGTGCGACATTTTGTGCACTATTTTAGCAATAACATAGTAAGATCATATCAGTATGAATTGGTTTGGCTACAGAGGATTTGAAAAAGTGCTTTAATAAAAATAACTTAATAATCCACAATTCACATATACCAGACCAAAAAAGAAATCTACTCCCACATGCCTCCAAAGCACTTCCAAAGAAAAAATTCTTTCCAAAACAGGAATAACTAGCTTAGTCATTTTCTTTTTAAGTTTGCAATATGAGCCATCTTGGCTTCCCAACAACTGCGGCAAGGTTTCAAGAAGATTTCCCTCATAGCATTTAATTTGTTAATAGGATTTGCATGCACCCTTCCAGAGAAGTATAAAGATGTATCATTGTTCATGATGTCCAGACAAGGGGAAGAATATTTGTGTCATACAAAATCTATCCATGTTCTCCCCACTGAGAAATAATTACATGTTCAAAACTTAGAGAGGTGGAAGAGTCAGCTCAGATTCCACCTAAGTCTGTAGGATTAATCTCCATGTCAATTCTAATGGTACAAAAGATCTGAGTGTAATTTCCTCTTCTGCCTTGTGGTATACCAGATTGCAGAAGATTGCATGTATTATTTTTAAGGTTCTCCAGAGAAAATTTCCCTGGGCTTCCCAACAAGGACTTTCAACCACAGTACAGCCTTTAAGCGGAAAAGCATTGGAAGAAACAGAAACCAAGAACTTAAGGAGTATAGGAAGCAAGTTTCAGAGCAGGCAGAGGTGATAAAAGAGAGAGCAAATTCATGATGGTGTCTAAAAATGACAGAGGAAATCTTGGACTGATTAAAGGAAAAAGCAAAATTACCACCGACTATTTGAGGAGAAAAAATTGTGCTGCAAGGGAGAACGATCAATAAAATCGGGAGTTTAAATTACATCAGCAAGCTGACTTGCTACATTTTTATATGAGCTTGAGTGCCACAAGCTGATACTGGTAGATGCACAGGAAAAGGGAGCTGCAGTGAAAAGGGTCAATGTAAACAACTATTGCTGGTGACAGAATCACCAAATACAAAAATTTTGATAAAAGGTGAAAACAGAAAGAATTTTAACTTGGAGATTCTGAGTGCAGAAGGCACGATCTTGTCCTCACTGTAAGCTGACAGGACTGCAGGAGCCACAGGGTAATGTTTCAAAGAGACCTACTCTGCTCAGGAGCCTCAGCCATTGGTCTGGGCATGGCTGAACCTTTTGTTCAACGCTGAGGAGCCAGACCCACAGCTCCAGAATCTTCAGCCTAAATAACTGCTCTGTCACAACAGAGATATCTTTGGCTGCTTGTTTTGGGGGAGGTTCATGGGGAATGTTCTGCCTTCTTTGTTTTCAGGAAAAACATGAAATGTTTTCACCCTCCCCACCGCCCATATTTTATAAAAGTAAAAGAAAATGAGTTCTCTAAATTGGATAAAAAATATCAAGGAGTGTTTCATAAGCTTCTGAAATCAGTTGAAGCATTTGGGCAAAGCTAACACAGCTAGAGGCTTCTAAGCCACAGCAAAAGGGGACTTAACCCCCATGAAGCACGTGACAGGCCCCCACCATGGCGAGAGATGGGAAACAGCCAAGAAGTTCCACGGTTCTTTCACCAAGCCTTTCCCTTGCTTTCTATTTTGACTGTGTCGCAGGGGTCCATTTTAACATGATGGTTTTATTGTTTTGTTTTGTTTTTTTATTTGGACTGCTCTCCAGTGCCTGACTGCTGAAGAGAGACTTAAGAAAGGCAAATCTATTTTGCACCAATAACAAAACATCACATTTCTAAAAGAAGAAAAACAACTGCCTTTTAAAAACAAGGCTGTACTTGTTTATCTGTTGGTTCATAAGGAACAGTTATCAAGCCAAAGAAGTCCTGGTGGTTGTGTTTTGCCAGCACAGAGAGAACAAAGGATTATTAAAAATAATATAAACTGATGACATATGTTACCAGTAATAAAATTGATGCACATTCCTGTGTAGCTTATGGGGAGCCAGGAGCTGGATTTTATCTTTAACAAAGTCAGAAAATAAAAGCAAACCATTTCAGTCTTATAACAGGGAGGCATTTCTTTCTGTCTACTTGGAGAGGAGAGGTTGGGGGAAGCAAGGTTTGGTTTGGATAAAACTCAGACAATCCACCTCCCCCTGCCAAGTAGATCCAGTTTGACATAGGTACTTCTGTGAATATTTTCCCCACTAAAAGGTTATGAACTAAAGCCAGGAGCAACCAGATATCTGTCAAAAAGTATCAGGACCAGACCTACCATTTTCAGACACAAAACCGCATTTCATAAAACATTTTAATATCAAGTATTAAAGTCTTTCAATAGTGGTGGCATTTAGATGTTGCAGCCAGAAATTAGGATCTTTTTGTCCCAGTCATAAGAAAAAAAAACTGCATAAAAAGCCACCCCTGCTTCGGAAAGCTCTCCCCCCAAGCCTTTGACTTCTGTACCATCACAAGCAGTTCGAAAGACTGAGGTCTTTCCTCATGTTGCCCCTTAACCCAAGCTCACCTGATCTTTTGCTTGGTCTGGGAATCTTCAAATGAGCCCAGGTTTGCAGTTTTGCTCTACTCCTGACCTGACGGTTCCCGCAAAGCAAAGGAACTTGTTTGTAATGCTCACACATTATGCCGGGATGGTGCCCTGTCAACACATGCAGCATTATGGACTGGAAAATCCAAATAGAGTTTGCAAAGCCATTGGAGGTTTTCCACAGAGTACTTGCTAGGGCCTCTCCTAATTGAATTTGCCAAAATTCACATGAACTCAGATTTAATCCAATCAGTTCTACATCACATGTCTTTCAACATTGACAAAATATTTTTTTCTAATTGTGAGTCTCTTATGGAACCAAATGAATCAGAAAGGGATTTAAATGAAAACCAGTCCAGATTGTTCTACACTTTAACCTTACATCTGTGCTTAATTAGGATGCTCAATTTCCCTAAACTCAAGTCATAAAATGGAAGTAATCTGCGGCCTGTTTGTCAGTCATTATGGGGCAGCAGACCTGCAAATCAGGGCAGGCTCAAATGCACGGGATCCTGTTCAACATGGCCATTGACGGAAACATGGGAGATGTTATTGTGCAGCAGGCTGGAAGGAAGTCAGGAGAAAAGTTTGCTGAGAAAGACATGTGTGAATTACCTGTGTGCTGAGAATGCAGCTGAATCTTAAGAGACAGGAGCAAATGAACGTGCAGAACACATGTGATTATTTAAGCTCCCCCCATTCTGGCCACGTGAGGTTCTTATGGAAGGCCTGATAATAGCTGGGTGCTGGACAGTATCTTCAGCCACAAAAAAGGCAGCAGCCTCCTGTTAAAATCTAAACTCTTCTTTTACTAACGCCAGCTCCTTTGGCTGGTATAACCTTTGGGTGTGTAATTTTGTGATATTACAAAGTCCTCAGTGGTTGCACCACTACGCAAGCCCCGCTCTCTGGTCCTGGTCCTGCACCCCGCATGGGCCACCCATCTTTCCTGCCTTGTGCCATCATATAAAGGGCTGTCTCATAGACCTGAGCAAGTAAAACTCCCCATAACCCTTTCCAAAGGATTTTCTAAGGACCAGGATTATTTCCCTGGCTCAGTCTTGCAGTCCATAGCACCTACTGAAACACCAGCAGAGACTGCAGCAAAAGGCTGGCATCTCCTGGAAAGGCTTTGTCACCAGTGGTCTTGCTGCATAGAGCAATGTCCTTGAACACCTTGGCTCCTTGCAGGCAGCAAAAGTAGCTGCAATTAACCTCCATCCTTAAAAGTGGGAGAAAGGCTTGTCATCTAGAGTTGTTAAAGATGCACTATCCAGGACTGTGGCAAATCACTGGAGGAACAATAAAACCCTACCCCACACAGCAAGGTCTGTCATCATTCATTTCAAACATGCACTTCAGAGTGTTGCTGTTATGTTGTTTTTTGACATCTTGAGATCTGCATGAGAAATCCCTGTGGACGTGCTGTAAATCCATATCTACAGCAGTAAGTTTTCATTGCATCAGTGTTATTAAATATATATATGCACTTATATATATATTATTTGGCGATGCTGAATGAACAATTGGCCTTTAACTCCTCCTAGACTATTAGGTCGTACTATAGGTCAGTGAAAAAGTAATTTTCCCTAGATTTGTAATAAGGTCTGGGATTTGACCTATGACCCCAATGTCACAAGGTATTCATTATCTCCACACAGATGATATACAGGGAAAGAAACATATATTTTTTATAGAACTGGAAGAACTATATTTGATGGATACATTTTATTAGATAGATTTTATTACCTGGATAAACTCAATTAGCAGACCTCATTAATTTTGAAAATGTAGCTTATTTACATTGAGTTATTCTTCTTGTGGCCATTAGCATTCAAAACGTATAAACTGGAGCTCAGGGCACAGCTGAGTTTTTTTGGTTCAGTGGCCAAATGAAAAAAAAACATGAGGGAAGAAAAAAAATCTCCTAACAAGAACAGGAAGATTATTTGTGTAAATGCAGAATGCTTAATTTAACATAGTGTTAAACCTTTTTTTCCTGGTTCTTAAGTTAATATTTTCTCTTTCATTTAAAAAAATATTAACAAACATTCAAAATGTCGTTTCCTAATGAGAAGCTGAAATGTTTTGTTCCCAAAGCAAGAAAAACTAGCACTTTGGGGGTTTGGAGGTTGTTTGCTTTACCTTTATTTAGTAAATAGTTTCAATCTCCTGCCTGTGGTCTCAGGAAACCATTTCACTAGTCCATGAAAAACCTCTGCCCACTCCGAATACCCCTATTTGCAGAAAAATAGTAATGACATTTAGTAAGTAGAATGTAAAAGGCTAAAGACATAATTGAAAGACATCTGCATAAAATCTACCCATACCAAAACAGGCAGATTCCAGGAGTTTTTGAGAGGCAAAGCCTGAGTCTATGGACCACTTGTCCATATAACATTGTCCCTCAGCTGATTCCCAGGTGCGATTTTGCCACAGCCATAAAAATCCACTCTCTACATGGCTGATGCCTCTGCCTCTCTCGTTACCCTGAAAGGGGAGGGAGGGACCATCAGCAGATTACGAGGTTCATTTTCTAATCTTAAGGTTCTTAATTTGATGTCTGGATTCAGCTATGATTGAGAGAGATGAAACTCCACCTGGGACCAAGCTACCACGCATGGCAGTGCCAGAGTTGGAGGGCGCTGGAGAGAGTGACCACTGTTGTTGGGATCCCTGCTGCTGCCCCCACTGCAGGGGGAGTCCAGGCAATGTGCCCAGGCCAGGTGTCTTCCATGCACGTGCTTAGAGTCAGTTGAGGTGAAACCCACCCACTTGCATCCTGGAAAAATCACCAGTGATCATGTTAGCACGAAGGTCAGCGTCCAGGATGAAGCTCTCCTGAGCTCACCTCTCCCAGTTCCCGTGCCCCAGATCTGCTGTGAGCAGCAATGTGGGAGACCCTCAGCAGAGGGAAAGCTCCCAGGTGTGTACAAGGTCTGATTTTGGCTATATTAGGTAAAAAGGGACATAGGACAATGGTATTCCTGCCGTCTTCTGCTGCAGAGCACCTCCTCTGAGAGCTTCTCTAGACAACTGCAGTTGAGAACAGGCATTAGTGGCCACTGGCTTGGCTGAGAACTGGCAGTGGGACAGCAACACAGCATGAATAACCAACCTCCTGATGCTGAGGATCCAGCCTTAGAGCAAGGTCCACTACTCTATTGTCAGCATCATAAAGCAGCTTTTATTTTGAGACTGAACTACTTGTGTGTCCATCCCCCGAATTTCTGTTAAAAGACTAAACCTGCTCGGGGATAAAAATCCATTACAATTGAGAAGCAATTTACAGTAAAGAATTGACCTATAAAACCAATGCATTTTCATTGTACTAATCCAAAACATATTTCAGGTTTGCAGTCTGAAAAAAGTCTTGTTAAAATGACCAGGCTGTTAAAATTATGGTTTTAGTACAGCAAACCTTTATATTTTAACTGAATGTTCCTGTTTTGGGCTGTAGTGCTAGGAAATTTTCTAATACAGTGACCTCACTCCTCAAAAAACAGTGGGAGGTTTAAAAGTAAGGAACTCCCCTGGGACTTCAGAGTAAGCAGCTTACAAGCCTCCCTGCCTTTCAGATTTCCCCCCTCCTGCTCATTTCTGCATCATCTCTCATACTGTCCTTTACACCTGGAACATCTTGGCCTCTTTTTATCTGCCAAATATGTTCCCTTCTCAATTTCAAATTCCTCCCTAACTCACTAACTCACTTCCTTCTGACTTCTTGGATCTGGGGCCCTGTTTTCCCACACTGAAGCTCACTCAGTCAGGGGGAGAGAGCCAGACAGCCTGTGCATGTGGTCTGCAAACAGCTCTCAAAGTTCAGGATATGTGCACACGTGCACAGTGACTTGGAAGATGACTCCCCAGCAGTCAGGATGGGAGCGTTTCATGTTATCCCAGATTATTACACACTTTTTTTCAGGAAGAGTCCACAACACTTGAACTAGGATCCTCCAGTACTTGTGTAGAACTCAGAGGTTCAGAGAAGAGAAGAGCAGCATCCATCTTTTAAGGAAAGTCAACTTCAGTTCCTGAGGTCTCCAGGTCCTGTTCCAGAGCCCACTGAACTCTGCGGGAGGAATTCAATGGGCTTTTGGGTACTATGGCAGAAAGGTTGCATCTCAGCACAGAGTCACAGAATCACCCAGAAACAATAAACTCCTGTCATGAAGAAGAGTTCTTCCCGATAAACTATTTCAGTGAAAAACATCTCCATGAGTTGGAGAGGTTCTCAGTGACCACTGGGAAGCCCCTGTGTGTTTGTGCCTTTTTTATTCAACAGCACAGAAATGCAACTTCAACTTAAATCCACTCCTCTTAATAAGTAACTTAATAAGTTGACAGAATGAGAACTGGAGTAAAAATAAAGCTAACAAATCTTTAATTTTTTCCTCTTCCTAGACTCTTGCTTCCAGATGTTGCAGTCATCAGTACTTCAGACATTATAAAAGGTGATAAATATAAAAGATTTCATAATAAAACAAATAATGAGTGTGACAGAATACTTCATAGCAATCTATTTTATTAGCATACAGATTATAGCACAAGGGTAAGATTCAGCAAAGAAGCAAAGTCACCTATGTCAGCCTTGTCTGTGTCCACTGTCCCTAATTCACTCTTCTACCCTTAAGTGGTAGTGGTTAATTCACACTAACCACTCTGCAATGGGCAAACATTTTCTTTGTTCAGCATTTTGCTCCCAGTGTGTTTGGAGAGACGCTCCCTATTTTCCCTAATGTCACTTGGAAGCATTATCTCTGGGTGCTGCTGACACCATCTCTACCTATTTCTATATCCCTCTGTTCTAGTGCAGCCCTACTTCCTCCTCCTGCATGGTGCCTTTGTGCATTGGAGGTCCACCACAGGTGCCCTGCTTATTCAAAGGAGTCTTCTGATGTCTGCCTGTCTTAGTAAGTACCAGAATAAACTGTTCTTTTGCTGGGAGTATCCTTGAAAACGTGTCCTTGAAAGCATCTCAACTTTTCTGAACTCCTCTACCATTCAGAGCTGGGTCCACTGAGATCCCACTTACCAGTTTTCTAAATAAACTGAAATCTGCTCTCCTAAAGCCCAGCATCTGCTCTCTGTTACTCTCCTTCCTCACTCCCTGCAGGACCTCCCACCTCACCAGTTGCTGGTTCACACATCCCCAGCTCCTTCTCCCTTGTCATTCATATCCCCATTTGGTTCCCCTTGAGCTTATTACAACAAGTTATCCCTGATGCTCTCCAGAATCCTCCTGTACTGCTGTTCTTCCACACTTCCCTTCCAGTAGATGTCCAGAAGGTTAAACTCCTCTGTGAGAAGCAGAGTCTGTTCTTCAGGCCTCTCCCCCAATCCATAGGCTCTTCACTATCCATCATCCATCCCACTGAAGAGATATTTATACCCAGGCTGATCCTTCACAGTGACAGCAAGCCCCTTACATCCTCATCTTCCTGCCAGTCTCTGCTGGAGAGCCAGTATCAGCCCACGGCAGCCACCCTCGGTGTGCAGGCTGATCCACCACTTCTCAATTATTCCAACAACATTGCAGGTAAATGGGGAAAAAAAAAGTCTTCTAGTTTTCAATCTTGTTGCAGCACCTTTGGTTCTTTATTAGGTCTGTACCTGCAAACAGGGGTTCAGAAAACAGAAATTCCTGCTTGCTTTGGCTACAACAGGAGGTCCCAGCCCCAACCACAGGTCTTGCAGGCAACAACTGCCCCCTGCCTTGAAGAAAGCATAGACCACCAAGCACTGGCAGCAGCAGGGTTAGTTCATGGACAGCAGCACTCTGCAGGGATCTGTACCTGTTCCCCTTGCATCTTCCCCACAGTTCCTTCATGGCTTTGTTCCTCTCAAGGGGGATAAGGTTGGCACCAGGACGTGCAAAGCTAGAGAGGTTCCGGAATGTTGAGAGGCAGTTGGAGAGGTCATTTGCTGTGTGATGAGAGTCTGGGACTGAATAATTCCAAACTGACCAGTCTGCTGGAGTTAGCAGAGGCCTTATGGAGGCTGCACTATCAAACTAATGTTTCCTCCACTCCCCAAAGCATGCAGTACGCCTTTCTATCAAAGAGCTGTGAGCGTCTCACCCTCTCAAATGGCTAACAAATGTGTTTGATTACGTGGCAAAGCAGATTTTCAGATGTTGACAAAGCCCTTTTAATCAGGAGAGCAGAGCTCTATCTACAGAGATACACCATGTACAAGGAGAAATTTCAGCACCTCATTAGAAACATAAATTAGTGTCTTCTCTGAGCTTGTGGCATGGGCAAAACATATCCTCATATGGTATAAACACTTGGTGAGATGAGCATCATGTCTTTACCGTGATTTCACCACATGAGAGTAAAATGGCCATTCCAAACTGACACAAATCAAAATTTTATGCTACTCTAGGGCATTTTCTGCCTCCCCTTCTTCTTGTGATGATCTCCATCAACCATCAGATCATATAATTTAGCATAACACAAAATATGGACCTCTTGACACAGATCACTTCTTGTATCTGAGGAGGGACAGTTCTAATTTATACCAGATTGCTTCAGACTACAAGAAACACCGTATCAGCAGAGGGCTAGCCAAGCACAGGTGTGCCTCACACTGTCCAAAAATGCCTTTTCCTATTCTCCTTCTTTCCAGCCAAACAGCAGAAGATGTGGGAGGCAGCTGGCAGCATTTCTCTGCACCAGCTGAGAATGATGCCAAGCCCCAGTTAACACACGAGGGTCGTATCCAAGATGTTCTGTACAGAGGTGAAAAGGATCCACTATTTTACTTTAAGAAAGAGTCACATATCAGCAGGGGAAAAAAAAAAGAGAAAACTTCAGAATAAATGCATGAGAATGTTTAATATATTGCCAGAATGTCAACAAAAATTAAGCAAATTCCAAGGAATCTAGAGAAAATGACCCTTTTGAGTCAAACATTAATAAAAGTCTGCAGTGATATAGGAATGATCTCATGCTCATGGTTATTTCCCGTTTGCAGCTTTTTTCTTAGTATAGTTTTGTGGGGATTTTTTAACTCACAGATGTTATAAAGTTAATTACACAATCGCTTGTGTATTACAAAAAAAAAAGCATAAATAATACTGGATACATGAGTCATTACAGTGCAGCACAGAATGAAGGAAAATGATTGCCAGAAAAAGGCAATTCATACGTAGTTTCAGTGCTGAAATTCTTCAGTAATCTTCAGGCAGATCTTGCTTCTTGCAAGGGAGAAATTTCCAGCTCAGTTTGAAAATTGCTAGGAGCCTCCCCTGTGCACAATCTGGAAGAGCAGCAGAACCCCAGCTGGAAAGCCATGCTTGCCAGTGAAGGGCAGTAAAAATGCAAACACATCTAGAGGATAGTCTTTTGCAGATCAGTACATCATAAACCCACTGCTCATTGTGCAAGGCAAGATGTTAGAATCTGTGTGTTTTAAGGGCCAGTTGTTTCGGGAAGCACATGCACTTGAGTACCACTGGCATTCATGAAGTGCCTAACTGTGCTGTCAGCCTGGTGCTGGGGATGTATCGAGTGACTCAGCATGACTCCAAATTTCCAGGATTTGAGTATATAAAAATGTGTGCACAGGTTCACAGAAATATTTGGAAAGTTAGATGTTCCTCCCCTTTTTAAAAAAGTGATGCATTAAAAATTGCTTTAAAAAATACATACAGCTGGCTTCAAAACAGCATTTGGATTCCTCAGCCTCCTTCCTCCTTCAAAAATATTCATGTTCACTTCCTCTATGGAAAGAATATACCTGTGAATAAAGACCAAAGAGATCAGCCACCAATTTATTCACTTTAAAGAAAACACTCTGCTTATTGAAAGATAACCAGCCATCCGGGTTCAGGCTGTGCTACACATCGGGTTTTGGGCCACAGCGTATGGTTGAGCCTCTTCCATAAAGGATCCCAACCAGGCAAGTCACTGGATAGCTGTCACAGCAGACAGGGAATGATTCTCATGCTGGAATGTGCTGTCACCTTCCATCCACGGAAAGGTATTATTGTGTAAATAGCAAAAGAGAGGACAGATTTATCATAAGTCAAATATTCCAGACACAGATAATAGGGATCCTATGCTAGCATCTGGCCTTTGGTGATAGCATTAAAATTAGGAGATAGTTTGTCTACTAAGTACTGGTGAAAGCAAAGAGATTTCTAGGAAATAATAATTCATAGATTCAGAGAACTGGAGGCAGAGTTGTCATTTCATTTCTTAACAACCATTTTCTCAGCTTTTTCCTGTCTTCCTTCTGAAGGCTAATGGGTCATATTTTGGCACAGAGGATGACAGTTCACTACCTCTGACTATTTGTAGTTAACTCTTTGACTCTGCCACAAGGTCTTGAGGGATTACTTTGTAAAACACATTTTTAAAAATATTTCCTACTACTGTTGTCAGGTGATGAGACATTTTATTAACTTTCTTGCTATGAATTTTTATCAGGCCAATGAGGAATATTCACTCCTAAGGGGTTTAAACTAATAAAATTGTAAAATGAAAAGCTGTAACAAGTGCTTCATCTCTTGATTGCTGTGTTTTTAAAACTGAATCTCATCTTGTAACTAATCCCAACTATTTCTGCTTTTGAAAATACTTAGGCTTGCCTTTGTTGCACTGTGTTTTTTAAAGCCCTGACACCTGGAATCCTGTGAATATGTAGGAAACAAAGTTTCATCTTAAAACTAAAATGAAATTCTCCAAGTGTTATATAAAGAAACATATAAACCCATGACTGATGTAGGTTCCTAAACTGACCAGTTTTAGAGCCAAGAGGAATTGTTGTGATTGTCTCGCTACTTTCCATAAAATTGAGCCTCTAGAACTTCCCTATACTAATTTGTGCTTCAAGATTAAAAGCTGTACTTACAGCAGAGTGGCTCTTTAAAAAGAATGTTTCATTTTGATTTAAAAATCTCCATTAATGAAGAATCCAGCACAATTCTTTGTAAATCATTCCAAATGATTAATTATCCCTGCTGTTAAGAATATGCGCCTTCTTTTTTTTTTGCCTGAATTTGCCTCACTTCAGTTTCCGGCCACTGGTCTTATTAGTCACTGTATCTTTGTCTGCCAGACTGAAAAGCCCTGTATTACCTGCATCTTTTCCTTGTGGAGGTACTTACAGACTATGATCAAGTCACTGTTAACTTTCTCTCTTGGAAGCTGCTTTCTCTTCTAGCTATCTTTAATTATTCTCTGAGCTGCTCTCTGAAATCGCACCTTAATTTTTTTTTCCAACCTTCTCAAATTTTGAGCACTGGATCTGGACCTAGGATCCAAAAAAACACAGCCCCAGTACCAAAAACAGTTGCAATAGCCCACTTCCCTGTTTTTTTTTTTTTTTTTGGGGAGGTTTTGTTTTTTTTTTTTTTGTTTTTGTTTTTGTTTTGTTTTGTTTTGTTTGGTTTGGTTTTTTTTTTTTTGGTACCAGCAGAAACAGATTTAGCCCTTCTGGCCTTAGCGCCATGCTGGGAGGTCATGCTCAGGTGACTTTCATCCTCCCACAAATACAAATAACATTTCCAAAATTTTCTACTTAAATCAGAGCTCTCCAGGAAGTGCAACCTGCAAGTTCTGTTTCCAGACTGGTCATTCCACATTCTGCCATCCCAAAACAGTTCTGCTTTGACCAGGTCCAGCATTTTCTCTCTCTCCAAATCATTGTCTCAGCTGCTAGGGAGTGCATCCTTGATCCTCAAATTATTGCTAAAAATGGGATGCAGCAAGAAAGAAAACAAACAAACAAACCAAAATCCCCCGGGAATGTACTTTCTTGATGGAAACTCCTTGTTTACAATCAGATTTGGACACACCATCGAATTCACTTTTGGTCTATTTATTGTGTGACATTGAATTTATAACCTGCTGATTTGTTATTCAAGATATGGGGTCCTATATGCAATAGTGCTGGAATTTTATTACACTGCAAATGCTATTGCTTCTATAAACCAAACTTGTAATCACATTAAAATTTATCCTGAGCTAGTCTGACAAGATTCTTCTATAAATAATTATTAATGACATTTTCTTCCTTTAAATGATTATTAATCTGGTCCCATACATGCTCCTCCATTACTTTGTCAAGGAATGCTATCCAGCAGTTTTGATTACTTGAGGTATCTCTTCTGCTTTTTCTAAATATGAGTGCATCTGCTTTTTTTCTGAAATCTTTCTATTTCCCAGAATTTGCTGAAACTCAGCATTAATGATCCATCATGTCGCTTAGCTCACAGCCTGAAACTCTTGGACATGATAATATGAAAAGTACTATTTTGGTAACTGTAATTTAACTCATCTTTAGAAACTGTGAAAGAGGGACTTATTTTATTACTATAGCATGGCTTAAGTACACTATCCATTTTCTTCTCTCTTCCTCCAGTCAGGATATAGAAACGTTTATTGAATATTTCAGTCTCTTATTGGCAGTTCTGCCATATCTAAGTCATTAGGGAAACAACACTTTTATTGAGATTCCTTTTGCTCTTTAGATACTCAAAAGCTCCTTCTACTGCCTTACATTCTGCTAGAGTTTTCCCTTTGTATCCCTTTTCTTTCCTTGTCAATTTTCCTTATTTCATAATTTATCTATACTGTTATTCACCTTTCTTTTTTCCATATACTGTTTTTTAATTCCTATGAATGCTTTCCCTTCCCTTATGCACTTGGCTGCTTTTAAACCTCCTTTACTGACTTTATGTTTTTAGCACTTGGGTAATGTATAAAAAAATATAAAATAATCCAGTCATTCATATCTTACCTTTTCAGATCTTCTAAGCTCATATCTTAACTGCACTTTTGTTTTTTTGTGGAATGGGACACTTAGAAACCGCAAGTAAATTTATTGCTTATGTGAACTTTATGTTGTTTGCCTAAATAGACATAGCAAATATTATATATAGTAAATTTAAGCCTGAACAGCTGCTGACTTCTACTTCTCAGCTCAGCTTCTGTCTATTAAGATGAGGCCAGATCCCATTGGCCTCAACAAATGATTGACAACAAATTGTCCTGTGTTAGTAGTCACCCTTTCTGAGCTGGAATATTGTCACCTATAATTGTGCAGAATTTCAAGGGTATTTTAGTACTTGGCAGCATAAGACTTCCAACACGTGTCACTGAGACTGAAATCCTCCACAATAGCACAGCTTTTCTTTTCTTACACCTGATAGAAGGGTGTTTAGGCAGCCAGTCATCCTGCTCTCTAGTGTGATTTGGCAGTCAGCAATAGGCACCAGCATCTCCCTGTCTTCTGCTTTATGTTTTGGAACAACAGCCCATAAGCATTTAAGAGTACTTGGCAGTGATTCAGAGGCAGCTGTTGCTATTTCCAATGTAGACTGCCTTTCTCTGTTCTTTTATGCAAATTCCATCAGTTCTTGAATAAAAGTTTCATACCACTGATTTTAACATTCCGGTCATGTCAATTTTCCTTCTGGTAGCTTATAATACCAAGTGGAGTGTGTGTGTACTAATCAGTGGGCAAGTCCCCTTCCTTTTGCTTATTACTGGGATCCTTGCAATCCTGGAAGCAATTAGAGACTTTTCTTCAGGTCTCTGGCACCTTGATTAATTTTTTTCAGGGTATCTTGATTTTTCTGCTTTCACTTTCCTCCACCAGCTTGTCTTTTTGTTGTTGTTTAGTTCAATACCTTTCAGACCAGCCTATGCAGCCCATATCTCACAAAAACTAGTTTCCATCTGCTATGATTACTTCTGAGACTAGTTAACCAGCCTTTCCACAAGAGAGACAAAAAATTCCCTTAAACAAAAACAGTCCATCCAGTGTCATTTACCTCACCAGCAGCTCACTTCTGGATAGCATTGGGGTGCATCTCCCCTCTGTCTGTGGTCTCTAGAGCCATGCAGTCCTGGGTTACAAATGCTAGGCATGGCAGAAGCAACCAGATAGAGGGGAGGAGAGCCTTCCCTGGCACTACATTCTCCTCTGGTGACAAGAAGTCCACCCAGACCCATTCTAGTATGGCTCTTTTTAAAGGAGCATGAAACTTTGCACTTTCTGATTTAATAAAAAGTATAAGATTTCATGCCTTGTTCATCAAGAACTTCTGCCATTTTGGATTTCCTCTTAAATCACTTATTAGAACAACTCGTGCTGAGGTTCTGGGTTGCCCTCTGGGATTTAGGCTGTTCAAGTCCTTCCTAAACATATGGTTTAATTTCAGACAAACATAGCTAGGAAACAGACTGAATTCCCTTACTTTCATCACGATTTGTAGAAGAGATCGATTCATCAGAAAGATGAAGTTTCATATGTATCCAGGCAGCTTCAGGGCTCAGCTTCTGCAGGATTAAAGGTTGAAATCATCCTTCTTTTGCAGCCGACAGGTCACATTGGAGCAATGGCCATTCTTGGGCAAGTATGTGTGGAGCACGGCAGGTCCGTGTGAGACCTTCCCTAGAGTGCAGGAAGATTTCTTCCTTCTTTGTTCACCTACACAACAGTCAGCCTGTACCCTAAGATAATTATTTCACTTTTATGTGTTTCCATTCTGCTATATACCCATTTAGCATCATGCCATATAACCTTCTGTGTGCTGCACTGAGAAGCATTGGGCTTTGCTGCTCATCACTGGCTTTCCTGCCAAGCAGAGTTAAATCCCAAATTCTTTTTGCCTTCTCTGTTTTGTTATTTTATTTTTTTCAGACATTGATTATATCAGTAGAGTGAAGGAAAGTATTACAGGGAGAGACAGTGTGGTAAGAGAAGCATTGGAAGGGAAGTCAGCATATATTTGTGCTGTCAGTTTTAATGCATCATTTGTTGACTCTGTATATTTTATGTGGCCCAGAAATAGTTTTGCATATCTCGTCCATCTTCTCTTTTATCCTGAATTGAGATGTTAGAGTTGCATGTTCTTTATTGAGTTTAGACTCCTTTCTTTGATTCTTGGGGTGTATACTATTATCCCAGGTCTGACATTTGCAGGGATCTGTGGAATGGCTAATTCTTCCTACCAACAGGACCTTTTCTACACTATCTGATGAGATGATGTCACGGTTTCACCCAAGCTGTCAACCAAGCATCATGCAGCCTTTCACTCCAAACATGCCCCCTCTTCCCCTTCTTTCACCCCTAATCAGCCTCTGAAGAGGTCTTCAAAAATGGCCAGTGCTGACTACATTGCAAGTTGTCATGGAGGAGAATTGGGAAAAGCTTAAAATCTGGGGGTTCCCAGGTGCACCCACAGCCCCATATTAGCCACTGCAAAGAAAACCCACCCCAGCCAAAACCAGCGCAGATGATCACAATAATGTTATTTCACCTTTAAAATTGTGTTTAGTAATATCTTTCCAGAAACTGCACAGCACAGCCAGCTCTTGAGCAGAGAATAGGTGATTTTGCAGTCTAAAGACTGACAAACCCTACTTGTCACACACAGACAGAACCCTTTAATCATTAAAAACTGCTGCATTGTCTCTTTTTAAATAGGGAATAAGGACTGGGACAGGGTTAGGTTTCAGGAAGTGAACCATGGAAGTGAAGTGATTTTTCCCCAAGTAACGTTAAAAGCATTACTTTTAAAAAAGCAAAAAGCAAAAAGCAAAGATACTGGGGGGTGGGGAGAAGGGAGAGGAAGCACAACACCTTTTCTTCTTTCAGTTCTTTGGAGAGTAACTATAACTCCTACTGGGGGAAAAATATCACAGTGTATCCTGTTGACCACTGCTAGCAATGTCAAACATTGTCTGCATGACTCAGAGTCAGTGCCAGCAGACAGAGCCAACACTGTCCCAGAGAGCCAGCATGCACCAGCCGATGGCCAGCAGGGCTTAGAGTCCCTCATGTAAAGATAAACAGCGATGCTGCATCCTGTGCACACTTTGAAGGTGGTCTAGTCAGGGTTTTAACATAATCATTTTACAGAAGGAGAAACTGAGGCAAGAAGATACAGAGCTTTCTGCACTTTATGCAACGGAGCCAAAAATATCCCTTTAATTTCCCAAGTTCCCTGAAATATGGTTAAATTACACTCCTTAATATTTGTACTATTGAAATACCAAAACACAGTCATCTCTGCACAGGGGCGATGGGACGGAGCTGCACAGGCTAGCTTAGAAGCCCCGGATTAGATTACCTGCTAAATGTCTGTTTCTGCGTTTGCAAACAGTCATGATGCCTTGACATAAGCACCGAGACCAATCCAGACATTCTAGCTCCTGGAAAACAAATTTGTCCAATCATTCATCCCACAAATGGTGGGACAAACTAGGTTGAACTGATACCTAAAAGGGTATAATTGATTTTTTTTTTTAATTGACTGAGAAATTGTGTGTTTGTTCCTAATAGAGGGAAAGTTTCAAACTCACCAAAACAAACGCAAGAAGATGCTGGTTGATGCAGATCACAAAATTACCACATGAGACAGAAATTCAGTAAGATACTTCTACTGTCCTTACAGTGCCCACGTGCAGAGCTGTTGACTAGGGTAACACAGCTTAACAGATATCATATAAAAAACTGTTTTCTAAGTCATCATAGGCAGAGGAGCTATATTTTTCCCTTTCAGAAAAGGGCTGGTAGTAGAGGAGCAATGATTTTCCTTTGCATTTCAGACCAACTACTTGGATCATACAAGATTCTGTTGGCTGAATCCTGCACAAGCAGATGTAGGCAAAGCTTCCTGCAAGATAGATATCTTGGTGACAGAGAAGAATTTCAGAAATTGATTTTGGGTTGTCTTGACTTCTAGTGGAAAAACTTTGAGAAGATACCTTGAAATACTCATTGACTGAACTGGGAAGGAGGAGGGAAGTGTGTAGCATTTATATCTGAAAAGGCAAAGCAAGAGAACTGTGACTATCAGCAGTGGACATTTTTGTCATTCTTTGGAATACACAAGCAGCTGCTACATGTATGCCCATCCAGGTAATCCAAGAAGAGAAGCAAACTGTAGGAACTGAATGAACACAGTAGAAACCCATCTCCAGCAGAAGCTGGAGTATAAGAGCTGGAGACAAGATGACCAGTTCCTAATTTCTCCTCTCCTTCTTCTGATCTTGTAGAGGTCACTAGCAGAACTCCATAGACACCTAAATGCTCACTTTCACCAGTACTCTGGAATCTAGCAAAACTTCACAAATCCATGATTTGGTTTCTGCTGTATTTAATAGGACCACAAAGAAGTTCAGTGTGAGTGTTGTATGTGTTGCTCACAATTTAGAAATTTAAAATTAGGTAATTTGGAAGTTTTCTTGATTCTCACAATCTTTTGAAGCAAATAAACAAGATGTGCGTTATCAACAAAACAAGAAACAATATGGGAAGAAAGATAACATATTATCTATGTAAATGAGAAAAAAACTACAACACTGAAATGACCATTCATTATAGTTCACTGTTTGCAGACACACTTACAAAATAAATTCTCATTAAAAGAAAAAAATAAAAAAAACAGGGAGAAATGGAATAATTGCCATTATATGTCTGAGAGAGTGTTTTTCCATTAGCTGCAATTAATACAGTAATGGTAAACGAAAATAATTTCCCATTTTGTACTTATTGTGAGGAAACATTAAAGAGGAAAAAAAAAAAGATAAGCGAAATGAAAAAAAAAAAACAACAAAGCACAATAATTAATATATTGATGATTAGGCATCATCTCTGGCCTGATCGATCATCATGAGGTTTTGGTTTTATTTAATTAACGTATGGTAATTTCATACAGAATCCCAATGTGCCGATGAAAACTGGCATGTGAAGACATTGACCTTCTGCTCACATATGCAACATCTTCTTACAGTGCTAACAGCCTATATGCATCAATGCTAAAAGGCTTCTGTCTCACAGGAGAGCCCCTGTATCAGGGGGATATCATTACCGCCTACAGCGAGATCAGAGTTTGGCTCCTCTTGGTGCATAGGAGTCTGGGGAGCAAAAGGGAAATTGGGTTTGCCAGAATAATAATTGGGTGCTATGAGATCATGGAGCACCACCAGAAACTGAAAATGAACAGACAAGTTTCTTTTTGTTTGTTTTATTAAATGCTATTATTGTTATTTATTATGTTCTTGGTCATCAATTTTCTCAGAGCTGCTAACAAAGTGTCGCATAAATCCAGCCTGTCTATTTCTGACCCTTATAACATCATGCAATTTTCCTCATTCACCCTTAATTTGAGGTATAAACTAACGTGAAAACATGCTTTTTATTAAATGGCAAGTTTTCTACTAAATACATGTCTTTTGCAGTAGGAAGCAACTGCATAAGAAATAAATATCTCAGCCAGACCTCCTGCATTCTTCTCCCAATATATAAGCAAAAAAATATGCATGTATTCCATTTGCCAATTGCAAAATAATAATAATGTTTGTTGGGCAAAAACTCAGCTGTCAAGAGAGAAGACAGACGATTCTGCTTCTTGAATGCTATTGACTTCATGGGGCCAATAAAACAACTTGCAAATAAAAGAAAGAGGAACGGATTCATGTCCTAAGATTGTGTGACGTAGCTTTTTTCTGTTTGTATAATGTTGTGATTAAATATGGTGGAGCCCTAGGGAATGAATTTTTTATTTGAAGGTTAAGCCAATATTAGCAAAAAATAAAATAAAATTAATCAAATGGCCCAGAGCATCACAGCCACAGTTGATTCCAAGAATGTTTGGTTACAAAATGAGCAACTGACTAATTGTGTAAATGCTGTTAATTAGCTGTGCAGAGCCCCTAACTGGGCTATTCCCTGTAACTAATAAGAAATCAATTAGCTAATGAAGTGGCCATTAAATGCTATGCTAATCTTAGCTGGGATATTTTTAATGTTTCTTCTTCTTCTTCTTTTTTTTCCTTCTTTATGATCCTTCCTAATTGCCATTGCCATACGGAGCTCACAGCTTTCAGCATGTCTAATGAAACATCATTATATCATAACTGGCATTCTTGGAAGAGTTAGTGGCAAACCTGCTTCCCAATTATTTTTAATTGCCAGACATACTCATAACTGGGCCTTCTACCAAGTAGTTCAGATCCCTGCACTGTCACGTAATATACCCAAAGATTGTGTTTTCTTTTCTTTGCATATGCAGTGTGATGATAGCATCGGCCACAATGAGGGATGTGCATAACACCCTAAACAAGGAATCTGAGCCTTTTCTGTTCCTTGGATTGGAGCCTGTGTAGACCCCACATGACCTTCCCACTGAACAGCTAAAACTAGACAAATCTAGATGAGCTTTTACCTTTATTTGAAAATTCCTGGTGCCTAGTAAACATTATTCTCCACCAATGATTCCAAGCTTCAGGAGGCCTGCGCCAAAACACTTCAATTTAGCAATTATTATTAGAAATAGCAATTAGGAATGTCTTCAGTGGTTGCCACAGATTTTGTCGCTTTCCAAGTATTCATTATCACCATTTGTTTGTGTCTATAAATTCCAACTTTGAGAACGCATAAAATGTACCTTTAGGTGTCATGGCTGCAAAATCAGCAGCATCTCCTGTTTAACAGAGCCTGCTATAAGAAGATGAAGGCAAGAATAAGTTCTAGTTTTTAAAACACTCTTGCAGAGTTTTTATTTATCAACCCGGCATCTATCTGGTAACACCATCATATTTAAACCCTGAATCTCAGTGAAATTCCCTAAATCTACTTGTGCTGAAGTAGGTTATGTGTCAGGATTAGACTGGCTCCTCCCCACCCCCCACAATACAATAGTTCTCAGGACATCTGTGCACAAAATACATGCTTTTTAAAAGAATGTTTTCAAAAGAGAATCTTGCCCCTCTCTCTCTCTCTCTCCCTCTCTCTCTCCACCCCCCCACCCCC